>JAEQBH010001222.1:0-600000 GCA_016808115.1 Tetrastigma voinierianum
ACCATTCATGAGTGCCCTGCAATATGAAACCCGAAGGTGTCATCATCATCAGATAAAACAGCTAATATTCAGGAAAGTGCCCGAGGCTGCGGGTGACCCCTTTCAGCCACCTTGATCCAAACGGATCTATGTCATCGACCCAAACGTGGCCGGAATATCCGTGATATGTATGTCGCAAGAATCGTTTTCCCTGGCTGCATGTCCATCTATCCTCCTCTACCGTGTTTCTAAGCAGACAATCAATGTATTTTTATGTTTCAGATATATCTCATATTCCCTATCAGAATTTCATTGTCATTCGTAATCATATGTGATATATATATACAAATCATTTATTCATATTCCTTTTCATTTTTCTATATCTCATTATATGCATGTAAAATAATTATGTTGCCATATATGTTACTTAGCTATTCATGAATTCATAATAGACATTCATACACCGAATAACTAGCATGCTTGGTAGTGCCTACATTGTTTTTCGTGTGTTTTCTTGAACTAAGATGAGTTCCAACCTTATAGCTTATTGATGGATTCTTTGACTCAATGGGCTTTCCGATAGAGTCCAAGAACACCCAAAATCGAGTCCAAATGGCGAGTTATGACCTTCCGGGGTTGGAGGTCGCGCGCAGGCCGCCTTGATGAAATGCACCCGGACCCACGAGCCGAGCTGTCATGGAATAGTCAAAGTGCAGTAAGGGGGAGGTGTGGGTGTGGTCACAAAGTCTGGGGTAAATACCGCAAACAGCCCAAACTAAGAAGGCATCGTTGAGTCATAAACAACTTTATTTGTCCAACGTCGTACTGGGGCGACGCAGCACCGCGTTTGACACATGAGCAATGCTTCGGGACGACAACGCCACTGAAAGAACTCGTTGACGAGCACCTGACTAAGAAATGCTTTGACGGAAAAATGTTTCGACAGCACTGCGTTTTGACGAAAGACTCAAGCTGATCGAGTACCACGAACACCTCCCGCTTCACACCCCCCAAATCATCAGACCCGTCATGAAAGCACTCCATAACTGGCTCCAGAGGTCCTCCAATCAGAAATCAAAAACAACATCGTTCAATACAGATGTACAAATTCTCAGCTGACCACCAAATTCTTGCTTGACCAAAACCATTCTAAGATCCGGGTTACAAGAAGGCACCCACACAGTAGAAATTTTCGTTCAATGGGTAAATTTGTGATCATATCATAATATATTTAGAGTCTGAATACTTCTTGACTTTGACCCATAAGAATGAGTTTGAAATCAACCCAGAACCACACAGACAGGTTCAGTAACATGCAATTATACACCAAATGCTGGGGATTTCCATATAACCCAAGATATGGTATTCATACAAATATTCAGCCCATACTTTCTTCAAGACCTAGTTTACATACACACATATTCATGGTTCCATACCCATACCGTAATTCCATACCAATGGCTCAAATTTAGTGATTCCATACCCCATGCTTCCATACAACCCAAAACGTATCCATACTTTTTCATCTATCAAAATCATACTCACTATATAAACTATATATTTCATACTATTTGTAGTAGTTCCACGCTCCCGTGACATCTTCTTCTTTCTTTCTCTTTCTTCCTTTCTTTTCTTTTCTTCTTATCCCCCAGATTTGTTTCCATTTCCAAGACTAAAACAGATATTTTTGGTCTTATCCTGCCTGATCTATCCCCTTTTTTATTTTACTTATATTCTTCAACTCCCTTTTGGCATTGAAAGTTTCTGCAATCAATTTAGTGTAATATTTTACAGAATAGCCTCAAATCTTCTTTTTTATTATTTGTAATTTAACTTATGCATATTCCTACTTTGTTTTTATCTTTTATTTTATTCAATAAATGATAATATTTATTTTTATTATACCCAAAACATTTATAAAACTGTTAGTGGTATCATTCGTGTTACATTCGTCTAATTCTATAGGCGGTCGGACCGTTTGCATGACACGCCAAGTGGGCTCTAGGCCCATTAAGTAATGGATCGGCCCCAGTGCTGACTGCTGTACTATAGTACGTTTTTTCGCCAATTACTAATTGACATGGTTTATCAAGCTTTAATAAAGTTAGTATTTTCAGAATATATTTATTGGTTCCTGAGAATCAAGCACACTAAGGAAGTCCAATAAATACTTTATAAATATGCCCTAAATATAGCAAGTGCCCTTCGCCTATTAAACCCTTCAAGAAACAGAAGACAACCTTAGAACGTAAGATAAACAAATATGGAAAGACAGTTTACTCTGCCAAGCCCACAGCCATAAATGGGGTCGCTTTCCCTTCGTAATTATTATGCAAACACATTATGCAACACCTTGTATTGCACTCGAACTCAATGCTGACATTATTAGATATGATCCATTTCTCATGGAACCCATTTCAAGTATTTCTCGCAAAATTGTCATTCTATTCTATCGCGAAGTTATTACGTTAGAACATAAAATAATTATAATGCGATAGGATGCAAACGCGCCAGCATCATCCGCCACCAAAGGAGTGCAGAAGACTGGCTATTCTCGCCCCAGAATTCTACACAGCTCGGATAGAAGTTCGTCAGACAAAAGCCCAAAACATGGGATTTGGTGCCGTGGAAGTCATACTCGCACAATAAATCATGACGCGTCCCAACACAAAGATAATTACCCCAAAAGACGCTCCACTCATCCAACTGTCCTATTGCGCGGAAGGAAAAAATTAAGACCCAGGCCGGATACCCTCACGTTGAGCGGCGACTACCCAACAAATCCCTACCTCTAACCGTTGCTGGGACCTATGGCCACTCTACTATGTCCTATCCTCCAGTGGCAAGAACTCCCAATCATCATCCAAATCGGGACAAATATCCATTATAACACAAGCACCAACACTAAAGGCACGCCAATACTCAAAGGGCAACAAAGATTCTCTCCCTCTCCTCTCGCATTGCACCCGACCTAGGCATCGGAGCGCCCCGCCGGCGGCCCCTCGCCGCCTCTCCTTCTCGGTTCTTCTTCGTAGAGCCACGCCGCGCATCCGAACCCCAGATCGTTTTGGTAGCATCCTACTCCCACTTGCGTCCGCGACTCTTCAGCCGCCTCTCAATAGCTCTTGGTCCGCACTTAACGACGCCACGATCGCCCGTTCATTAAAGTATACCACATTGGCGCTGGTCTGTTGAACGCATAATCCCTTTTCAAACATAACTCGATTCTCGCACCGGCGGTATCAACAGCGAACACGCGGTGAGAACACTAATCCAATCGACACGTGTAATCCACCGCCAGTGATATGAGTGTTGCACCCTCGGGATCTGCGGAAACGATGTAAGACAATACAAACGGCGTGGAAGCGCCGTCGCCAACCAAATACGCCGTCAAAGAACTGAACAGTCACCAGTAAATACAACATCAACGGGAGAGCACGCGAAACTAGTTATAACCTCCCCGCTGGCGAATCACCGGCGTCGCGGCATTCCAGGCACCGGAAGCGGCGTATCGAAGCGCCAGGCGCTGATCACCGCCGGTTCCGGCCGGAAAACTGGGCTATACTCTGTAGGAGACAATGCGAGCGCGTTTCACAAATCACCCTCAATCAAACATAATGAAATTGGGACAGAGGTTCAAACCTTCAATAAGAGTCATCCATGCCAGTAGGGAAAGGTGAAAGCCCCCGATACAGGACACTTAGTGCTAACAGAACTAATTTTCTTCATACCAGGTGGCATATCTTTCTTCCAATAAGTCTGACGTCTAAATATATTCGATGAGTCAAAGATCCCGTTTATCACCTTGACATTACTACAAATCAGACAGCGTACGGGTCACAAAGATCCACATGCAGGCCTCTAAACAATTATCAAAGGTCACTATGTCTTGACCATTAGACCCTTCAATCATCTCCCATTCAGTGAGCCAATACGTATCGCTTCATCATCTGAGTTTGCATTTACGCAAAGTCGGAAGCCATCTACCGAATCACACAAGGACTACAGAAAGCCTGAATCATATGGTACAGAGATCCAACGCCCGAACCCTAAGATGATTTATTCCCACTTAAAAAAAAAAAAAAATCGCTGTCGGCCACTAACACTGGGCCCAAGGCGGCATGGCAACTCCAGCGGACCCAGCGTGCCCCTATCCCAAGAACCCCCGGCGCCAGTGGGTGGCGGCCCAGGTCCCACCAAAGCGCAGCATATAAACAGCCGCAGAGCCTCATATCAGCAGGCGAAGAGAGCCCGCCCGCAAAAAGGGGGCACTACGGTATACGACGAGGGCGGAGCCCCAAGCAACAAGACGACCAAAAGAAATCCTAGACATGATAGTGAAAGCCATCCCCAGCAAGGAATCCTCAAGATCTGCTCAGCCCACCTCTCAAACCCTGGGCAGACTACCTTAAGATAGCCACTTCCCATTAACGCTCTTCTATCTCGCTAACTTACGCACGCTGGGGCAAGTCCTACATGAGGCATCAAACTGCGTAATTCCCCAGATAGCCGACACATGAAAAATCGTATCCCCAACAAGGGATAACACCAAGTATCATGAAGCCTACAGGATTACATCGCCACGGCAAATGTGATATGCCAAACTGGGCGGGAGAGATAAACAAGCTTCGATACAGCCGCGGATATTTCGCCGCCATATCTCCGTGTGGAACCAAGCTCCGAATCAAACCCAAAGTCAGGCACATAACCATAATCCGGCCCCGGCTCAGCAGCCGCCATCCCAACAGTAACCTGCTCAGCCACCACCACAGCCTCGTGAAAACCATGATCTCGGAGGGTTTGCTGGAGTGCGAGAAAATCGGGCCTCGCTCTGTAAGCTCACCACAGCATAAGATCGCCAGACATGGAAATACAAAACAAGATTCGGTGCCGCTGCGGAATCGATACGCTACCATCACGTCGACCGGATCTGGAAGGGTGCCAGCCATTCCCATGAGATGATCCGCGCCACGCAGAATCACAAGAATTAGGCCAACACCACGCTCAATCTGTTTAACGATAATGGGGCCCTACCGACACCGCCTCGCGCCGCCTTCGCCAAGATGGGTATTGAAGAGAAAAGCCGTGGACCCCGCCAGCGCCACACATCTGCTGATTTCGTGAGAAGCGTATCACTACTGTCGGGTTCGACTAACTGGTGCCGACTTCGAGAACCCTTCCAGTAACGACGACAAAGAAGGTTCCTTATAGTGGACGCTGTCAACTCCAATATGCCGCTAGGGCAAGCCCTCCTCAACGCAATAAAGCCATCCCCCTGATATCACATGACAATGGGCCCGACAAGGAATGGGGTCGACGTCCAGGAAACCAAACAGGTGGTGGTCAGAGCGCGTTACGCACACTCGCGAAACAAAAGACGTCGACCACGCAGAATCATGAGTCGGATATGCACAGGTGTCAATCTCACCCCAGCCCTCGTGAGAGAACTACATGAGAACCTCGTGTCACGACACAACCCTAACATTTCCGAGCCTGTATTGTCTGCAAACCACAAAGTGATCCTCAAAGGCCTCCTTCACTTAGCTATGACGTATCAGACGTTTTCTCATGATGATAAAAGTGGCATACATGTGAGGAATTCAAATTTCGCATTAGTCACCCATAAACTCAATAACCCGCTGTTCAACCCGAATGTGTAAACGTTAGGAGTTTCAAGGCACCCAAAAAGGTCATCAATATGAGATGTCAACAAAGCTCCCTCCGCCAGAGCGGTGCGAGGAATACCCCGAGTGGCTAGCTAACGTTGTACTGGCCAAGAAAGCTAATGGCAATGGCGACTGATCGACTTCACCGACATAAACAAAGCATGCCCGGGCGACGCTCTCCGCCCTCAAATCGGCCTCATCGTGGATGCCACGGCAGGGCACGAACTCCTTAGTTTCATGGATGCGCTTCCGCCACAATCGCATCAGCACGTGGATCCCCGTGACCAAGAAAAGACTTCATTCGTCACAAAGACAAGAAACCTACCGCACGGTAATGCCGTTGACTCAAGAAACTAGAGCGACCTACCGTGAGACCGGTGAACCGGATGTTCCAAAGGCATAGGTACAACGATGCAGGTGGCACATACGACATGTCGGGTAAAGTCCATCACCGGTCCCCATCTCCCCATATCACCATTCCTCTATGGCCCCAGATCCCGCAGGAATTATAACATGAAGTCGAACCCGCCAGAACAGCTCCTACAAGGTCGCCCGGAAAATTTCTCGGGTTTCATATAGCTGGTAATCACAGTGGATTTAGTTTTCAACCGCACAAAATAAAGTATCGGGCCGACATGCCGTCGCCCCAGAATAAAGGAGGTCCAGCGCCGGCCGATCGTAGGCTGATTGCGCCCCTGGGCCACGCTTCTGCAGCATCCGTGAGCTGAAGAGGTAAATGCCACCTCTTCCAAGTTCTCGAAGAAAGCCTTCAAAGGGGGATTCTTCCAGAAACAGCAGCCACCTCAGGCATTAAAAACATACCTAAGCTCTCCCCTCCCATTCTAAGAAGTCCCGTCATATGAGAATCCCCCCACTTTATACTTAGTCGATCGTATTTCAACCAGCACTCGAGACAAAGAGCTTAGCCCAAGACCCGCTTACCATCAGCCACACCCAGAGAGGCGAGTGAGAGGTGCCCAAGAATGGAAAAAGTCGCACAGCGGCCTGCACCGCAGTCCTGGCCGCCCCTATTTCCGTGCTCACACCGTAGAAGTCCCCAACCAAGGTCTAATGAAGCGTGTGTGGTTAGCACAAACCGTAAGTCTTTCTGGGAGGTTGATGAAGTGGGCCATGGGGAGCGGCTTTTCTGGTATGCCTACATCGTACAAGCCTAAAATCGCTTATAAAAGTGATTGTGTCCTACCGACTGGCCATGGAATTTACTCGATAGAGAAGCCTCTCCTTTCGCTAGCTCATCCACTGCCAGTCGTAGAGGACTCCACCTCCATATGGAAAACCCTCCATGGAGCCTCAACGCACAGTAGCAGCAAAGCCAATCCTCACCTCACCGTAAGGGATAGATATTGAACATGCACCCAAAGCCTGGTTCCATGCTTCATCAACGAGGCCTGTGCATAGGCCGTCTCATACAGCTCCTCAACCTCGCCACTATTTAATAGAGGTAGGTCAACCAGCTGGGTCCACGCGATTCCCAACGTGGTCGCGCAGACAAGATACATACGAGTTGCAAAGTAGAGACGAGATGGTCCTATATCTCCAAAGGTCCCGGATTGCGTAAAAGCCAGGTCGCCAGCCTGGCACGCCCTCAGATCAGAGAATACCAGCCACGCTGCAAAACTAGCCACCTTTGTGCAGCATCCTACGGTTAACGCCCGTTTAATACCTGGGCTATAAATCCTCTATCGACCGGCAAAGATGGTGGTCGCCCCAGCAGGGATCCGTGCCGAACCGATGGGTCCTATTTGGGGTTATATTAATGACTCGAACCTTACCGCCAAGCATCCAAAAGCGCAGATACAAGAGGAAGGTCTTCCGTGTTTACCAATCACAAGGGAAGCCTTGCATAAGCGGTGATTCTTCACACCTTTCCTCGCACGGCCGCAGGTGATAGCCAATAATCGGTCATGTGCTAAGAGAAGTACACGAAGGCATAAGTGTGGGAACCATATCGGAAAGCACCTAACGCGGGCTCGAAAAATCTCGGTGCGGAGTTACTTTACCTCCGGCCCACCGATACTTAAAGATGCGACCGACTTAGTCAAGAAATGCGACCGTCAGAGCACCAAAATATCACGCTCCCGCCGAGCTCCCGACGTGCCAATTACCAGCCTCCCCGCCCTCTTCCAAAGAAGTGGGGTTGACATATTGGGACCCCTGCCCATGGGCAAGGGCCAATGCAAATTGTGTTAATCAAGCCGCAAAGGATTATTTCACCAAGTGGGCGGTAGTTTGTTCTTCGGCCACGACAAGCGTAATTAAGATACGTAACTTTGTGTGTGGCGAGTCAGTCATATGTGTCGATCCCAAGAGCCCTAGTATCGTGATACTGGTACGTCGACAACACCAAAATTGTATTTGTGAAAGCCAGTCAATTAAAATTACTCATCACCGCACACCCGCAATCAAATCCTGGAGGTGGAAGCCACAGTCACCATCGAACCCTTAAAGCTTTAAAACCGTCGGAAGATCTTAAAAGGAAGCCGTAGAATACCTCTCTGAGGTACTATGGGCCTACACAGATCTATCATTTTATATCAGGCTACCTGGGAGACCCCATTTTGCTCCCAGAAGCCTCAATGGCAAGACTCGCCAGGTCGAATAAAATCTCCTGTAGAGCCTGAGTTAGCACGGCAAACAAAATATCGAGGCCCCCAGCGCTTGAACTTGGAACTCCTCCGGATGAAAAACGTGAGCAAAGTTCTCACAAAGATTAAGAGTATCAAAGGAAGACAGCCTGTGGTGTACACAAACCAGGCCGCTTTAAGCATGCTTGGTGATTTGAACCCAAAAGCTGCCAAAGAAGTAAAGAATCTAACGATAAACTAGCCCTAACTGAAGGTCTTTAAGACAATAAAACCAGTCAAGCCGACTGTAATTATGAGTCTAAACGTAGGAGGGAAAATCTTACAACATACACGGAACGCTTGAGCACCCGTTGCTACGGGTGAGGGCACCTAAGCATAATAAACCTATCAATTTTATGTACTGGCCTAGCACACACTTAGTATCACAAACGCCTCGAGAAACATATCGCGAATAGAAAATTCATAAAAATAAAAGTCTCTCTATTCAATGAATCATATTCTGCCATAATCGGGGTGTCCTTGATTACATCTCGAAAAACACTAATACAAGCAATTGCAAAAAAAAAGATGGAGACAGCGGAGAAAGATGTATTAAAGAAAAGAGGGGTGTGATAAGGAAAGCAGTAAGAGGAAAAGATGAGACAAAGGAGAAAGACGTAAAAAAGAAGGGCAGGAAGCTGGAAAAGAAAGAAGTATAAAAGAAAAGAGGAAGAAGAGGAAAGGAGAGATAAGAAGAGGAAAAGAAAAAGCAGGAGGCGAAAGATGCACTCCACTCCTTCCTGACAGGATTCCCCAGCAAAACTAGGTGGAACAAATGCCATGACTCCCATAAAGGGGAGACTAGGGGAAAACACAACCTCTACATATAGCATCTGCAAAGGCTGATCCAAAAAACGCGCCAGAGGAAACTCCAATAAGGTAAAACAATCGTCTAGCGCCCATCCCTGTGCGAACTTCATCCACCCGCGTGGAAAAGTGCACTTTAAAAGCATAAGATACAGGCAACAGAGCCACCATTATTTATAAGTGAGGTCAAAAGCGCCGAAAGTCACGCCAATCGCTCCGCATTCTCCATAAATCGCGCGACAATGATTTATCGCCACCTTTTCGACGATTACGCGGAAGTGCCTTCGGGCCTCACCAAAGCCTCGCGGACCGGAAGTCACGCATAACACGCCACTTTGACGAAGCTCACCCATTCGTGACAAAGCCATCGCCGGTCGTGAGTCGTGAACACTTCAGCCAAAGCGCATCACGCCATTTCGGCCTACGCCGGAGCCACGCTACCACTCACTGGTCACCGGCCCGCGACAGCCGTCGTGAGTCGACCAAACAAGCTACATCGGCCACCCTGGGCCTTAGCTCTGGAGCCACGCCGGCTTCACTTTCTGACGGCCCACTCCACCGCACGCTGGCGCCGCCGAGTCGCACACCAGCGACATCGCCACGCCTTTAGCCCTGAGCCACGCCGCCACTGACGAGCTCACTTCCATTCAAGACAGCCACGCTCTCGAAGCCTCAGAGTCGACTAGCTCAGTTACATCACCAATCCACTTTAGCGCTTCCCAGCCACGCTACTCATCTCCGATGAGCCTTCCTGATCAAGACAACATGGACGGTCGCACCATTCATTCCCCGACGAGCCTTCCCATCACATCACTGACGAGCCTCTACCTCACTATTCATTCCCCACGAGCCTTCCCATCACAGTCAACATGGACAGCCTTTACTCAATTATTCATTCGGACGAAGCTCGTCCCATCACCAAAGACGGATCAGCCCACTCAGCACTCCCTAACGGAGCCTCCATCCCATCACTCGCCACACGACAGCCCCACCAACAAATATATTAACGCAGCCCCTCGCCGCACCCGCATTGGGACGGGCTCCTTCCTACAATCATACTTTACGAGGCTCGTCCTAAACTCGAATGGACGAGCTCTCTTATTCACATTGACGAGCCCTTCACCGACTCCAAACGCTTCAAGCTCCTTCCTACTATTTACATCGACGAAGCTCTTCCCAACAAACTCTACTCAACCACTGACGTGAGCCTCCATCAACAAATTCTCTCCAAAGACGAGCCTCTCGCTCTTAAGCGCGATCACCGCCACAAAACAAAGCACACCCGCCAGCCAGGATGACGTAGTGCCACGTGCCCAACCGACAGCTCTAACCCACTCCAACCAAGGCGGGGAAACTGCCGGGCTCCAAACAGATAGGCGGAAAATTTCAAATATACGCCAAATGTCGCGAGATCTTCAATCGTTACGTCAGAAAAAGAAGAAGATCTTCGCTAGAACAATAAAGTTTTCACAAGGCTTTATCGTGAAAGCGAAGGTTACACGTATCGTGCCCCAGCCCAACAAAAGTGGAGGGAGGAGGGCTCACATCGTGAAAGTTACAAATGAGTACAAGAATTTAGGCATCGATGATTACTCAAGAAGGAGAAATAGGACCTGCAAGTAGAGGCTTCGTGCTCCTCGGGAATGATTCAGACGGAAGACCCCTCCGGGCCTCCGTCACTGGGAACAAGCTTGAAATCTAGATCTCAGCACGCCCGAACGCCTCCTCTCGCTGAAAAGCAAGCCACCCGTGGCTTCACCGAGCACCGCCTTTGATTCGCAATTGTTCGATAACCTCGCCCTCCGAGCAACACATGCTAACTTGCTGATGAAGATTCGCGCCAAGAAACGCAACACATATCTGCCGCTCACCAAGCCTTGATAATTTACAGCTTCAAGCACTCGACGAAAGGGGGGCCTCAATAACATCTGCCTTCAAGCCTCTGACAAGTGGCCTCTGTTGTTTTTCTTGGCGCTAAATCACCAGAACCCCCACGCAGCCTCCACCCGAAGATCCCGCTGCCACCCCGTGAGATGGCGTTCCCTCCCCTCGACCAGCTTGGAGCCTCACTTGGGAAGTGACACTCGCGAGCGTCCTCTCAACCGTCATTTTCCATGCAACCCGAAGCTCGCCTGACCTCCCGGGGCTCGCTCAGCCATAGTCGCCACCCCAGCCTCACACTCCTTTACGCTCCGCCCGGTTAACGAAATGATTTAAGTGTGCTTAAGATCGACTTCTAAGCCGCCCATTTCTTCGCCCATAAGCCGCGCCGCCTCTCGCAGAGCTGCGCTTCTCTGCCGCAGAGGCGCCACCTGTCTTTGCAAATCCCGGCTATTTCTCACATGCAGTTTTCATTCACTTCCGCCTGACATCGCCAAGCCCTTCAAATGGGTGGCAGCCTGCATGTCAGACATAGAAATACGTTTCAAGACGTAACGTAAGCGCGCTGATGATAAACAACACAATTACATACTTATCAAGCGATTCCCCTCGAAAAGTTATCGGGCCATAAAGCTTCATCAACCGGCAACTCTTCTTCGAGCATCCAACATCGACCGTGAGGATGACGATGGCACCCGGCCGCAAGCTCAGCACTGGAAAACAAAGAGTCTCTGATTGCTTTAGCTTTTGTTTTCAATTTCTCCTTCTTCTCAACTCCGGGCTGCCTTCCGAGGAGACAGACCCGCTTTGCCGTGGTTGCTGATTCCATACAAGCAAAGATAACCGTTAACGGTTGCAAGAACGCCCGCATCCCAAAACCCGTCTTTACTTTACGTGCCTGGGGGAGTACTTACATAGTTGGGAATCTGCAGTGTGGGCAAACGCCCTCTTCTCCTGGCTTCAACAGAGAGAAGAAAGAAAGCCCTCAAGTCCCGGGTCCCCCAATCAGAGTGACGACGCCTGCCCAGCCCCTGGCAGAAGAGAAGGAGACGCTCCTTAACTTTCGAGCTTTGACCGAACCCGACCGGTCCTCGTAGGAGCCCAAGCCACCCCGGCTTCCCGAGACGCCGCCTTTCAAATGAACTGGGGCTGCCACGCCGCTGCACCTCTCCCCTGGGGCAAAGATGTGGCAAACATGGGGCCCAAAGGCAAGGAAACACTGAGGGGTAGGAAAGAGGCGGGGGCTCCTAAAAATGCAGAGGAACGCGCGGTGTGCAACAAATTAGAAGAACTGGGGAATGTTCGACTTTATCGCCGCATAGAACGAGCGCGTAGCATTCTCCAACGCTGAGCCCTAGCAAAGATCTTCGGCCGCCGAGGTCAAGACGGCAACATCCGGAAAGCAGGCAAGGAAAGCTGAGGTCGGCGTCTCAGCGACGTTTTTGTGGACAATTCAAACCAAAAGTAATGCAAACACTACGAAGATTATCGGGGCACTCCACGTCCCGGGCGCACCTGTGTATCATCCCCTGCCAACAGAATCATACTCCCGCTTGAACCACTAACGAAGAAATATCAGCCTTTTCACACGGTAGAAGAAGCAGCGTCCGAGATCACACAGAGTGAGACCCAACGCCCGTGGAAAATAAAACCTCTCAGAGTGGCCATCTGACCGAAAAGCATGGAGAATGTATCACATTGGGACGCCAAACTCCTCTATCCTTAAAAAGACCAATAAACCAACTGTAATACCCCAAACCATTGGGAGCCACCTGGAAGAGGATGATAAAAGAAATGTTGAAGAACTTTTGAAGGAGGATGGTGGAAAGCTTAAAATAAGACAGCAACTTCAAAAAAGGTATCATACGTACTCTGAGCGCAAAGTGTCGTAACATTCCGTGTCCACGACTTTTAATACCGTAGAAGAGGCTCCAGAACGCTCAAAAAGTAGATCTCATATGTGCTGGAGCAAAATCCTTACTACGCGGTCCACCTCGCATGCCTGTAACAATGGGCTCCCGCAGGAAGTCCGACTCCCAGGATAGAGCGAGACGTTTATCTTCTTTGCCTACCTGGCGGGTGCGGAGGAGCCTCTCAGAGCAGTCGCAGGGCTAAACAACTCGCCGAACAGCGAATGCCCTCACCGCTCGACCGGTGCCATCAACGAATCATCGCTGATACAAAGCAGAAGAACGATTCCGACCCAAGGACGAAAACAAAGCATAAACGAATCCAGACGATCGATCCCAGGAGCCTCGTCAGACAATCGAAGAAACACTACAAAGATCGTGGACGCCGTGGCCTGTGAATGAAAGGAAAGCTCAAAAAGGACCCAACAATAAACATGGCAGAAAAACCGGCAGACCAAATACAAAGAACGCTAAGGTTAGCGGTATAAAGACAAAAAAAGGTGGAAGAATTACAGGCCAATGAAGTTCGAATCGAAAAAGTTGTCGACAAGAAATATGGGAAAAACAAAGGGAGGTTGCAAACATGCTTCAAGTAAACTCTGCAGAGCCATCACACGCACCACAGGCGGCGGTTAGGTTAATTAATCCACATTAAGGTGATAACAAGAAATAACAATTCGCTTCATAAAGATTAACATGCCCCCGCCACGCAAACGTACACAAGGTCGGGGCAACCGATATATGCGTGTAAACGCCGCATCTATCCACTCCAGCCCAAAGGGAGCCGGTGTGAAGACCATACCCCTATCCGTGTCCATACATAGCGTACCTTATTACAGAGGCCCCGCCCCGACAGCCCCCAAAACATGGATTTGGAAAATAGTGGAAGCTCATACTCGGCCGCCAAACCATATCCCAAATAATGTACATAGAATACTCCCTAAAAGACGCCTCATTCGGGTCCAATCAAGTCCTATTATAAAGGGAGCGAAAAGCAAAATGCAATCGTTAGTTGATACCCCCTACAAGAAAGCGAGAATTACTCCAAATAAACTCTTCGACTAATCCGCTATGCTAAATCTGGGGCGCCGATCGCATGCAGGAAACCTATCTCCAAAGAAAAGAACCCTTAATCATCATCCCAAACTTAGGATTATCCATTATAAATGTATAAGGCCACTTCAACACTGTACAGACGCCTTCATCACTGCTGAATAAAAGATCTTCTCCCTCCCTCAGACAACAGACTTCCATTTAGCATCTGAGCACCGGCGAAGCCCCGGGCCGCCCTTCTTCCTTCTCTTCTCTCGTTCTTCAGAGGAGCGTCACGCATCCGGACCCCGTAGATCAGCTTTGCGGGGGCATCCTACCCCACTCACAGCGGTCCCAAGACCCCTTCGCCCCGTCCCTCGCCAGCCTTGGTCCGTACCTCAACGACCCAACACGCTCCACCTCAGCTCCGCTGGGAAAAAGGCACATCAACATAATGACTTTTAACATAACAGGACCTTACCACTGAGGTTAAGGTTACGTTTTTCTGTCGCTGCAGTGGTCTCGCCCAGTGGGGCGAAAGAAGTGCGCTACCCAATTTTCTTTAAAAATAAGTCTCTTCAAGAATTAACTACCCTTAATAATTTGTTTCCTCTAAACTTCACTTTAGCCCCTCACTCACTCAAAGCCCCCATACCATCTGATTACGCCCTAAACTCCGGCCAAACACCCTCGTGGGCTACTCTCCAACCAGATCCGCCTGGCCACCCGGCCACCGCCACCCATTGCTGTCCTGGACAAGCCTCCGATCTCACTTTTGCTTTGTTGTTGCATTTTCCTCTAATATATGATTTTTATTGATAAATGAGTTCTTTTATTATTGTTATAGTATTTGTTCTGGATATATTTTTAATATAGAAGAATAAGGATAGAGGTTCTGGATTTGCAACACAATCAAACCCTTCATGACCTATCTGTTTAATATTTGTGTTTTAATAGATAATAAAAATTCATGCTTTTTAGCTTAATATTAATATTACAAAGAAAAAATTTATACACAATAAGTTCCCTTGTATCATCGCTTAGCCCTCACATGCTGATTCCACTGTTTCATCATATGTGAATAGACCTTAGAAGGTGAGAGGGTCACATGACTCTCTCCGAACGTGTTAAAAAGCAGTCCTCACGCTCTATGGGAGGTGAGTAATCCAAAGCCTGGGTTCAAACCACAAATTATTATTAAAAAAATTAAAGAAAAAGAAAAGAAAGTTGATTCTTGATGATGGAAAAGCGTAGGGCAGAATGATAGCAGACAATGAATTATAGATACTGTTAAGTCATATGTACTTCATCATAATCACAATGGATCAAGATAATATTTTCTTTTCAAAAAAAAAAAATTCATGGAATTTATTCCTTTAGAAGGTGAGGCTCACATGACTCTCTCCCACGTGTTAATGGTGGAGGTGTGGGAGGTGACTGAAGTCAAGTTCAATCACAAATTATTATCAAAAAATTTTAAGCAAAGTTGGATTCTTCGATGATGGTGCGTAGGCATCGATGGAAACTCCATAATAAATGTCCTATTATCGCGATCAACGGTGTCAAAGTTAAGATAATACATATAGTATTATATTTTAAACATAATTATTTTATATAAAAGTCCATGGCTTTAATCACAGTTAGATTTTTGAGCTTTATCATTATTCAGTCTCCAAGCTGAACATTGTGAAGAGCCGCAAAAGTGCAGAAAGGCTGGGATCATTGAATACATTTCTTCAAGAAACTGGCAACTCAAACAGTCTTTCTCAGATTTACATGATCAGTGTTCACATCTACAATCATTATCACTATTTTGTTTCTTACAGAATTATGTCCTTATCATTAGATCCTGTGAATCTTGTGGATCTTTACCATTTCTTATATCAGTTTAAACTTTTAACCACTTGACTTAAGTTTTATTGATAACAAGTGGGACTCGAACCTTGAATCCCGCCATTTTCTATGTCAACCTAACTCGAAACTTGAATCTCACCCTCTCTTATGTCAATCGAAATTCTTAATCATTTGAATTAGAGTTTATTGGTAACATAATGGTTTGATCATATAAGATGATATCCATTATGAATAACTTTTGATAATTCAAGAGATAAATACAAGATGAAGAGATGGAATTGAGAGGCTGTAATTGAAATTTATGTCTCCTCTTTTGGCCCTCAAATTCCGAGTTCTTGAACATATATTTTCGTGTTATTTAAAAAGAATTTTTAATAAATATATTGAAATTAATTAATGTCAAACTAATACTGCCTTCTTTAAAAAAATTTAAGTTTAATATCATGGGTTATCGACAAGATTAATTTAAAAAAAATTTTAAAAATATTTTCATCAATGCTAGCTAATTCACTTCGATATTAACATGCGTTTAATTTCAAATGTCAGAATAATATCTACAGATATTATTCATACATTAATTTAAACATTATTTTCGATTTTTAACTTGTACACAAAAAACAATAACCTACGATTTCGTAAAGCTGCTTCACACTAATGGAATGGACCACCTCAACTAGCTATCACCCCACTCCTTTCTCAGAAAGAAAAGAATAAAAAACTGTAGTTTTATATTTTACATACCCTTTCAATATGCTCGTATTTCCTTTTCATAATTTCTATTCCCACAAGCTTCTCAATCTTCTTCATCCTTTTCCTTTTCTTTTTTCCCCAAAAATTTGTCCTCCTTAAAAACCCAATTTTCAGTCAATAATATTATTTCAGTTTTAATTGAACTGAAACAACTACGTGAAGATCTTATAATTATTATTGTTTTTAAATGTCACTAAGTATTAGTCAAAAAAAACAATCTGTTTTTATTAAACTCCTCTATTTTTATTTGTTTTTGTTTGAAATTCGCCTGATTAGACCTTTTTGTTTTTTTTGTTTTGGAAAATCATACCATGACAGCATGAGCGTTATCAAATTGGCAAATAATGCAAAACTGATGCTCTTTGAAGGTATTCATAATTAATATTCCATATAGAGCAGAGGTAAACTTTTATTTAAAGAAAATGGTTTTATTGATTTATATGATATATAAATAAAAATATATAATTTAAATTTTATAAAATTTTTAAAGAATATCATAATATGCCCAAATAATATTATAAATAATTCATTTAAGTTTTCATATATTTGATAATTCCCAATTGAACATATATAACTATAATTTTAGTGTCTCTTAAATCTCTAACAATCAAATATATTTTGTTATTTTAAATCAATATTATCAGACAAAGACGATATAATCACACGTTATACAAATCAATAATAAAATCATAAAAATGGCCCTCTTTTTATTTAAGAAAATAAATAACTAACAGAGAAAGTACATGAGATACAAGGATAAACTTATCAATGGTCCTATAATATTAACATAATGAGAGTAAAATTAAATAAATGATAAGAGGTTTAGATATAATAGTAGATTTTGGTACTAGTGGAAATGATAGTGTGTCAACTAGGTTAAAATAACCTTTAGCTGTAAGGCCCCACCCCCAAATCTCTCGGCTGGGAGGTGTGCGGTGGCTCGTTGTTTTTGTAGGTCATAACCAAATTATCCTATTAATAGACAATTTTTCACATTTTCATACTCATATTAGTGATACAAATAAAAGCAATTTTCTGTAATGGTAGTTAATATAAAATTTATGGAAAAATATTTATTCAAACAGTACTTTTAGTATACATCTGTAATTTTGTGTGAATCAAGTAAAAATTATAGTTCAATGGGTGTTAGTTTTTCACTATGCGATCAATATCAAAATTTCAACGCACTTTTAATAAAGAATTCACTTTGTAAATGCACAGAATAAGAGACACCTTATTTTTAACATGACAAAACGTAATAAATTTGGTAAGTAATATTTTCAAATATAACATATATAGTTTAAAAATAAACCTCGAAAAAATCCTTAATCCTATTTTTCTTAACTTTCTTTTCCAAACACTTATATTTCTTAAGCAAAAAAAATGAATTTTTGTCATTCTCAATTTAAAATCACATTTTTACATCTCTTTCTATCTATCAATCTATTTAATAAAGTAATTACTCCATATAACTATGTGTTATATTTTGTTTTCTATACTTCGTCACCATCGTGATGCATTTTTGATGCTACTGCTACTATATCGTTGTTTTCATCGTTGTTACACATATTATTTCTACTGCAAGCAGATAATTCAAACCCGACAAACATATTTCATCGAACAAACACAAAAATTATATTATACCATGAATATATTATGTAACCCTAAATCATAAATAATATTATAATCAAGCATAAGAGGCTATTATAAATACTATTTTTAATACGAGTATATATGTTTTTATCAATATTATTAGTTTAAATCAATAAAATTATTTTAAAAACAAAATAAAAAACTTTTGTACTAAGTGTAGAAAATGTCCCCAAATATCAGTAATTCATATTTGAAATCCTCCTGCTCCTCCCCCCAAAGTTATCTCCTGGCCAGTATTTTGTCTTTTTTCTTTCCCTTTGTCAACACTACGATCCAACCACACCCTCAGCTATCCATCAGCAGATATTAATACATTTCTTCCTCTTTTATAAGTACTAATTTAGATTCACTGGTTGACCTGCAAAAGCACAAAAAATTTTGTTTTTTTTTTTTTTAAATTTGTGTAATTGCTTGATCTCCTCAAAAAATCAACTAACACTCCTAAAGCAAGCCAAGCCAACTACCTTTTTTTTTTTTTTTTTTTATATTATTATTTTTCCCTTCACTTTGACTTGTGTTTCATAATTTCTGAACTGAAACGTTCATCAACATTTCCCCAAATAATATATTTCTTTTTTAAAATTCAAAAATAGATCCTATAAATCAATTTTTTAAGCCTACAACATATATAGGATGGTGAACATATATTAAACATCTCCCCGCCAAATTACTCATAATTACTTTAAATTGTTTAAACACCTGAGCAGAAGATAGACAGAGTCTTTTCTAACTTAAATGGGGCCTAATTTGAGTCTTTGAAAATAGAGTTATGAAGACGTCCTTTTTCATGAAACCACACCATCCCATCCCCATCTAACAACAATCCAACAAAGATATAACACACATTCACTAAGAGACTTATGTTCTAATAATAAAATATAATTAAGATGAGGAGGGATTTGGTCAGTCCAGTTTACAAAAGAAGAATATGAAAGATACATAAAAAAGAAATTCGTATAGTTACGCATGAAAGAGAGAAGAACAAGAGACAGTAAGAGCACTATGAAATGAAACTGATAAAATATAATGAGTAATTCATCCAACACAAAATATACACAACACATAACCCATTGGCGATCCTGATTATAACTTATGATGGGTTTTGAGCTTCGACTTATCTAATGCAGAGTCCATCAATATTTATATAATGAGCCAAAATTTGACTTTATATTTTCCTCTTTTTCATTGGATTAAATGCATTTAGAAAAGTGAATATTAAAAATAAAATATTAAGTGTAATTAAATGAGTTTCTCCAAATTAATAACTCCAAGATTCCTGCTGCATATATTATGTCATAATTATACAAAAGAAAAGAAAAGACAATAATAAAAGGAAAAAATGGATTGACGTCAAAGATGGCGCGTAGTTGGTGCGTGTGGCGCTGAACGTAGGTCTATTTCTCGGCTTCCTAACCCCTCTCTGTTTTTCAAATTACTTTCAGTTTTTTTTAATCATTAAATTTTATTATTTGATGAAAGTGAAGTGGATATTCTAGAATCTTGGTTTTGCTCGGACTCAAAGTGCCAAACAGAACAGGAAGAAAGAAGACCTGGGTTCAGACTTCAGACAGCTTTCTTGGCTTGGACGTTTTATCTGAAACCCAACCCCTTTTGTGGGTTCTGTTTTTTCTAGTTCAGCCAGTCTGCTTAATGCCTGACCCAGTTTTTGGGAAAACACCGAGGTTTCTTTTGGTTTTTTGGGTAGATATAGGTACTCGTGTTTGATGCTGTTACTGTTTCACCGAAGCCAAACATCACTGTTTCTATATTGGTTTTGGTATTGTATTTGTCTTTGATTCCAACGAGGGAACTGGCGGAAATGATTATTTTTACTAGTTTGCTTTTGTGTTTGATTTGTAAAGCATGAAAAGAAGCCCCTCAAAGCTTTTCTTTTTTCTGGGTCATTTCATGAATCAAGATTTAGTTTAATTTTTCCCCCCAAGTTTTCTCAGCCGCCAAACAGAGCATTCCTTTCTGTTTAGTTCTTGTTCAACTTTAAGTCGTGAGCACCGTTTGATACACTTTTTGAGGCCTGGGATTTTCATTCATGCTCTTTTAGTTTATATCTTTGATCAGGGATCTGGGTCTTAGTGCCTTTTCATGTAGTTGTTAGTAAACTGAGTCCTCTCTGGGTTCTGAAAAAGTGAACAAACTTCTAATTTAAAAACTTTTTAAGTGAATCACCTTTTTTTTTTCCTCTTGCTCTTGTTCCTAGCCTGTGAGATTGCACTTAGATCTGGGCATTGCTGCAGGAAGCAGCAAATTGCAGTTCAGAGAGAGTGTTTGCAGGGGACAAAGTTAGGCTGAGGCTTCTGGGTTTCTGTGGGTGTAACATGTCCTCAGAAAGGGCTTTCATGGTATCTTTAGGGATCTCTTCCTAGTATTGCACTAGTCTTCATATGAATTTGATGCTACTGCAACCACTATGCACCTTATTATTCAAAGAAAACGCGTAATTGACAGTTCACTTTGAGTTGTTATTTCTGCGATGCAAATTTCATTCTTTTTCCTGTGTTTTAACAGAAAGTCATTGCATTAAGATAGTCAGAGCTTCATGTGTATTCTTATGCTTATACTAAACTTTACTTGTTTATGTATTGTTGTATGATTTCCTGCATCTCTGGTACTCAAAGTCCTTCAGCTCCAGCGATCTAATTTTCCCCAGTCATCAATTCATGATAATTGGAAGCCCCAAGAGCTGTCACTGCATCATGCTTGAAAGACGGCTCTGTAGTATATATGATTTGCCACTACAGCGGGGAGTTGCTGGCGCCTCGCCATGCGCCTCTCAGCCGTAAAGCAGATCTGTTGCAGTGATCACTAAAGCTGAGCCCCATGAAAGCAACACAAATTATGCTCAAGGTGGTGTTAGCGCTGTATTATGCCCTTTGGATTCTGTGGAGAGTCATATGCGAGACACCATCGTAGCAGGGGCTTACCTATGTGATGAGGAGACTGTTAGAGTAAGCTTGTGACTGATAATTTTCTGTTCAAATTTTCACGGCTGAAAACCTCCCATATTTTGTTCTCACATTGTATCAGAAATGCCAGGCAAATATCATTCAATTGGCATCATTTACAATTGAGCTCCTCCTCAACTTTGTTATTTTTTTTTTCTAGGTGGTTTGTACAGAAGGACCTGACATGATTAGAGAATTGATTGCTATGGGTGCATCATTTGATCACAGGGAAGATGGAAATTTGCATCTAGCAAGGGAGGGAGGGCACTCTCATCACCGAATTGTTCATGCTGCTGATATGACTGGAAGGGAGATCGGACGTGCCCTGTTGGAGGCAGTTGTCAACGATCCTAATATCTTCATGTTTGAACATCATTTTGCAATAGATTTGCTGACTTCTCAGGTTTACTTTCTCATGTTATAATCTAATTCCATCCAGAAGCATAAAGTTTTATTGCCTAGTATACTATATAGGTAGTGGCCAGCTTTTGCATTTGTATGTAAACATGTGAGATATTCATCTAATATTGCTCTAGGCCTTCAAGATTCATTAGCATTAGATTTAGCATTGTCAGATTTGATATTCATGTTTGTGCTAATATTTTTTATAGGGATCATTTATATATTATTACTGGGCTTGCACAGGATGGTTCTGAAACAGTTTGTCATGGTGTTGACACTTTGAATACTGGAAACTCAAGAGGTAAAAGCAATTGTCATTGACCTTCTTTCTTCTGTTTATCATCCTCATTTTTTCTTCTACTCAATACTTTATTCTGTCCTGCACTTAGGTGGAAAAGGACATTGCAAAAGTGGTTTTATCATTTCGTGGGAGCTGGACACATCTATCCGATGACTACAAATCCTTTGGTATTATACGTAATTTTGTTTTTTTCTTTAAAAGAGAGTAATTGACTATTACCTGTACCTTTGCTTGAAAACACTTTTGGATCTTGTCAATATACTGGCTTATTTCAAGAGCTGCAAACTCCTGTCATTTGATCTGCAGTATGCTGCTTCTAGATTGCTACAATGCTTTGAATGTCTCAACATGTACAAACTGAATCAGTAGTTGAATTTGATTGGTAAATATCAAATCATATTACACAAAATTGAACCTGGATGGCTCCTTGATCTTAAAGTTCAATGTAAAAAGTGAATTCAAATCTCTCTCTCTCATATTCGTCCCTTTTCTTCTTTTACAAACCATTTCATATCCAATCTTTTGCTTTGAATGGACTATTACTAACTCGGATAGTATACATGTATTTTTAGGTCAAATTATTATTGGAATTGAAAGTTTGATTGTCCCTTTTCTTCAAATATATGATAGGATGGCATTGGTTGATTGTAGGTTTGATACTTCTTTATTGGATTCATTGCTGCTATATTCTTATAGGTAGCCACTGGAGATGGAATAGCTATGGCACATCGAGCCCAGGCCGTAATTTCCAACATGGAGTAAGTAGAGAACCATTGGTCTACTGTCTGAAAGATATACTCTTTTCGTTACTATCACTGGGTCATACTTGTCCTATTAAATAAACAACTGTATGGGGCTAGACAAGCTGACATTTTATGCTAGTGTGAGGTGACTAGGATATACATCAATTTCGTCATAGCATATGATTGGATAAGTTTATCTCCTGGAATAATTAGTATCAATAATATTAATTGTCATAGAGATCAATTGTTTTTCTCTTTTTGAAATTTGAAAATATTTTATGATAATGAAGCCTGCGAAAGCTAAAGGACTGTTTGCTATTTTTGAACACCATCTTACACACTGAACACATTTCCTCCTGCATATATATGCATATTGTAGAAACTAAGAGAAGAGTTGATAATGAATTCTCAGATTTTCCATCGAAATATCATACATATATATACAAGAAGGTTAGGCTATACATTAGGTAAGATGATCTACTCTTCCTAAATGGTTACAACCCTGTAAGTAAAGTATCCTAATAAAATACAAACCAATATGTTAACGAATGATACATACTATAACACTCCCTCTCAAGTTGGAGTATAGATGTTAATCATGCCTAACTTGTTACATAGGTAACTAACCCGCTCCACTTAGGACCTTTGTGAAGAAAACACCTAATTACTTCGCCTTCACGATCCCGTAGAAATCAAATCAATCAGGCTCTCTCACGAACGAAATGACACCCATCTCTCATGCGGTTTAGTCTGCTCATGGAAAACAAGTGATTAGAAAGGAGATGGCGGCAACTCATTTGTCACACCAAAGCTTTGCCGGGACTAAGGTTTTAATACCAACTTCCGCCAAAAGTTGATGGAGCCACATAATCTCGCATGTAGATTGTGCCATTGCTCTATGCTCAGATTCTGCACTAGATCGAGAGACAACACTTTGTTTCTTACTCTTCCATGAAACTAGATTCCCTCCAACAAATACACAGTAACCCGAAATGGACCTTCTGTCTTCCTTAGATCCTACCCAATCTGCATCCGTGAAACACTCAAGTCTATTATGCCCATGATTACTGTACAAAATATCACGTCCTGGGGCTCCTTTCAACTAGCATAGAATCGTTTCGATAAAATCCACCTAATAATCAACTACTGAGAAGACATGTATCAGCTTACAACACTAATAAGAGTATGCAATATCAAAGGTGTGTTACTCGTAAGGTAGTTCAATTTCCTAACTAGCCTCTATATCTCTTGGTCTTCAACAATTCGCTTTCTCTAGCAAGACGTAGTTTATACATAGGACTCCGGCATGGCTTACGCCAATTTTCCTATTGTAGACAATTGATCCAACACATATTTCTTTTGAGATAAAAAGATTCTACGTTTGCTCCTCATAACTTCAACACCTAAGAAGTATTTCAAAGCATTCCTAAGTCCTTTGTGTGAAATTGGCCATGAAGAAAGGACTCGAGGAAGATATACCCGCCATATCATTCCCAAGAATGATAATATCATCAACACACACAACTAACTAGATTATACCTACTCGAGAATTTCAGAAGACAAAATGATCGATTTGCTCTTCGCATGCCAAATTTCTCAATTGATCGCCTCTTCATCAACTTGGACAAACCATGCAATGACTTTGTTTCAAGCCATAATGATTTTCGAGACAACAAACTCTACCAATCTCCCCGAAAGAATAAACTCTAGGTGCTTTCTCCCATATAAACCTCTTCTACAAGATCCCCATGAAGAAAGGCATTCTTAATGTCAAGTTGATGAAGGTCCCAACCATGAGTGGTTGCTAGAGATATAAGTGGTCGAATAGAGGTCAGCTTGGCAATCGGGGAAAGGTATCAGAATCATCCACCCCATAAGTCTGGGTATACCCTTTAGCAGCAAGACGAGCCTTCAACCTAGCAATGGATCCATCGGGATTAAGCTTCACTGCAAACACGCATCGACAACCAATGGCTTTCTTTCCAGCAGATAAATGCACCAAGTCCTGCATCATTATCACAGATCCATCTCCTATCATAGCACTACGCCAACTAGATGATAGTGGCTTCAAAAACTTTGTTGTGCAATGAACAGAGTCTAAGGGATGCACAACGAACAAGAATGGGATGACAAATGGTTATAAGAACAAAAGGAGGAGATTGGATGAGTACACTGCGTTTACCTTTATGGAGAGCAATAGGAAGGTCATCACTAAGAATTGGATCCAATGTCGAAGCAACCGGTGGACGACTTGAGACTGGGGGGTGTAAGCGCTGAACATAGACCTGAGTGATAAAAGGCTTTGTCAGAGGTGGAACAGAAGCATCAGCTAGCGAGGAAAGAGTATAAATGAGAAAATCATCATCCTCCCCCTAACTAGTATGGATCAGGTCGGGAGAAAAAGGGGCATTCTCAAGAAAGGTGACATCAATAGAAACCAAGTACTTCCGAAGACTAGGACAATAACACCTATACCCCTTCCGAACTTGAGAGTAACCAAGGAAGATGCACTTCAATGACTTAGGGTCGAGTTTAGACACATGCCGCCGAACATCCCGAACATAACAGTACACCCAAATACCCGAGGCTCAATGGGAAACAATGTTTATGGGGAAAGAGGGCTGTCGGAGTGTCTAATCCAAGCACAAAGGAAGGCATCCATTAATTAAAACAAAGTGGAAATAACATCGACTTCGAAATGCTCGGGGCACGGCATTTGAAATACAAAGCCTAAGCGATTTCAAGAAGCGCGCTTCATTTTTTCTTTCAACAACTCCATTCTCGTGGAGTATCGCATTACGATACCCATGAAGGATTATTCAAGTATGAATGATCAAATGGTTCGCATGCATATTCTTGGCATTATCGCTCTCATATTTACGTATATGAAATCGAGTCTTAATTTCAAAGACAAGTACGAAAGTGAGAAAATAACTCCAAGCTGTTTTTCATTAAATATAACCGCGGTTCGTATCAATCATCGACAAACATAACAAAATTACGAAACAAGTAAGGACATAACTGGACAAGGACCCCACACATTCGAATGGACTACTCAAAAGGAGCACCAGCTTGTTTATTAACTCTAGGACGAGAACTAAGACTATGAGGTTTTGCAAATTGATAGGACTCACAATCTAAGGACAACAAACTCAAAAACTAAGGACACAATTTCTTCAATAGTGGAAGAAAGGGGTGGCCCAATCTGCAATGAGTCTCAAATGCATGTATAAACTCGAAGAGGCACAAAGGTCTCAGATCGCAAAATCAAGAATGAGACTTTATATACCACGTCCTTCTACCAATAATCCGCTTCACATGATCCCGAGAGAAAGTAATCAGAAAGAATGAGACAACATTTAAGAGCGCCTGCTAGTTTCATGAGTAGATACCAAATTAAAAGAAAAATTAGGTAAACTCAAGACAGATGATAGGGGAATAGAAGGAGTGGGAAAAATGGTACCCGAACCAAGAACACAGGACTGTGACCCATCTGCCAAAGTGACAGTGGAAGATGAAGATTATGACTGAAAGGTATAAAATATACTAGAATTACCTGTCATGTGATCCGTGGCTCCAAAATCAATGACTCATTCGGAGGACGAAGAAGAGACTAGGTAATGTACTGATTACCTTGATCCACACAGTCAGAATCTGAGCGGATGAAGACTCCGCAATGATTCTTTAGTACAGTGGAACCTCGTGAGTTTGTTCATGAGAATCGACTGACCGATCAAATGCCTTAGTAGAGGATGCTTATACGGGATTTTAGATTCGGGAAATTTAATTCCACTCAAGTAGCTTTCTACAAATTCTCAGATCACACGCCCAAGCTTACTAGCAAAGAATAACACATAACCCTCCGCATTCAAGCCATCTAGTGTTACATCCTGCACCACTATCAGACGCGGCTTTCCGACCACCATTGTTTTGACTAAGTATTTGACTGAACGTTTCTTGGAAAGAAGAAATTTCAAGATCGACATAATTCAAGGGGCCTCTAATGTAATCATACTGTATGGAGGGCGCTGTAGTGGTTTCCATCACGCGATCTTTCCCGGTGATCTCACTAATCTAAGATCCGACTAAAGGGTAAGAGTACTTAGCTCCTCATACGCCTTTTTATACCCATAAAAAATCTGTGTCGACCGATCTGCTTTCATAGCAATAAAAGGTTCGACACACACGAAGATGCGAAATACTTTCTAGAATACGCAAATCTCCAAATAATCCATTAGCTCCCAACAAACTCACAATGATTAAATGAGAGGCATTTTACTATAAAATGGAATTACGGATTTAGAGAAAGAGAAGGGCATCATCCTCCAGCCATCGGTCCTTCGAATCATCAGAAGGAAGGTCCTCAGTAAAGTGACTAGCCATACGAATATTCCTCAATTAGAGGCGGACTATTTTACTCTAATCTGGCACAGATCTACATCTGCTTTGTCCTCTCGTGATTCTCGACATCATCGACCACTTGGGCAATCGACAAGCTTCTTATCTACTGATTCACTCATTAGGAAGCCAAGGAAAATATATCAGGGCCAGAAAGTACCTTAAGAAGGCAGAGATTCAAAAAATCTCACAGAAACCCTAGGCACCGTGGGTTGTCGGACACAAAAATCACCAAAAACAGCATATCTAGGTACCAAACAGAGAAACAAAGTAGACCAGAGGTCTCATTTCAAGACCAAATGACACCTGCAGGAGGAGGGGCTGGGAGCGAACAAATTCTCCATGCCCCACACATGCGCACGTGTGATCCGTCCTAAACCATTATAGCAATGAAAGTGGTTTCGTCTGATTTTCCGCGTGATCACAATGGTCGTGAAGCTTCTAGTCGGTGGTGAGATCCCACTTTCCTTGAAATGGGTGTTTAAAAAACACTCTCATATCAAAGCACTAAAACTGCCTAAAAGTTAGCCGAAAACTCTCCTAATTTGAGCCCTCAGGCTCTATACCATGTAGAAAACTAAGAGAAGAAGAGTTGTAGGAATGAATTCCTTTGTATTTTTCCGTTGAGTCATCATACATATATATACATATATACATTAGGTAAGATGATCTTATTTTCAAATGGTTACAACCCTATAAGTAAAGCATCCTAATAAAATACAAAACCAATGCAACGATTTACATACGGCACACATGTATACTTAGAAACTAAACATTTTAGGAATTGCAGTGTCTGCCAAGTTGGCACCAGATTAAAAGTTCTCTAGGTGACAATCATCCTTTATATACTAATGCTGTCATTTGGTCAAGAGATTCAATTAGCTAAAGTCAGCATAGCTGTAATGATTTTCTTCTTGCCTAATCCAGTTTTCTGTTAGAAGATCACATAGTAACTTGGTTTTGGGGATGTTTGTTTTCCATGTGTTTGCAATCCAATCAACTGCATTAGCTGGATGAGGGTCTTCCTACAAACTAACCAAAACACGAAAATGCGCTCATCACTGAAGCTGTCAGTGATGGAGGCATCTCTATACTTAAGCATGGAAAGGTTCATGCCTGTATGATGAGAGAGCAGAGCTGCTCCATGATGGTAGCAATACATAGATGACCATCTCAAAAAAGCCGAATATAAGCATGTGCTACTTGATATAAGCCACAAGCCCAAAGAGAAGATTCTCTCCCATTTCCCTAACATTGCTGCTGAGTGCCTCAAATATGGTTTAGACATTACTCGCCAACCAATTCCAGTGGTTCCTGCTGCTCATTACATGTGGGGTTCGTGCATTCCAAGGAGACAAATGTGAGAGGCCTGTATGTGGCAGGTGAAGTTGCATGCACAGGTTTGCATGGACAACAGATTCATGCTAACCCACTGCTCGAGGCACTGTTTTGCATCAAGAGCTGTGTGTAAGCCCCAATAGATCACACAGTAGCCCAATCTTGATCTGAGTGCTTCAAATTGGTGGGCAAGAACCTGTTGTGCCAACTCCACTGGGGTGATGTAATTCACAATGTTTTAATTAGACAACAGAATTAAGAAAGAACTGCAGTCAATCATGTGGAAGTATGTAAAATCTGTTTGCTCAACTACAAGGCTGAAATTCGCTGAGTAGAGAATTGCTGAATTGGAAGATCAAGGGAGCAGTACTTATTCCAGCAGGGGTGGGAGCCTACAATGGTGGTACTTGAAGCTTGTGAAATGAGGAATCTCTTCTGTTGTGCAAAGCTGGTACTGAGCAGCGCCTTTGCTAGGCATGAGTCGGACTCCACTACACCATTGATTTTCTCCCCTTACTCTGGGAGGAAAGCAAGAGGTTGCCACAGTTATTTTCCCCATGTTCCCTATGAAGAGTACTTTGAGTTCTCATACTGCATAATAATCAGCATATCCATTAGATGCATGTGGTTTGCATCCATTCTTCTTGCCAAAACTTGTATTTATAGGATACCCTTTACCTTTGTATGTCTGGAAATTCACTTTCAAGACCTCCAGCAAGAACTGAAGTGCCATTTACTCTAGTTTCATATGCATGGAGAACCCCATCAGATCACCTTTCTTTGTTTTTTCTTTCTACCCTTTTCTGTGTTTTGATTCTGTTTTTTTTCCAATTTAAGATTTATATGTTTCAATTTTTTTTTTTCAAACAAAGAGAAATTGTGTTGAGGCCAGTATCAAAATCGTCTTCTCATCTTGCTTCTTACAAGTTAACATGTTTGATTTCAACTTAAATTAGTCTTAGTAACTCTGGAGTCTGCAAATACATGGTTATGTGGCATAGTCTGTTTTAACATGAAAGTTACAGTCATTGATCTGTTATATCATGTGTGAATTATCATGACTACAATTAGATGCATTGAGAAAAATTTTCTTAAAAAACGTGTTCATGTAGTTTAGATATGGTCTTTATTTTTCATCCTATGACGTCTGACATCCTTTTTACAGATACTTGAAATCTCTTACTTCTTAAACCAGGTTTCATGCATGACAACCACTTTAGTAACTGATTTTGTAATGATATGTCTTCATTGCTGAAGGGAAATTTGGTAATTCACATTCCTTTTCTTTTAAAAATGAGAGACTAAAACATATATCTCCTCCATCACTTTCTTCTTAGAGCCCAAATGTTGATTTTGGAACTTTAAAACATATGCCATGAATCATGATCATATCAGATAGATTATCACTGGTCTTCAAAGCAATCTTCGTCATATGCTGCGCCTATCCAGCTACAAACAGTTGATAGAACCTAACGAAGAATTTCTATTATTATCGAAGAGCAAATTGTAAAAGCATTCTCTTTGAGAGTCCAGGATCAGAAAAAAAAAAAAAAATTATGTAGCAGCACAATGGATTTGATGCCACTTGACATTGATATCATCCATTGATAGGAGTCTCGGAACCATGGCACGCACATGGTAAATCTTAATGATTGTGGTCGGTTAAACCCTTTCATAACCAGTGCATTCCTCTTCCTTCTGCCTGGGGGTGTGGGACTACTTTCCACAGTTGTTCAGGTTCCCACCCTGTTTTCACTGGGCATATTCATTTCTCAGAAACTGAACTGAGCTTGAATGATTTCTTGTGCTAATCCTCATGGTTTAATCCATAGCATCCTGGTGACTTCTCGAAGGCCTTGTAAACAATTGGTATCGGCCAGAACAATCTTGCCTATGCTTTCCCAAACAAGACACAAGATCATGTTCGAGCAACTATTCTGTAACCAGATATAAAAAGGAAAGGGAACAGAAAAAAAAAAAAAAAAACCATGTGCTGGAACCATGATGCAGCCCCCCACTGCATTAAAATGAAGTAAGTGCGCATGGTCGTAAACCTAATGAGGAGGGAAGGGGACCAACTGCCGACCCACGAGCTCAGAGTTGACAATCTTGTGTCTTGTTCTTTACTCCTTTTTCCCATACTTAACTGTTCAAGGATCCTTTTATATTACATTTATTTACTTATTAAACATTTTCAAACAAGGTACAATTATGTATCAAACTTCCGATCTGTAACAGCGCAAAGAAAGCGTTATTGCGACATATATGGTTTAAAACACGCCATGAAAAGATCACTTTCAAAAAAGTTAAGAGTGACCTTAACTCAATGTAGATACAATTTTAACCAATTATTTAAGATAGTACTTATAATTAGTTAAGGTAACAAGTAATTAAGGTAATACATCTACTTGAAAAGGCAATTATTTTTTCCTAACATGTTCTGAATTTGTATTACCATTTTTTATACATTTTTTTGTCTTTATTTCCAAATCAATAGCCTAATACATACTTTTTCCATTGGCTATTTAGCTTCAATCATTTCATTAAATCACTCTGTCAAACTCTGAAGACATCACCTTCTCACTATGAATGTATTCGATCTATATTCAAAATTTTGCCACAACCCTTCACATATATTCAAAATAATGAAAATATATATCAAAGGTCATCATGGGTTGGGAAGTTGATATGTAGGGCTTGGGGAGCATCATTATGTCTGGACTGTGACTGACTTGCAGCCTTCATCTTGCAAACAAAGCAATTCACTTTCATGGCTTAAATCAATGATTTTCAAGTCTTTGTCCTAACAATCTTTTTATTCAGTGATTTGCTCAGATGGGTTGTTTTTAATTTAGAAATAATTTTATCCTTTAGATGAAATACCCTGTAAAAGCAAGCTTATTGGGTAGGAAATCTTTTAAGGAAAATCAATTACATTTGAAAAGTCTATAAATAAAGTAGAAAAAGTCATTTTCCAAAAAAATGGTAAAATATTCTTTAAATGGGTCCAACCCAATTGAATGTATTGGATAATCATTCAGAAACAAATCGTATCTTTCTCAAATTATATCTTAACTAAAACCAAATTCATTGACTCTGTCTGCATATCAACCAACTACCCTTTTTAGGTAGACTGAATCATTTTGAACCCAAACGTATCTCATCTCACTTGTCATTAGCTATTACTCAGTTGAGCAAAAGAACAAGAAAAAAATGGAGTCTCTAAAGCTTTTTTGCCTGTTTGGGATATTGATTATAGGATCCGTAGGAGAATGTAAGGCAGTGATGGGTGATCATGGTTCAAAGAAATGCAACTTTCCGGCTATTTTCAACTTTGGTGATTCCAATTCCGACACCGGAGGACGGTCTGCAGCCATCAGTGAGATCACTCTGCCTAACGGTGAAACCTTCTTTGGCAGGGCTTCATAAAGGTCAATGTCATTAATCTTAGACTCATAAGTAAGCTTTTCATCCATGTTTCTTTATACAAATACTGCAACTCCTTTGTGTTTCTTCTGGAGCTTTATGATTCATGGCAGGTGAGGCTCTAGACGCCATATTTGAATGCATATTTCATCCAATAACACTTGTGCATGAGCAAATTTTGCCACTGGGGGTTCGTCCATTAGGCCAGGGGGATATAGCCCATTTCACCTTGAGATCCAACTAGCTCAGTTCAAAAGATTAAGTCCTCAACTATAGCTCTGGCATAAGCAGCTTAAACTTAATGTTAGTCCCTTTCTAGCTTCCATGTGACCCTTTGAGCATTGAACTGGTATTTAACAGGCCATGATTACCTTGAGCCTGGGACCTAGTGTGCTCTGCCCAGGCCTAAGGACTTCTCGAAGGCACTATACACCATTGACATAGGACAGAACGATCTTGCTCATGGCTTTCAGTACACAAATGAGGAGAAAGTGATTGCTTCCATTCCTGATATCCTCAAAGTTCTGTCTGGAGTAATCCATGCAAGTGTTTAGACTTCTAGAGTCAGCTTGTTCTGAAGTTAGGATCAAAATAGTTAGCATGTTGAAACTTATGGTGGTGTTCTGTTCTATGTTTCAGGAACTATATATGAAGGTATGGATCATTTTGATACATACCACAGGATTCATCGGTTGCTTGCCATACAGTGTAATATATTACCAGCAAAAACCCCGGAATCTGGATCGTTATGGTCAGTGTTAAGCCTCATAATAAGGTGGCTCAGGAGTTCAACAGGCAGCTTAAGGACATGGTGATCAAGCTAAGAACACATCTTCCTCATGCAATATTCACATATGTGGATGTGTATTCAGTTAAATACTCACTCGTCAGCCAAGCAAAAGAACTAGGTAACTCCAAAAAACCTGTCATAAATCATAATGCAGTGACATTTCTTTAATTTTTCCAAAATTGAACCATGTTTAGGTATCAAGGAGTTCCTAATCAGTTGGGTAATGGTGATGGCAGGTTTTGTTGATCCAATGAACTTCACGTGCAATCACATGTCGCTCATGAGCAAAGCAGCGGCAACGTAAACAGTTCATGGTGTCTACAAACCGTCCAGGTACATTAATGCAGATCGCACACACTACTCAGAGGCGGCCAACAAGTGGGTGGCGAAGGCCATCGTCAACGACTCCGTCTCGGAGCCACCGGTTCCAGTGTCACAGGCCTGCCGTCAGTAGCAGGAGGCCTGATCATGGTTTAATAAATAATGGGTGATTGTAGTACAATGCAATGAATTTTCAAGGAAGATGTTGATGTTGATTCATTCAGCTGGAATTTTCTATTGTTGCAGAAACTGATGTGCTACTGTTCTTACTGTTCTTAACTCTTAGTTCAAGTTTTCCATCAGGCAGTTTGGTATACCAAGAAAAGAAAATGAAATCCCAACGTTTCTTTATTAAAAACATGAGACATACAAACAACAATGTGACAGGAATTCTGAAGATTCCTTAAACAATTGAATACAAATGCAACTTTTCATGAGAACCCTGTATGTAGTATAATCAAGAATTTGGTGGCAAATCATCTTTGTCACCGTTATTCTTTCGTCTCCCACCTTCTCCGGCAAGAATAAAAACCCACCAACCACCTAACATGTAATCTATCTCTAAAGCATATTTTACAAGAATATAATAAATACATCATTGATGCATAGGCTTATAATACCTTGATGGCATCGATTATTGTCGTCTGAGGGTTGGTGTCAAGGAAGGTTTGCAACGATCTGGATTTCCTACTCCGCACCCGGCCTGCTTCTGTCAATAACTCTGCCAACCTTCTCTTCTCATCATCCACATCTGGATTTGCTGTCCCCAGCTTCTCCTCTCTTACCCCGACGACATATTCCAAAATTTCAATGGCATCATCCAACCTGTGCAAATATGATTTGAAAGCAAGAGATGTTAAAGATAATCCATTTCCAACCACAAATAAATCCCAAGTTCTGGTGGCTAAGAAGAAAATATAGGAAAAACTAGAATCCAACTACAACCACTCTAATCCATTAATTGCAATATTCTAAGTATTATTTTCCTGTCATGTATCTTCTCAAGAATCTCAACTACCAAACAGGTTGTTAAGGTGTTTAAAAACTCTACTCAAAAAACCTTATCTAATGGAAATTTGGACTTCAATATAGTTACCAAAGATTCACAACTTTTTAGTTCCTTCTTTCTTATTCTTAATTGTTCCAAAGTCATGCAGAACAGGCGTAAGAAGAAAAACCAAACTCAAACACACTATTTTCCCACAAATGGTATCTATTATGGACAGCAAAAAAGAGTGACTACACTTTCACCATAAGATGTAACCAAGAATTGATCACAACTAGCATTTCTTAAAACTATGATGTGTAAACAACTAAATACGTCGTTCACTGAAAAAAAAGAGTAAGTTGAGATGCTCAGTGGGCTATTCACTAATGCTGAAAGCGTGTGGTGAAAGAGTTTATACCTCCCCATTGCATCATAAGTGCCAGCAAGATTACTGTAGATCCCTAATGTCTCAGGGTGGCATGGCCCATATTCCTTTTCCAAAATGCTCCTTGCTTCTTCAAACAGCTCAGCAGCCTCGCCTATTGCATAACGCTGCACACAGGCAAGGCCCATTTGATTGAGAGCAATCCCTAGGAAAGCAGATTTCTTCTCTCCACTTGCTCGAAGCTTTGAAATAGCGGTACTGAAGGAATTGTATGAGGCAGAGTAATTTCCCATCATATAATATATGACCCCCATCTGGGCCTCAATTCCTGCAATTGTGCTTTGGTGACCTGGGGTATTACTATATATATTTAAGGCCTTCTGCAGTAACTTGAGTGCCTGCTCAAGCTCATTCATTGATTCAAAGATAGCTGAAATGTCAATAAAACCACTGGCTATCTCTTCTGCAGGGATTCCATGATTGGGCTTTCTATAAAGCCGAAGAGCATTTTCACAGTAAGATTTGGATTCCCTTAATTTTCCTATCTTGTTGTATAGATCAGCCAGACGGACAAAAACCGAAGCCACAGTTGGATGATTCTCCCCTTTAGTTGATTTAAACACAGTGAGAGCTTTCTGATAGGAAAAAACTGCCTCATCATATCGAGCTAAAGATAAATATGAGTCACCAATGCTGCAATCAATGGATGCCACATCTATCTCTTGGCCATTTGCTGCCATGGCCATGCCCGCTAAAACATAATGCTCAAGAGCAGCTTCATAATCTCCTTTTGAGTCACAGATAAGTGCCATTAATCTCCTGTCTGCAGCTTCTTCAAGAGAAGCAGGTGTGCCATTCTTCTTGTGGATGTCGAGAGCCATCTGGCAAAGCTTCTCGGCCTTATCAAATTGCAATGCTTGAACATGAGCCTCAGCTAGGTACCTGCATGTCTCACCAACTCGAGAATCCGTTTCTCCCAAGACTTGTCTTTGGATCTCCAAACCTGCTGTGTAGCACAGTATAGAATTCTCAATCTGTCCTATCATTGCATAAGTATCACCTTAACTGCATACCCAACAAATTTAGCAAGTGCATGATTCTGGCCCTCTCAATCACAGGAATTTCCTAATCAGCGCTCAAGAGCGGAATTGCCTCATCGTACTGACATGCTGCAGTATATTGCAGCTACACACAAAATATTACGACTAGCTCCAAACTGGGCTCTTCATTCCCAGTTATCTCAAATGATTTCTACAGTTCAAGAGCCAGTTCGAGAGCTCTCTGGGGATTTTCTCCTGATGAAATCAAATCCCTTGTTTGTTTAAGTAAGAATGGACCCAAGTCTGGGTTTTCTAGTCCTGCCTCAAGGAGATCCTCAGTTCCATTGTGGAACTTCACTCCTGAAGCAAAATTCTTCTGCTTCCTAATGGGAATACCCCTATCTCGGCTTTCAAATTCCTTTCGCCGCTTATCAATTGAGGCCCTCTGCTAGGATTTGATTTAGGGGATCCTTCAGATTCCAAATGCAAATGAGAAGGCCTCTTCCACAGAAATGGAGATACAGGCTTAGCACTTGCAAATTGGGACTTATCCTCTACTCCGGTCCTTTTATCAGCAGACCCGTCTTCTTTCTCAGAAACCAAATTGCCTTCATCACCTTCTCCTTTATTAGTCATCACTACAACCTCTTTCATTACCTCCATCTCTCCAAATGTCCTCCCACAAGATGGTATAAACGTTGAATCAACTTCTTCTGACTCATTGCCATACGATATAAAACTGCGTCTCGAGGGTGATTGATCAGAGCTCTGCATCTCACATACATTGTGATACAGCTGCTCGATTGAGGTATCAATCACACCATCAATAACCAGATCAATAGACCCACTCTCATGGCTGTGAGGACTCAAAGCACTCACTGGAGAATTACTGAAACCTTCTTTAGGAGTGTAATTTGTCATGCCATCTCTATGCAGTCCATCCATAACAAGTCCAGGCATCTTTATCCAAATCAAGCCCTGAAATTAAACAAAATCTTACCCTTTATACAGCCCACTGCCTAAAAAACAGAAGGAAAAGAAAAATAAAAGAAGACCCACTACAATTATCGCATTGAAAAACCTACTCAAACATCTGAAATATGCAATGATTGGTAAACGTCCCCACATCCATAAATATAAAAAATCAGAACATTTTCCACCAATTAGCAACAGAACTGCAATCACTTGTTGCCATAATTACCATTATGGTCGAAAAAACAGCATTCTACATTGCCCGTGAGCCGGAAAACCAGATATGGAATAACCGAAAACAAATAAAAACATGGGGAAAAAACTGGAAAGAAGGAAAACCCACTACAGATCTCTGCTAAATATCATCAACATTCAATAATATGATGTAAAATATCCAAAAAAAATTAACAGAAAAACGTCACAGAAATATGCAAAGGAGAGGGCAACATGAATATTAACTGAAAGTGGGAGCTGAATCATGAGAAATTAACGACAAAGAAATAAATGTGTACCTTATCAATCTGCCGAGAAATAAAATATCCAAGATATAACGCTATCAGGGTTTTATGCACAGAGAAAAACTATGGCCATATCTCTCCATAGTATTCTTCTATTTATATATAAATACAGGCAGAGACACAAAATGGAGAAGTGAATGGGAGGATGGGTTGGGTGTTTTGAGACAATGGTGAGGGCAAAATGGTTAGGGAATAAATAAATGAGAATAGAGATAATATTTAAAAATTGTGGGGTGAGTGGTGGGATGTTGAAGCAAAAAGGAAGGCGACTTTTCTCCCACTTTCCCTCTGCAACCGACCAACTAGTCCATTCTTGTAATTTATCAACTTCTGCGGGGGTGTATTCTTTTCATGATACTGAAATTTGGCGCGATTAACGGTTTTTCAACTGGAAAAGACGGCGGAAGTGTTCGCGTGACGGTGTCGGTGTCGGGTTCGGGTTCGGGTTCGGTTCGACGTGTCTGATACTGCGGTTACTTTTTGCCACGTGGCGGTGGAGCTGTTTCTTGTCTTAGCTGGCGTCGGTACAATGATTGAGTGGCTGCCTTTGTGGGCTGTATTACAGCGGTGTCGTTTGACTTTGGGCCTTGTATTTTTCGAAAATGCTCACGGCCCATATTGTGGGCCCAAGCCCCCCGTGACGTGGCCCACACCACCGTCGAAGAGTAAAGGATGTTTCATAGTAATAGCCAATAGGTAAAGATTACGGTTTGGGCCGAGGAGGAAAGCCCCAATACGGCTTACAAATTAGGGTAATTTTTTTTTTTATAGAAAACAAATTAAGTTAAATTAGAAGCCAATTGACACCTAAACACTTTAGTTACAATACATTAAACTGTCCCACTCGGACTTGAACTTGAAACTTAAAATGCTCTACCACATGATGGGCAGAAGCCATTACTTTGTAAATCGTAATTTGATATTGAGATTTATATATGATTTTCTTCAATCTTTTTTATACTTTTAAAGTAAAACAAGTAAAATAATAAGGCCATCCTCAGATCCGATTCAAGGATAAATGTAAGGAGATTAAACAAAAGGTCTGTTCTAATCCTTATAAGAACAAAATATTATAATATTATATGTAAAGTGAATATATGTAAAAAAAAAGTAAAATAATAAGGTCATGTTCGTTGTCTAAATTATTAAGAAAAATAATTGCTGAGCATATTTGATCAGAATAAAATAATTTAAGTATATATTTTCATTTTGTTATAACGAAAGCGCTTGAAATGAATTTGTGCCCACCTCTGATTCAACATTACACAATAAACTGCTTCGTGATTCATCGCTTTGTAATGAATGGATTTATCTAAAATTCCAGATACATAAATCATCATTAATACTCGTAATTAATACCCTCATTAATTCATACATTAACGGCGATATTTAAGGCCACTTGGGAGCCTATAACAGCTTCCTTCCTGCACCCTACGATGATTTATCCCGGAAAAAACAAAGCCATATTTCTCCCCATCTTCGTCTTCGCTTCTCTCTAACACTATTTCCATCTCTCGAGAATTCTCTTATTTTCGTACATAAGTATAGATCATCTCCTTAGATCATCATTCAACAAAGATTTTCAAAACGTTATCGCATGAGTTTGCTCTCGAGGTAACTATCTAAGTCCCTCTACCTAAAGCTTAACTCCTTGTTTTTTTATCACATTCCAAAGGATTTTTTGAAAACGCCAAATCTACAAAATTGTAATGCTGCTCGATATTTCCTCGAAAAAACTATTTTATTGCCATCTCGATGCCGAGATCTACCTTGATGCTATGAATTTGGGAAATACAATAAAGGAAGGAAATCAAGCATCACGCAGGATCGCAAGAAAATCACACTTTCCTTCGCATCATCTCCACGGCGACTAAAACGAATATCTTATTATAAAATATCCTCTCACTCTATGTGGAATGAGTTAAAAGGAGATACAACCACTTAAAATAGTAATCATCCCAAAAGCCTCGATATGACCGTGACGCACCTAAGTGTCGTAAGATTTTAAAACAATTAGTGAATATAACTCGCTTTATTTAGAATCGCCCCACTGAAGCCGTGGTGGGACAGTGTGTCACATACATGCTAAAGCAAAAAACATTCACTACATTCCATGCTCCTCGAATGTGCTCCTTCAGCCAGCCAGCATCAAGAGTTCAAGTTCAAAAAGTATTACGAACGTTACCGAAAGAAAATAACGAAATTTTTAATTGAAAATCACTACCCCGCCCCGGATCGGGAACTTTAAATCCATTCCTCGGCTTAACGATATCATCTCAAACCAATGGACGGGATGTAGCCATGGTCATGGCCTGGGTCGTGGTCATGGTCAGGCTGAATTCCTCGATACCTGGCGGAACCTATGGTAATAAATTCTACCCATAAAGGGAAAACTTCAACGCACTTCTCACTGTATAACAATACCGAGGCAAACAAGATGAGAAGCATGCGTAGAATACGCCTTCCAAGAGCCATGAGAATACATGCCATAAATGTGGTATGAAAGGACATTAGCCAAGACTGGCCGCATTCCGCCAAACATTTGATGGACTCCTTACCAAGCATCACCGAAAAAAAGACAGAGAAAAAATATAGACATGAAACTTCACTGATGCTAAAGGACTGGGACCTATCTTATTATGATGTGGATTTCTTTGGAGCACCCCTTGAGAAAACATACTATTTGATGGATGATGAAAATGCTACTATTGAATGATACATCATGTATGTAATAAATAAATTATCATTTTGTTATTATATTATTTTTATATTTATTATTTTACATGTCATTGCTTTAGACAACAGAGATTGGATGATGACGATGTATGTCCTGCCATCGTGCAACCACGCATACTATTCTTCGAGATAAAAGATACTTAGTACTAGCAACTTAATTGAAGGCTCCGGAAGAGCCAATATAATGCTACCAAAAAGGACTAGGTTCCACATCAATGATGCATTATATTCTAGCAAATCCACAAGAAATGTGCTTAGTTTTAAAGATATTCGTAGAAATGGATATCATATTGAAACCATGAATGATGGTAATAAAGAGTGTCTTTATATTGCCATTACCTCATTATTTTTAGCAAGAAACTCATGTCGTAGACACTCTCATCTTTTCCACTGGTCAGGACATACGACTATAAAGCCTATTGAGTCATACGCTTGTCGCGGAACTGTAGGTTCAATGACCTGAAGATTGGTCTCTTTGGCATGACAGTTAGGTCACCCTCGAATCTTCAATGATGAGAAGGACTATAGAAAACCCACAAGGGCATGAATTAAAGACCAAAAGATCCTCTCGTCCCATGAATACCCATGTGTCATAAGTGGCTCACAAGGCAAAATTGATAGTCGTGCCATCTCATACCAAAGTCAAGTTCGAGTCCCCAATATTTTTAGAAAGAGTACATGGGACATTCGTGGACCCATTCATCCACCACGTGACCTTTCGTACTTCATGGTCCTCACAGATGTTTCTACGATGGTCTCGCTGCTCGGTCTCCTTTGTAACCTATAATATTGCCTTCTCTAGACTCCGCACAACAGTAATAACATTATGGGCACAATTTCCGATTATCCAATCAAAAGTATCGCACTTGATAATGTCGGTGAGTTTACCTCCCAAACTTTCACTCGATTATTGCATGTTAGTCTGATAACACCGAACATCCCGTTGCTCGGGCACTCATACTCCAAAATGGTTTAGCAGAGTCCTTTATCACGCCTCTCTGCTAATAGCCGACCACTATTAATGAAAACTAAATTACCCACTTCAAAGATGGGGACATGCTATTATGCATGTCGCAAACTTCTAGTTCATATTCTAATCTATTGCTCACCATGAATACCCTTCTAGTTTGTACTGCAAGCCACCAAATATATATCATATAGTAAATATTTGGTTGTGCACTTATGTACCAATCGCACCAACACACGCACTAAAAATAGGTCCACAAAGAAGACTTGGGATTTGGCTGATATGTTTCGCCTTCCATCATAAGATACCTCGAGCCCTTAACAAGAGATGCTTTACAAAGACGCTTTGTCAGATCACATTTTGATGAAAATTTATTCCCACCATTAGAGAGAGAAAAGTTAGTTCCAGAAGAACAACGAAAAATCACTTAGAATGCATCTGTAATGTCTCATTTTGATCCACGTACAAATCAAAGTGAACTGGAAGTTCAAAGGATCATTCATTTGCAAAATCTTGCAAATCAATTACCTGATGCATTCACTGATACAAAGAAAGTGACAAAGTCACATGTCCCACCTGCAAATACTCTAGTTTGATTGATGTCCCCAAGGACAACTCGGCAATGAATCTCAAACGCCTAAAGCGTGGGAGACCTTTCGGCTTAAAGAGGCCAACTCCTCGAAAGAGAGAACACAAAGACAATACTAATATAGAACATAATGCTTATGCAAAGGCATATGTTGAACAAGGGACCCCCGGGTGTGTCCACAACAAAGAAATAGTTCAAGAGGCACATGTACCTCAAAAATATGAAATATCAATAAGTTATGTGCACAAAGGAGATAAATGGGATCGAAACAATATTGTGATTAACAATATTTTTGCTTTCCAAGTGGCCTTAGACATCATAAGAAATGATGAAGATCCCAAACCACAAAATGTGAAAGAATGTCGAAATATAAATGATTGACCAAAATGGAAAGAAGCTATGCAGACATAATTAAACTTGTTAATGAAACGAGAAGTTTTTGGGCCTATAGTCCAAACACCTAAAGGTATAAAGCCTGTTGGGTACAAATGGGTATTTATACGAAAGCACAATGAGAATAATGAGATCATGAGATATAAAGCGCGATTAATATAATGCGGTTTTCGCGAGAGGCTCGTACTTAATTAATGCAGGAAACATATTCACCTGTGATGGACGTAATCACTTTCCATTTTTTAATAAGATTGGCGCCTGAAGATCTGATAAGGCAGCCATGGATGTCATCACAACGATCTATATGGATCCATCGATAATGACATATATATATAAAATTCCTAAAGGATTCACACACTAAGTGGTAAATGCAAACCTCGTAGTAATGTGCCTTAATCAAATTACAAAGATCTCTGTATGGATTAAAACAATTTGGACTCATGTGGTACAATCGCCTTAGCGAGTATTTACGAAAAGAAGGGTATGCTAACAACCCTATATGCCTATGAATTTTTATTAAGAAATCAAAAACCGGATTTGCAATTATTGTCGTATATGTTGATGATCTAAACCTTATTGGGACTCCCGAAGAGCTCACAAGAACGACAAATTACTTAAAAGGGGAATTCGAGATGAAAGATATTGGTAAAACAAAATTTTGTCTTAGGTTACGATAGCACTTCCCTACCGGCATTTTGGCTCTACCAATCGAAATTTATATTAAGAAAATTTTAAAACGCTTTATATGAATGAAGCTCACCCTTTTGATCTCTCAAATGGTTGTCCTGCTCACTTGATGAAAAAGGACCCATTTCTGGCCCCTGTGGAAATCTGAAGAACTACTTAACCTCGAAGTACCATATCTTAGTGCTATTGGTGCCCTTATGTATCTTGCTACTTGTACACACCCAGATATTGCTTTTCCTGTTAATCTATTAGCCATATATAGTTATGCTTCAACCCGAAGGCATTGAAATGGTATCAAGCACATATTGTGATATCTTAAAGGAACGTTTGATATGGGGCTCTTCTATTCAAAAGAATCAAAACAACAATTGCTTGGATATGCAGATGCAAGATATCTTTTAGACCCACACAAAGCTCGATCCCAAACCGGGTATGTATTTAGCTATAATGGTGCTGCTATCTCATGGAAATCTGTCAAGCAAACAATGGTAGCCACGTCATCAAATCATTAGAGATCTCTCGCCTTATAAAGTTTAATGAAGATATATGGGTTAAGATCGATGATCCAAACATATTCAGAATCATGTGGCCTCCTATTTTCAAAAAGATAACTAAACAACATTATTTGAAGACAATCACGCATGCATTGCACAAATAAATAAAGTGATACATCAAAGGAGACAAAACTAAGCATATATTCCAAAGTTCTTTACACCTTGTTCAAAAGAATAGGTGAGATTAATCGCTCAACAAATACGCCGAGGTGATAATCTGAAGGTGACTCGTCACCAAGGCAATACCAACTTCAACGCTCGAAAACTCTGCAGAGGGCATTGGAATGCGCCAAATCCAAAGATGTTGACACAGGGAAGCTCATTTATGACCCAAATTTTTAAACAGAATTATACTTTTTCTCCCTTTGTCCATTTTTGTCCCATCGAGTTTTTTCCTCCTCAAATGGTGTTTTTAATGATGCAAAGACGAATGATATGCATGGTCAGATCATTTTTCCTTCGCTAGGTTTTTCCCACTGGGTTTTACTAGTAATGTTTTAATGAGGCAGATTCGTAAGGGTGGTAATTCAAGGGGTAGTGTTATAAACGAAAGGTTTTTGAAATGAATGAAGCCACCTCGGATTCAGCATCACACAATAAAGTCGCTGGATTCAAATATTTGCAATAACAGATTCATCCGAATTCAGATACATAAATCATCGTTAATATCAGACTAATACCCCCACATCCATACATTAATGAGGATATTGGAGTTATCAGTTTCTTTGGGAGCCTATAACAAAGCCTTCCCACCCTAGTATGATTTATCTTGGAAAAAAACAAAAGTCACTCTTTCTCCCATCTTGCTTCCCTTGCTCCTCTCATCACTATTTCCATTTCTGAAATTATCTTATTTTCTTACATAAGAGAGGTTATGTAATTGAAATGAGTTTCTGCTCGGTTTCTGGTGTTAGTTTAAGCCTCGAGCTTGGCTCGTGAAGCCTTAACAAGCTGCTTTAGCCGCCTGGGCACTGAAGCTTGTTTCTTACAACGGCGCCGAGCTCCAGCCTGAACCGAGCTCCCAAACGAGCCTATCATAAAACGACGTCGTTTAGCTTTTTTTTTTTTTTTTTGAGAACCATCAAAACGACGCTATTCAGACCGCGAATATATGAAAAACCCTAAACCAAAGAGTCGCCACTCTCCCCATCGCCCCCAAACCCTCGACCGACTGGCCTACTCGCTTATCTACCTCGCCGCCCCCGACCTCCCCGACACGGCGACGCCGGGCCGACCACATCTCAACCTAAATCGATTACCTCTCTCCCGACGCGCAACGCCGACCGTGATCTCAACCTTTCTCCCTACGCGGCGACGCCGATCGCACTCATCACGATTTTCCTGGCCCATTTTCGTCAATCGCCGCATAAATACAATCATTCAAGGTATTCTCTCCTCGATTTAATCATTTAATTGATGCCCACAATACTCCGAATTCAATCTTGTGTTGCATCCGTTGGTTAAGGCGCAATCCTACTATGGGAATAGATTTCTCTCGTTTAATATATCAAGTGTCGACAATATACCTTTATACAAATTCTCGACCAACATATAATTTTTTTCTCTCTAATGGCAATTAAACCTGCAATATATGCATTTTCGAGCTGAATACAGGCAAATAATTTCGTATAAACTAATAGGACCTTTTCATTTAAATAGCTTCCACCGTGCAATACTCTTGAATTTACAAGGGTTATTCCTCGCACTCCAAAAAACATGTAATAAACCCATTGTTTAAAATGGACCATCGATGCAATATAGATGTATCCCAATATACGTATCCTTCGAGCTTTACTTCCAATACAACATCGCTGAAAAGCAATATAACTCATCAGATGAACTTCAATTGTTGGGTTGATTATATTAATTCATGAGAATTTTGAGTGTGCTACTGAATAGTCCAATTTGAACATTGCATAAATGTTTACTTTATGAAAAATTTCTACAAATGAATACCTTATGACTAGAAGAATTCATAATCTGTTTTTCAATTAATTAATCTTTGATTGAAGGTAGAATACTTTTGGTTTATTACGGATATCGATCAAACAATGTAGTCCAATCTCACTCTTTGTGAAATGTGGCTTTCCGGGTATTTTTTCCATTTTAGTAAATTAAAAAAGTAAATTTTAAATTTATATATGTTCAATTTTATTTTAAATTTTAATACAACCTAATATGAGGATATATGAGATTTGGCAAATAAACAAATTAAGAGTTAATTTCATTATACACTATAAATGTGAGTTTTTAATTTTTTTCAACTTTACATTATGTTGTTAAAAATTGTTAATATGTACTAAACCGAAAAATGTGCATTACATGTTGCATTTTATGTGTTCAAATATTAACGATAATTGCTAATATTATGGTGCTAGTGTCAGAGTATAATTGTAGCTTTTGAAAAGTAAATGTGAAAATAAAATTGTGTTGATATCATAAATGTTGATAAAATTAATTAATTATTATTTTTTTCCTTTTAATTAAATGTGAATGCATTTTAAAATTAATGATTGATATTAAATCTCAAACAAAGATAAATACATAATATTTGCATTAGACTACTATATTGACATGTGACATATTTGTCGGTGTAACACTTATTCTTTTAATGTATATGTAAATTTGTAATTGCTTCTGCATTTTTAGAAATAGTTTATGTGGATTATTTTTTTACCAGAAATGTCTAGACCAACAAAAGCCAATATTGTGATCGATATGGAAGATGTGGATAAAGACGCATTTAAATAGATGAAATGTGGTGTTAGATGCAAATCTGCCGCGATGTGTGAAGAAAAGATCAGAATTTGGTAAGGAATTTGAAATCATAACAAACAATGGGTGACATGAAGGTAAAATGTAATCACTGGCAAGCATAATCTTGCCTATAAGAAGGTGCAACAACTCATCTTAAAAGGCATCTTAAAACTTTGCACACCTCAGAAGCTACTTGTCATAAGGATAAGGGTCCAAAGAAAAGTTTATCGGTTTTTCGATGTTACCAAGGTGATGAAATGCTATCAATCTTGGCATGATAAAGGAAAAGTAAGAGAGGAACTTGTAAAGATGTTTGTTGTCCATGAATATCCTTTCTACGGTAGAGCACGAAGCTCTTCTTACCAAATTTTTGTAGAAGTTCTAACCAAGTATGAGCCAATCAAAAGACAAATTTCGTTGATTGCATGAAGATGTATATATCTCGAGAAGGAAAGTTTGAAGTCAGCATTAAGTGTGCATACAAATCATTCAACTTCTGATTTATGACTTCAAATCAATCCATAGGGTATATGGTCTCACGACATTTTCTAGATTCGTAATGGAAGCTGCGTAAAGAACTCGAATTTTCACCTTTGAACCTCCTCACACTGGCATGCAATTACGATATAAGACGCCGAAAGGTTTGATTGATCGTGGGGAATCTAAGATAAAAATTTCCACCATTACACTGAGCAATGCTTCTTCAAATGACGAATGGGGCAGTATCGAAAAGAAAATTTTAGCGAAAGAAAAGCTTCACTTTGGTGGTAAAATATTTCATGTTCGATGTTGTGCCTATATTCTAAAACTTGATGGTCCAAGATGGGTTAATGTAAGTACGATGTGATTGAGAATATCTGAAAGCAGTATTTCAAGTCGGTTTCCTTCAAGACTTTATAAGTTCAATGAAATTGTCAAAATCCTAAAGCTATCTATACCTCTAAGCTACTTATTCTGATGTGTCACCTATGGAACTCAACATATGCCATGTGAAAAACTTCAACAAGCTTCGGCTTTTTTCTACAGATAAGGAAAGGACTACATAACTATAAATGGGTTGCCATCCGATGAGGATTGGAAAGGGCCGAGGTTTCTAAATTTTTGGAGGTTTTTAATGATGTCACAAAGGTGTTCTTTTATCAAAATATCCTACTTCAAATTTTGTTTCTTCACAAATATGGAAAGTAAGGAAGATGTTGAATGACATGTCTACTGATAATAGAGATTTTGTGAAGCGCATGACTCCTTAAAGATTGAAGGAAAAGTTTGACAAGATCGAGAATGTAACTTGGTGATGGTAATTTGGGGCGGTCTCATCCTGCAGATAAAAATGAACTCATTCTCTACTCTTTTCCAAAATTTATCCAATGTGATGATTTTCAGAGGTATATAGATGATGTTCAGGAGTCCTTATAATTTCTTTACAAGGAATATCTATCCATAGATAGCCGAATAAATAGTATGATGAGCAAAGGTTAATTTATGATTCTAACCCCTCTCAAGCAAAAAACAAAAGACGATGATTTCAAGGAGGGGTTATAACCAATTCCGATATCATTCCCGGGAACAAGAGTGAGATAGATTACGTATTTAGATTAAAGTGAGTTTATAAGCCCGGTAATGAGGAATATGAGGATTTTGATGTTTGAATTGGTGGAAAGCTACAATTTAGTACCTCGACACTTATCAAAGATGGCTCTATATTATATTATCCATTCCTATTACTACAAATTTGTTTCATATTCCATTTTATGTCGGAGGTGTAGAGCACTTGACCAATATCAAGTTCTCAGTGCTCTAGACTGTCCAAGCTTGACGAATGGGAGATTGTTACGCATGTAGATTTTCAGTTGAGTCGGGTATCCAATGTAATTACTTTTATCGACTTTAATATATGTTTATATATATAGTTTAGTATTTCTTGTTTTACATGAAGCTTGGATCTTCCTTCTTGTTTTATTTGGAAGCTGAGAATGAGTTTATGCGCATGTTGTAGACGACACTTAATTTGGGTTGTGAGAAGGTAATGTGTAAGTGTTCATTATCGGTTTAATATTTTCATATTAGTTAGCTTACTTTTTTTTTTTATGTATTAACTATTTTTTCGCTTATTATTTAATTTACAAAGCTGATCGATGAGTTTATACTAAAAGAGATATATGACTTGAAGAATTACTACAAACCTAACTTCTTAGTTTTTGATTTATTTTGCTTTTGCCTTCAACCTGACTTAGACAATTGTTTTTGCTTCTTTTTTGTCTTTTTCATTAACCGACTTAGACAATATTTTGATTTCTTTCAGTGATATGAACCGACTTAGACAATTGTTTATTACTGCTTACTATTTACTTTCCATTGAATCAATTAAGTTTTAATGATGTATGCTCGAAGGACTACTTATATCAGGCATTTTTCTATGTGTTATGAAAATGCCTAGAAACAAGTCTTATTGAAGGGCTCGTGTACATTATAAATTCCATTTACATTTTAGTGATGGGAGTATAAATTGGTTTACTATTTGATTTTGTGCTATGTTGTTCAAATAACTAAATGCTGAGAATCATGGTGGAGCTCAAAAGTCTTATCAGGTTGTTAGGAGTTAGGAATATTGATCGAGGTTCCTCGTTTGATAATTAATGCATGTGTGGATGATATGTTTGACATTCGATCAATGAAGTCTTTTATATAGGGTTGTAGTATGTTGGCTTGTAAACAAAGCAAGTTAAAATTGTTGTTCAGCTTGGTTTCTTGTTAGTTTTTTTGCTAATCAAAGTATTTGATAAGGAAAGTCTGTATTACTTGGATAACAAGTTAATAATTTGCAGAGCTCCATCCCTTAGCAATTATTAAGTGTGAGTGAATTTTTATCAAACTGTAAAAAAAGGGATGAATCCAAAGTTCATAATTTATACACATATTAGAAAAGGTCCTGTAGAGCAATTAAAATATCGTATTAAGTCCAAGTAATCAGTACTTCGCTCTTGAATTAGCTTATCCAGCCGATATTCCATCTAAGATGGAGTCACAAGTAGATGAACTCCGAGAAAAACTATAACTCGACTCCGTAACATAAAGAACCAAATGGGCTAAGAATTAGATTTAATATGTAATTACGATTTAAATTGTCCCAAGAAGATATTCGACATCCTTGATTCTCCTAATCGCCTTGCCCCTGCTTCCATCCAAAGTCTCGTTGTGGTTCTAATGTCTTCCTGTACACCTCGCACTTCGATTCATTTAGCGGATTTTCGATGCCCAATTCACTACAAGATAAAAAGTTCTAGTGCATGGAGTGTAGTGCATTACAAAGAGTTCCAGTGGTAGTAGAGTGTTCCCCATTTCATAATCGAGAATTACAAGAGTTTCTGATTCTCCCCAAGTGGGCAAATGTATAATTTTTGGGATTTCCTTGGCACAATCACTTTAGATTAATATATGTTATAGCTTTATTTTTGCCTACAGATGAATCTACAATAAAATAAATCGTGAACGTTTATGGAAGTTGTTCTCAAAATTTTACATTTTAAAAATGTATAACTTGAAAATTTTATATTTTGAATATATAAAAGTGTAAAAATTTACATGGTTTTTAAAATGTAAAATTTCATACCTATATTTAATTAAAATCGACTTACTCAAAATATGCTTTATAGCAAAAGACTAATGTATGTCTGATCATGTTTTAAGTTGGCCTGGTCTTTAAAAAAACTCGAATGAGATATTTAAACTAATTTTTCTAAAAAAATAGTTATTGTGATTAAGACTAGTTCAAAGGTACTACAGCATGCTCAATAAAAACCTTGTTACAGAATCTACTATTTAAAGTCTGTCAAAGCAATTTTATATTGCATTTGGTATGCTCAAGAAAAATTGTTATGGACTATGATTCCATAGTTGCTATATGCAAGCCTAATTGCCCTGCTATATATCGCTTATCCCCATATTTCAATGGTGACATAATAGTGGAGATTTATCATCTCCAATTTTTTTATGTTTGGTAAGCAAAAGGTCAACCCAAAATATTATTTATCAAAAGTCGTGATAAAGTCGTGTTCAGCTCGCTTAAACAAGCTTGAGCCTAAAAAGCTTGACTGAGGTCAGGTCGCCCCAGCCTCGGGCTTTTAAAATAACGCTCAGTTCAAATGTTCAAAGTTCTACTTCATTTCTACCGCTTATTAACCTACTATAGGGACTATTTTCTTTAAATCATCATTCAGCAACATTTTCAAAACATTTTACTTTTTTACCCTTTTTACCTTAATTATCATTATAATATTTTTTTGTCGATTTCCTTTTACCTTAATTATAATTTATAAGGACGTATATATTACATTAATTACCAATGAGACCTACAATCATATAAAAGTGAATAGGTGTCAAAAAAAAATGAAGGTATATATTAATTTTATTATTTAAATTAATTTTATCAAACAAACTTAACACCCAAAGGAATAAGTACAACTAAACCATGGCTTTCAAGGTGGGGGCCAGGCCCAACCACATGGCACATCTCACCAAATGCCTTATAAACGATATTTCCCAACAAAGTAAAAAGCGACGGCCCAACCCAAACGGTTCAATGGGCTTGTCCACGATCTGAAAGTTACTCTTGATGTAGAAATCTCAAGGCTTGAGTCCAATTAATAAATGGAGTGCCACCGCCCCAACAGCCTACCGAATCATTTGAAAGAGAAATCCAAGAATAGAAAGCTTTCTAAATCTGTATACTCACTTTCTTTTTATTCTCGTTTTTCTTTTTTATATTTCATAAAGACTTAAATTTGGTCTCTTTCTTATGCTTCATTCAATCCTTAATAACTGAATCACGCCTCATGGGCCTTTTTATTTTCTTTTATATATTTATTTATTTATTATTATTATTATTTTGAATGAAGGAATGAATAATCCATGAAGGCCCAAGAAATAAAATGATTTATAAGATGCTACCAACAACCACTTTTCTTTTCAAATGGACTCTTGTATTTATCTTAACAAAGAGATATTCCACTTTGGTTGGTGGGTAGGGATCCAATTTTTGGAATGTTTGGATGATGTTGAGCTTAATTTAGACCTTAGGTTACCTTCATAGCAACCTTCTCTTATTTAAGACTATATTCGAGAATTTTAAGGAACAAAGTGAAAATTAAAATGATTTAAATATAGAATAAAATAAATTTGAATAAACATATAAAAATCATTTATTAAAATTAATTGTTTTAAGAATAAATAATGGATAGCTAATTATAAGACTTAATTGAAATCATTAATCGAAACCCATTTAGGTAAAACCCAATTAAGCAAACGGTCGGGATGTAGGGGTAGGTGCCTCTCTAATTTGATTGAGATGGATGAATTTGTGGGTGAAAGAGCAACCCACCAACAAATTTTAATTATTTTATAAGCTTTCAATGTATGATATCTCCCCTTCACCACTCATCACCAATTATAATGACCAACACCCACTTCAATTTAATTGGAATATTACACATATTTAGTCTTTTATTACATTTACTAATATATATATATATATATATATATATATATATATATATATATATACCAATGAATGAATCACTAAGCCATGAATTGGATTGTTCCTTTGTGGGAAAGTCTAGGGATGTGAAATGCTAACGGTTCAATTTGGGGGCAGTTGGATATAACACAAGTTTTAAGTGCATCGAGTTTGCTCTTAAGACTTAGCTTAAGTGATAAAAGAGTTGAATGAGTTTATTGGAAATCCTCATAAGAACATAATAATACAAAATAAATATATGTAAAAAAAAGTGCATTGAGGTCAATTTTGACATTTTAGAAAAGACTCCTTGAAATGCTATGACTAAGATAATTTTAGGTTGCAATTAGAAATTTGAAAGTCTAGTAGCATTCAATGGTTGAATAAAAAAGAATCTTTTATTTAAACAATAATAAAGAATCTTTTAGAACTTAATGATTATCATTTCATAAATGTAATATTTCAATTCATAGCGACAAAAAATTACTTTTATTCAAAAACACATAATCTTTTTTTGTTAATTAAACAGATCAAACATATAACTTAATTATTCTATTTAATAATTAGGTCTTTCTATTCAATAATTAATTGAGTTCTATTTGTATATTTATAAAATGAATAATGTTACAACATATTTATCACTTAATTAATCTATTCATTTCAAATTAAATCAAATGATAGTTAACTAATTTTAAAGATAACAATACTATCAAATGAATCAAATTTATGTTAAATTCATATTGTATAAGTTAATTCAAAATATACTTATTTATCTAACGGGTCATGGGTTTATCCGAATTAGACCAGAACTCATTTATATTCAATTCAAACTAATTAAAAGGAGTCCAAGAAAAGAGTATTACAAAAACTTAATGTAAAGTTAATAGAAGTAAAAAAAAAAAAAAAAAGAAACTCACTAAAAAGATGTTGGGTTGGGTTCATGCATGGGGTAAATGATTACTTTTGACGTACGTATTATTTCCGTAGATCTCAATACGTATATAGATTGGACATGGACAACTAAGTCACTAGAGGCATCGAGAAAAGGGAAAACTTTGGCACAAAAGAATCTTTCTTTGGTAAGTTGAAAGATCAGTTGATTAGTACTTGGAATCGTTGGATTATATATAGCATAGTATAAAAGTTTATACTAAATGTAATCCAACAATATTTGCTATTTGATCTGTCAAATCAGGGTCGGATCTAAGCAATGCCCAGTGGAGGCAGTGCCCAGTGGAGGCATTTGCCCCACTCAAATTATTTTGAAAATAATTTCTATCACATTTTGGCGCCTACGTTTAGTAGGTAGAAAATTTGCTTTTCTATTCAAACTTTTCGAAAACAGTTTAAAACACGCTACTACTTAATTGCATAAAACAAAATTCTTCAAAACAAAGAAATGAATTCACTATTTTTAACATTTTATATACTTAATCTAAAGTTCTTGCTTTTTTTGTTATTTTCCCTTTGTTTTCTAATTAAATCGAAAACAAGAGATTTATTTTCAACATTTTATAACTTCATTTTCGTTAAAACTATTTTACAAAACTGATTTTCTTATTCTTTATTTTTAATCAAATTCAAGTACTAAACGTATTTTCTAAAATGAAATTAAAGATTAGAATACATCAAAATTTTCACACTCAATTCCTAGACAGCTGAAAATTCTCGAACTAAATGCGCCTAAGAAATTCAAGCTATAATGGCATTTGCCTTAATCACTCTCAAAATTAGTTATTGAGTTGAAACCCAAGTTTAAAAAATTTGAAAAACTTATATTATTTAATCATGGTCTCACTAAAATCCTGAATTCTCGCCTCATTATTAAACAACAATCTCCAATTTCAGGTCATTCATGTCATATGGCCACACTGACATCCGTTATTTCATCCTGTTTACTACCATATACTATATATCATCCATTAGAATTGTATATTTGATCGATCAACAACTGAGATTTTCATCAAATGCCGGTATGTCATCGAAATATCCAAACATTCGAGACATTTATGTCCTTGGTTTCAACATATTCTCATAATTTTTGATTATTCAAATAAATTAAACACAAAACTTAAAATTTATATCGTAAATATTTAAAATTTTATTTAAAAGAGAATAAAATCACTTTTTAATAAATAAAAAAAGTTCTTAAAATTTTAGTACAAATAAAACATATAAATACATTCAAAGAATTACATAAATTTATGCTTTACAAAATAAGTTTAATATATGAATTCTTATTTATCATCAGCTTTTAAAACTTTTAAGTATTTTATAATTTTTAAATAATTTATTGTTTATCAATATTTTTATCAAAATTTTTATCAATATTTTCATTATTTTACATGGAGTTGTAAGTCAAACACACGTTTTTCTTCTTTCTCCTACTTTTCTTTTCTTTTTTCTTTTCTTCTTTTAATCTTACCACTCGAAAAGACTCTATTTAGAAAACCTAGCTATGGCCACCCATCTCTTATCCTTTTTAGTTTTTCCAACCAATTCTCAAGAGGTGTTTTCTGGTGAATACGTTGAGTGATGAATTACAACATTGAGATGATCATGTCCTCCAAAGTATAACAGCCCTCCCACAAACACAAGAAATGTTAAGGGGTTCCTGACCAAGAGGATATTATTGTGCTGATTCTGCCAGCCACATTTTGTTTTGCACCTTACCAGTTACACGTACTAAGTTCGAACTGACTATGATACCGGGATATTAAGAATCTGGTGATCTTTTTCAAATTAGTATGATATTGTCTATTTTAAAACTAAACTTAGGATAGAGCCAACTAAGAACAGTAGGGTGATTCAAACCCATGTTCCATGCTTTATTCCAATTAAAATATGTAAGTATTGAACCAATGAGTCGTAGTTATTCCTAATGAACTTGAATCATGGCTCCATCTCTAACTTCGCCCTTGTGATTTTGTTTTCGGGCTCTTTCCATAAACGTCTCATACTCCAATGGAGGTATTGTGCACATTTATTAACTCATAATCCTCCCTCTTTCTCACATATAAGAATTATTGTACCTGATGACCATGGGCATGCATGGCTTCTTCCTCGACCCTTTTTGAGGTTCGCAGAATAACATCTTTTCCCTTGATTCATATTTCAATGGCGTGTGTTTGAGGGATGGAGGAATAGACCTGTGTTGGGAAGGAAACGTGTGGAGCAAAGGTATGATCTCTATGCATATCCTTTTGGTCCTGAGAAACTAGTAGTACTGATTACTGAAGATGATTCTCTGAATAATCAACACATGATAATTCAACTGATCACAATCTTCACGAGCAGGCCACCCAAATGGGCAAGGGCATTTCAGTGACAAGAGTTATCAAGAAATTAGGCCAAGAAAAGGTGGGAACGACACAAGCAATTATGGATCAAAAGAGTCATATATTTGAGATTCGAAATGGAGTGATGGGAAAATGGTAGAGAAGCAGGACCGGAATCAATAAAAAAAATGAAAAGAAAGAAAATGTTCTCACCTTTTCTTTTCTTTTCTTTTCTTTTAGGGTATCTTCAAAGCTGGAGAATCAATGGGGGGACCTGTCACAGTCAAAAAGCAAGTATGGCTGACATTCTCTCAATGTCATGTTTCAGAAGTCAACCCCCTCACCCCACATAAACCTTTCCCCAGAACCATCCATGCAGTTCCTGGAGATTATCTGAGCCTCCAGAGCTACTTTGCCCACTATTCACATGCTATATATTATCTGTAGCATATGCATTTCCGTTTTTATCTAAAGGAATGTCAACATAATCAACAACAACTGCATGCCATAAAATTTTAGGCCTTTTGCACTCAAAAAAAGGGAGGAAAAGCAAAGAATACAAACATAAGACTATGTATATATTCGGTAAAAAAAAGCAAGCTTTGTTGAATTAATGGTTGATCAACAACAACCCAAAAGGATTTAAAGGCTATTTCTGATGACCAAAACCACCTTTGTGGGAAAATGCAAGGAAAATAAAATAAGAAGGAAAGAAAAAGGAAGGAAAGGGGAAAATAAAGTAAAATCTCATATATATTATTTATTTACTACTTTAAATCAATTTTATTTATTTTAACTCTAAAAAACATAAAAAAAAAAACAAGAAAAACAGAGAACATTTTCGGTTCATAGTTTTTTTTTTTTTTAAACATGGATAATACAGAAAACGCTACGTTCAAATAATAAGAATGGGGCCAAACAACATCAAACGGGCGTTTTATGCTTTCAAAAGTCGTTTAAGAATAGTTTTCAAATGTAAAAAAAAAAATCAAAAAACATGTCCTAAGTTTTTAATGATTTTTAGTTTATATTTGATTTTCTTTACAATTTTACGTTATACAATCAAATATAAGAAAATCATTTTTCTTTTCTTAGCACTAAAAACTTTTTAGGAACCAAGCACATTCGTAGGTTTCCAGGCAAAAACCTGAAGTTGAAGATTTTAGTAGTATATTTAGAACAATATATTTCCCATAAATAGCAAATATCTATCTGATTTTCAGTTGGCAAGTTGTTCTGCAATTTGCTACTCCTGAGATACACTACTTTTATTCGTCCCTTTATGGGAATGGAGATGATTACAACCATTCATGATAGGATTATTCCTGATGGATATTGAGAGCTCCATTAAAACTTAATCTGTTGCATCTAGAAGAAATATTCTATAGTCGTATGGTGAACCAGCGGAAAATTCAGATTACTACGAATGTCCTATGTTACGCAAATAGGACAAAGCGTATTGTAGAGGTATATAGAAAAACTCCTAAATTGAAGTAAATGAAGATATAGCCTTAAGGAATCATCCCCCATACTCAACTTGGAAGCTCCTCCTGGAACTATTATAAATACCTTCCTCCCCTTACCATCTTCTTCAAGCTCTCTTCGTCCCGTCTTTAAGTGAAAAAACTCATCGCCAACCGCTGTTCGAGATCAGGATGGAATCCTCAGAGTCCCTAAGGTACTGTTACCCACACTACACATGCACACAATATTTATTATCTATAGATTTATAGATATTCATTGTAAGAATACTTAGTTTAGTCTATTTAAATGTTGGGAGTAAGTACTACATAAACATAATCAATTTAATGAATGAAGTTTCTCTCTGATTAATCATCATGACCAGGAACAAGTGTGCTGCCTGCTATAGACAATTCAACAGGCTGGATCACCTGGTCGATCACATGAGAACCTCGTACCACTCGGTTCACGAACCGACCTGTGGAATTTGTAAGAAACACTGCAGGTCTTTTGAATCTCTCAGGGAGCATCTCATAGGTAAAAAAAAAAAAATTCAAGACTACTATACAAACCCATAATTAACCATGTTGTTCTTCTTAGGATGTATCACTCGTATATTTTCTGGTGCAGGGCCTTTGCCGTGAAATGTTGTAGAAAATTTTCAGTGTCCGGATGCAACCGTTGAGCGATTTTCAGAGCCTTGAATGCAACTTAGGGTTCATCGAGGGACATGCCAACTTTCGCGCGGGAGCGTGGTATAGATCTTCAGCTTTGCATTGCAATACAATTTTTTTAAGGTTGTAATGATTTTTTACTTGGTTTCATTCATATCACATGTTTCTGTTCTTTGTTTGATAGGGAGGGCTGGTTTCTCGCATGGCTAGCTTAGGTATTCAGGATGAGCTGAATAGGAACAGAGGTTTACAGGTGGCTAAAATTTTATTGCAAAATGGTCGGGGGCGGACTGAGTGGCTCTGATCTGCCAGGTCAGCCTATTGACGAACATGGTAATATCATACTTAGTGTCAAGCCCCAAATCCAGTCACAAACTGTGCCTTTATGAATTTTTAATCACTTTTGCGTATTACGTAATCGTAATACTATATTCTTACAAGGATTCGATCCAGATTTTCCCATATACCGTCCCACCATTAGTCAGGCCTCAAGGGCCTTTTTAAAGCTTACTTATTTTCACTAGAACTAAATTTACCAATCCTGAAGTCAAATTCTTGAAAATTTTGTAGGTATGAAAGCACAGGGATAAGGCCTGAATTCTTGAGGGATGCAATGCCAGTGAAGCAAGTCCAAAGGAAAATCCAAGACTTCCTTTGCAATGGAGAACCCACATGGAAGATTCGTTCTAGAGGTGGAAAAGCTAGGATTCTTGTGGGTCATGGTTTGGATCATGACCTAGACTGTCTACAAATAGAGTATCCAACACTAATGATGAGGTAATAAAAACCCCTTCAAATTAAAGAAGGTAATCAAAATTGAACCATAGATCTCAAAGAATTCTACTTAATTTATAGACCAGTAATCAGTCATCCTCATTCATAATCATAACTCCCTCTTGGATATTTTCTCAGGAAAAAACTTGGGTGGGGAGCCTTAATCAGATGTAGTAAAATAATAGTAATGAATTAATCTGAAATGCATATTGAATGCAGGGATACAGCAAAATATCCTCCATTGATGAAAACAAGCAAGCTCAGCAACTCACTGAAGTATCTACTGCCATACCCGGCAAGTACGGCATGCATCAATCAAATCACTGCCAAGTTTTAAATATATATATATATATATATATATATATATATATATATATATATTTCAGAAAAGTAATCAATCTTCTGGTTAATTTCCAGATATGAAATCCAAACTGGCATGCAAGATCCATATGAGGATTGTGTTGCAACAATGAGGCTTTACATGAGAATGAGAAACCAAAACCATGGAATGGAGAACTACCCGCTGGCGTCCGACCCCCAAAACCGAAACAACTTTGCATCATGGAGGCAGAATGAGCTAGAGAGGATGGCCCCAGAAGAAATGTTGCAGATCTCAAGGTCTGATTATAATTGTTGGTGCCTGGACACGAAGGAGAGCCCCTGAAGATTTGAGGCACATATGTATGGTACTAATGTTGGACGTCAACTTTTTATGTAGTTCAATAAATGAGCTTAATTACTATATCATAAATAAGCATGGGGAATGATGTATGCCATTTCCATGGAATGTTGTTTAAAATTGTACTGCATGAATAAAAGCTCATCTACCATTGTCATACTACATGTGATCAGTTCCAAATTAATAAATAAAATGTTGTGTACTATCCAAATTAATGTTATTGAATACATTGTGCTAGCCTTAATATTCATTAAAACGAATATTGAGAGAGGAGATCGATGATATATTTGCTTGAATTAATGTGCCGATGATCATGTATACTAATCTCCAATGAGACGATTAGGTTTTTAAGATTAACAAACTAATAATCCTCATTTTACTTCATTTTTAAATAAGATTAATTTTAAACTAGTAGTGTTACTGATCTTCTTACTCATAATTTTGTTGTACTTATTAATTCAAACATCTTATTTGTAGGGGTGCAAAATTAAAATGATAATGTCACCAATAGGCAAGTGTCAAGTTAAGACAGAAAGGTTCAAGATGGATGTCTGTTAGGAGTTAGGACACGTATGGAAAGACTGCAATGAGCTACACTTAATGCAATGGCCGGATGCCATTGAATGCCACCCCCTGGACGACTTCCAAGTACGAATGAGACCCTCATAATTACAGTACGTATGAGAGCATGATAATGTTACCATTTGAGGTCCCTCGTGAAGCTAAGGTGTCACCCAATGAAGTCGATTTTATTGTTAAGAATTATGATATTTATATTGGACCTAAACCCTATAAATTTAAGCTTTTAGGAAGATTAGTAGTTTACTAGGTATCAAAACATGATTCAATAGAAGGTTATGGGTTTAAACTACCTTTATGCAATTTGAATATTTATTCCCTATTTACATGATTGACACTTGTTTGTTTGTTTCTCCGAGTCTAGATGCGGACTTAGATTGTAGGTATAATTAGACTCCCTAATAGAATTGCCATATACAGTATCACATCTCTTTTCCACCTAGCTTTTGATTAATTAGGGACTACCCTTCCACTAAACTAGTAGTTTATTCTTGAGTTTTTCTTACTTATACCTATTTCTACTTCTACTTCATACTCAAACTACTCTTGATCATAGGTGGAGCTCATTTTTTTTTAGATTCTCCCGGGTTTAGATCCTCACGATAAGGCTCTAGAAAGCCCATATAGATTGTAGGATGAATTTTCAATAGGTTAAGTAACTTCAACCTATATGCTACTTGTCCAACCCTATGCGTCATCTTAAAAGGTCCATCATATTTAAGAATTAGCACCTTTTGTCCAGTTCCAGGACTAATTTTCTTCCATACATAAAAGGCCAATTTCAAAAGTCATTTGTCCCTAATATGGAATTCTAAGGGTGTTATGCTCTTATTAGCATACTTTCTCGTTCTTCAAGCTACCTTCTTTAGGCTTTCATGAGCCTTGTCGAGCATTTGTTGCCTAGACTTTAGAAATATAAATTTTGTTGGGCAATTATCACTAATCTTATAGTTAGCCACCTCCGAAAGCTTTGTTGATTGTTGCCCAATTGCCAACGGGGTCAACCTTTTTGCTGAGCTCTTTCACAAATTCTCAGACCAACTAAGTAATATTAACTAAATCCTTGTCATAGATATGGTTTCTCAAGGTCCCTTTAGGACAAGAAGAGGTTGTATCAGCCATACAACTTATATTGACTTGTATGCCTAAACACCCTCCTTTTATCTTTTACCAATGGTGGGACTTGGACAATAGCATTAGTATCCTAATTTTCTTACCTACTTATATTTAACATCATTGTTTCCCTAAGTAGTCATTTTTTCTTCTTTGCTTCTTGTCCTAAGTAACTCCAAAAGCTGCATCAAAATGAGAAACAACATAGCATAATGAAAAGGCCATTTTACAATAAGTTTAGTTCCAATGACCACCCATGCATAAATGACTCAAGAAGAATAACCACAAAATCCAACTAAATAAACTAAATAAACGTATTCAACGTTTCCCATTATTAAATCATCACTGCGATCCATAAATTATCTTGAGCAAATATAGTCTATCTTTCTTTTATCGCACCTTGTCTAAATCATTAGGTAAGGAAAAGGACAAGAGTGAGAAGAAATTAAGTTGACACATTATTCAAAAAAAAATAATAATAATAATAATTAAGTTGACACATATTATAATATACATTTGGTGATAGAGTTATTAATAAATTACTTAAAGTGGGCCACATATGTCAATTATGCATTATTAATTTCAGGTTTATTTAGCCTATTGAGGTTGATCAAATAAGGCTTTTTGAAATATCTCACCAGTGTCGGTTTCAACATGTAAAGACCACCTATTTCATTTTTTCTGATGAGTCAAAATGAAATAAAATGATAAAGAAAGGCATAAAAGACTGAACACCTAATTCTACTTCGTTGAAGACTAATTAAAACCCAATTCTATTACATTTCAATGTGTCTAAGTATTCTTTAGATTGATTTTTCGTGATGATTCAATAATATCGTTCTTAAACTATAATATAAGATCTTGTTCGTTATTTTACAAGTTTTTGGGTTATCTAACAAAAATACCCTATTATTTTAGAAGTTAATATAATTTAAGCACCTTAAAAAGTTAATAACCTTGATGCCCAAACTCAGAATTTTATATTTGATAAATTTTCATAATAGTTTCATTGCAAATTAAATGCATAGAATATATATATATATATATATATATATATATATATATATATATATATATATATATTTTTTTTTATGATATTTGTTCTATAAAATATAAAGTTTAAAAAAAAAAAGCAAAAAATAAGAAGTATAAAACCATGGCTCTATTAATTTCAAAGTTAAATGCCAAAGAAAGCTCAAATATAACATTTCGTTTCTTGTGCATTTTGCAAAAACGCATTAACACAAATCACTATTAAAGAATGAATCTAAGGAGGATAGTTAATTGCTCTAGAAAAAAAAAAACTAACGTTTGAGGAAAAAAAAGATGATTCGGTAAGGACATAAGATATCAAGGATTAATCTAATTCACTTCCTTGAAGTTTTGAAATATACTTCTCCTTGCTGATTAAAATTTTCATCAACTATCTTTTCGATTTTCGGTGAGGGTTGTTAAGTGAAAATAACAAATAAAGGGATATAAAAGGCATTCAAGGGAATTTTAAACTAATAATAATCATGTGTTTTCAGTCAAAATTTGAAAAAATTCTCATTGTTATATTTGATAACTCTGAATCATTAATTTTATATTTACTTTTTTTTTTTTACATTTATTCACTTTATATTATAATATTGTATTATTCTGTTTTCATAACTTATTCCTTCCCTATGAACCAAGTCTTGTTGGCTTAATTTTAAATTTACTCAGAAAATAAATAAATACCAAAAAAATTGTTGTATTTGGTCAAAAACTTCATAAGACATATCTACTAAACAATAACTAATGTGTATTTAGTGTTTCCTTTGTAGTATATTGTAAAAAATATTTATTAGTTTATTACTAAAATGAGTATTTAAGAAATAAATCACTAAGAAACTAAGCATTCTTAGAATTCAAAGATAAAATGAATTTTATTTTATGTTTGGAGAAATTTATCAACTTTATACTAAAATCCAATTTTAACTAATATTATTATAACATAAAAACTTTTCAATTTCATATTATTTTTTTTAAGATGACAAGTTGATTTGTGAAGTGCTGGAATACTATCCTACGAGGTTTTATTTATTGGGTTCGAAGTATGAGTATGACCATATATCCTACAAAGAATGGAGGTTATGAATTTATACTCAACAAATTGAAAGTACTAAGAAAATTAAAATATATATAATTATAGAAACTAGTTTTTTTCATATTTTATTTTTATATGAAAAAAGATTAAAAAACATATCAAAGTAATTTATGAAGTTCCCTCATTCTATTCTATTCTCTTATCTAGATTTAGATGGTATTTGTTTAGTTGAATTAAAATTAAATATAATTTAAGGTTAAATAATGTTTTAATGATGTTAAGTTTTAAATTGTTTACGTTTTCTTTTTAATATTTTAAAGGAAAATAAATCCTATTTACTTTAATTATGATTATATAATTTTAATATTAAAAAACAATCAAATATTTTAAATTTTTATTTAATAAATTTTTTTGAAAATAAGTAATCAATAAAAGAACAAATTAACTAAAAACAAAAACAAACAATACCTTATCAAAGTAAAATTCTCTGGTAGATAACCAACCTGTTGCAGTCTTGCTTGTCTGAATTAGGAGCTGATGGGTGACTGGAATGGAATCGCTTTGCTTTATAAAGGAAAGGATGAATACAAAACCTGCTAAGATATATTCATCTTTCAAAAGACAAGACAAATAGAATTGCTTCACCTGTGAGAAGCCATTCAATCAAATCCCATTCAGTGCATGCATAAAGCATCTTCCAAAAGCCATACTAGTAAGACCAGGAAAATTTTCATCTTTTTTTTTTTTTAATATGGGTATGATACACAATGATTCTCCAGAGCATGCAGCAGAGTTCCAGAGTATACAAGTAACAACTATATATATTTTTTTTACAGATCTGATAAAATTTTCTTACATACAATATTTAATCTTTGAAACTAAAGATGGAGGAGAGGTATATATATATATATATATATATACTGTTTGTATTAATTAGATGGATGGGAAAGTAAAGAGGATATAACCGGAGATGATAGAGACGAAGGCGAAGGCGAGAAAGGCGAGGAAGGACATCCAGACGGATGCTGTTGCCATCTCCGGGAACATGTCTTCTCCCCAGTTGGATTTCCAGTCCTCCACTCGGGTTGCTGCCGATGATGATGCCGATACTAGAAGATATGTCATTCCCTATCCATTTCCACCAAATACCAAATTATTACAATAAAAATAATAGTAATTTTTTTAATATTTGTTTTCTACCATATGATCATCCCACTTTTTTACCACTAGATTCGATTCTGATTCTTCTTTATCACTTGAATCGGGTGGGCATCAAGGGCTAATCGAATACAATCTTAATAACTTAACTTAGTTGTTAAGTAATTGACTTGTAGAATATATGTCGTCTTTTTAGCCCTTACAAAGTTCTTACAAGACCATGCAAATTGGGAAAGAGTCTTATCATATAATTCGGAATTAAAGCTTTCCATACAAGTAATGCACTAAAGTCCTAAAGCTTAAAAAGAGATTTCTTACAATGTAAGATACGGGTGATGAGGTGGCAAATCACAAATGTCCTCCCTCTCTACCATTTATAAAGCTATGGTGTAGAACATCATAGAAAAATAGTTTAAACGAATAAGATTAAAGTACAAACATATCGGATTTCGTGAAGGTAACTTTTTTGGACTGATATCCCAAAATAATAATTTTTTTTTTAAATTCCCAAAGTAATATAATTTTAAAACAATATCCAAATTAAAACATTCTTATCATACCAATAAAATCGTAATTAATGAATTGATGACTACAGTTTTGAAATTTTTTTAAATGATTGAATCCAAAGTCACCAAGTTTTAACTTTAAACCTAAAATTATAGTTACAACGATATAGCTATTTAAAAAGTCATCAACTAATGATTTCTGCTAAGAATATATAAGAATAACCATCAAGATTATTGTTATCGAATACTTTGAGAATTAAAAAACTATTAATTAATAAAGTCACTTTTTGACTTCTTCCCAAAGACCTACTTCAAATTATTTAGTTGGACGTTACGTAGCTACAGAAGAAATCTGTAAAAGTGAAGTCACCGTGGTCCACATTGTCTAGGGGAAAAGGTCAGTAGGCTGAGTCATTTGAATAAGGCAATTACAAATGGGCCCTACCCAATCACGGCCCACTTGCAAGTCTATTGCCAAGTGCCAAGTGCCAAGTGCCAACATTCGTGGGGCACTTTGTCATAATGCCATGAAAACAACAAGTTCATAAGCCCCACAATAATGGATTATACCCTAAGCCCAATATCAGCCCGTGGACCATGGACGGTTTTAAAATAATCATGGGTGATTTGATTAAAAGAACTTTAAATTGAAGTGATTTTAATAAAAATGTCTTTCTTTACGTTTTTTATAATAAGATATATTTTTAAAGATAAGTAAATTGGTCTAAATCGAAACTCAACCTGAGAACTTCCTCTGTCGCACTTAATGTGAATGTTCTATCGCTTTAGCTAGGCATGATGGGTTCAAAATGCTCTTTTAAAGCACATATTATTAAAAGAACATACAGAATAATCAAGAAGAGTTGCTTGCCCAAATTGATTATTTAAAAAAAAAAAACATAAAAAAATGGTTTTTTTTTTTTTTAATTTGACTCTCCATCAATTTTTGGTTTGATTTTAACAAAAATGTTTTTCTTATCTTCTTGCAAAAATAAAATTTTTTATTAAGAAACAATTTAAATACATGAAATATGAGAAGAACACTTTTATCCAAATCTGGTTATTTTTAAAGAAAAAACAAAAGAATAGAAAAATGTTTTTCATTTTTACATCAATTCACTTTATATTGTAATACCTATTCTAATTAGTGACCCATAGGAATGGTTAAATTCACAAAATATTTCAATAATTGCAAAGAAGTGTTTGGTATTTTAGTCAAATCAGAAAGTTGACTTGCCTGATCCATGAAGAAATCCAAGTGTCGCCGGAGATGGTGCCGGAGAGCATGCTTTCCGGTACCCATATGGTAGGCTAAGTCACATCCTTGCAGGCCTGAGTACACAAACCCGATCACATTCACTGACAAACAGTACCTGCAAATCACACGTTTGATTGATTTCATTGTGTGGTGAAAATTGAAACTACTGCAGAAAGACTGACGCACCTGAATTCCTCGTAGCGATAGAAGGAATCGAGGGTCCAGCCTTTGTTCTTGTCCGACGCCATGATCGAGAACGAAATCAAGCAAAACAAAAATCCACAAATCCTAAAAACCAAAGCAGCTCTCTCCACCGACCTTTCCCTCTTCGATCTCTTAAGCATCGAAAACGACAGCTTTCCTCGCCGAGCGCTAGCGCCGCCGCCGCCGCCGCCTTCTTCCACGGCGATGCTTGCGATGCCGTCTAGGGCACCGGGATCCACCTTTGTAACCATCCTCGGTTCGTCGCGTACCGATCGGTTTACCACCACGATCGGGGAATGAAACGTCTCAGGCACGTCTTCCGGCGGGGTAGGGGGGGTTTTATGATTATCTTCTTTCGGGGAGAATGCGTGAGAAGTCTGGTACGAGACTGGAGAGTCCGGCGGTGATGACTCCGACGGGTGAAAACGTGGAAGTGAAGTTTCATCCGCAGATGGACTATGGAAGGTAGTGTACTTTTCTTCTTCTTCTTCCTTTTCCATGTTCGCGCTGTTTTGCATTTTTCAGGGAAAGACGGGGATTTGGAGAAGAAAAAGCTAGAACTATGGCTTTAGATATTTGAGCAGTTTTTTTCCCTAAATCTTCTCAATTTAACTGGAATTCAAAGTTTCAAATTCAATAATTTAAGCTCAAAAATTCATTATAGAGGTCACGCTTGCCTGGAAACACATTAGGCATCCAAGACATCGACACCGTTGATCCGGAATTCATCCCATTATCATGTCTTCCGATGTTAACATTAGCTGGTGATGCTGGGCCACAAATGATAGTCCCATTCATCTTAATCTTAATTTTGGAAATTTGGGCCGGCCTCATTATAACATGCTTATGGTAGGCCCTCTGCTTTCAGCCCACCCACTGAGTCCCTACAATTTTGAACCTGCAGTAAGGATGCAATTTCCTCCGTCTGAATGAAACAACATTTTAAACTCAATTAAATATTCGGGTAATCGAATTTAGACATTCGAGGATGATGACGAGTCTGAATATACCTTATCCATCCCGACCTGAATACCCGATTAAATATATAATATATAAATATATGTCTATATTAAAAATCCATAAAGGTAAAAATTAGCCGAATTTTAACATTTACTTTTGGTGCTTCTTTTTTTTTTTTTTTAACTGATCATAATAATTCTTATTACTTTTTTTAATATTCATGATTTTCTACAACAATTCATTTCACATATTGGAAAAAGATAGGAATACCCAAGCCTCCCATGGATATGGGGATTGAGATAAAAAGTCTAAATCTGATGGGGATAGGGAATCTAAATCCCACCAAAATCTGACCCATTGCCTTCCCTGACCTGCAGTCAATCACATGTGATTTACTCAGATAATAACAGATCAGTAGTAATAAAATTTGGTCCCCAGGAAAGACAAGATAAGATACAAATACAAAATGGCAATAGTAAAAAGATAATGGAAAGCAAAATTTTCAGTGAGCAATATTCAATATATTTTATAAATCACACTTCTTCAATTAGGTGTTCAACTTATGCTTCAAAACTCGAAACAAAGACATAATCAGCATCATCAGTAAACTTAAGACACCGAAAGAAGATATGCTCAGGACGTTGAGAAGAATTTATGTGCCTCATGATATCTGTCCAAAATGACATTGTAGAGGGGATGGATGGGTTCTAAGAGATTGGAATACGGACCAAATACCGCCTTTGGCAAAGGCGGAGTCGGCATCTTTTGAATAGCTATACTGAGCCACAGAGAAGCCACTTAGACAATAACATGTGTGATAATAATCTCTATGTTTCCCTGGTTTGTCTCTGAATCCGCCTTCCTGCAGCTGCATCAAGGAACTATTTCTTTCAGATATCAATCTCTGCCATGTAATGTAATAAACCATTACCAGGCATCTACCCAATTTAGTTTTTATGCTATCGGGTATTTAAGTGGTGCTCCATTAATGGGATATAGCTGAGGATACTTTTCTGAGGGTTAGCAATTTAAAAAATGTTGAAAAATTTTTAGACCGTCAGATTATGAAAAATATGTAGAACTAACTAATTTCAATTGCAGAAAATACCTGAGAGCAGAGGATTATATACTGCTGCAATGCCATGCTGTGAAAAAGGGGTTCCATTTCTGCCGGTTCTTTGAGAAAATTAAAGCCGATATTGGAAAATTTTGCAGAACCTGAAGCAGAGGAAAACATGAAAATTTCCATAGAAAGGCAGCAAGAAAGAATAGGAAGCATTAGGTGACACAAACTGACAACCCAGAGGAAAAAGAACATAGAAAATCATCCCATGCTATCCAAGTCAGCATACCTCTCTGCCCCGAGTGAGAAGATGTCGAAGCAGTTTGTGGGCTCTCTGTGGCAGAGCCTCCAGCATCCGATAGCATCAATTGTTCATCAATGATTGAATGTAGTTTTTGTATTAATGCAAAAACACCTCCCTGGTCAATTTTTTAATTATTTGATCCACTAATAATCAAATGCAATGATGATATGATGGGGTAAAGGAAATGAAAATCACCTGCCAAAAGGAATAGCAACCATCAACCAATTTATTGGTTCTGCCCTGGAAACCACATTCAACACCTTGTCGAAATACCATCCAATCCTGAAAAGAAATGTTTAAAACTAAAGAAATTACTAAGCATGCTCATGATAATCTTCACAATAGATTTGTACCGACAGAAATTATAGCATCGGGATGATATTGCTCTTTTCGGACAAAATTCCTTTTCTTTTTTCCTTTCTTTTTTGGTTCTCATTAGGATGGGAATCTAGAACCTCTCATAATTCCACTCTAACCCTTTACCACTTGAGCCAGTCCTCAAGGGGTGGATGAAATTCCTAACTTGGTTGCACAAGGTTCAGTTCACACCAAAACCGACAGAAATCATGTTATTCCAGAACAAACAGAATTCTTTCTTTTCCCAAAACATCATTGTTTATGAGAAATATAATCTTCAAAAGTAGTGCTATAGTACATATTCGTCTTTATCAACAAGCATTAGGGCATAATTCATACATCACAGAATGAAAGTATGGCAATATCATCAGTAAACATGTTTCTAACATTAAATTTGATGGAAAAGAACTTTAACCAATGTTTAGATGCCATGAAAGAATTTTAAAAGTTAAATGCTGACTAAACAGAATAATAAGGACAGGCCGTTGTTTTTCATTTATAGCTGGGTAAAACGATAATTGACAAAGAATCACCACCATAAAAAGAAACAGCATTTTCTTACAATTAAACTAGTTAAGTCCAAACGATTAACTTCACCGATCAGAACCATTGTAGCCAGCCCGCAAAAGGTATACCTAATCAACAAAATTTTTAGATTATTGAGAGCTTTGACAGAGAAAATGACAACATGAAATCAAGGTGTGGAATGGACATACAGTCATACATGCAGGAAGAAAAACAACAGGAAATGAAGATTTGGCAATAAACAGAGATAGAAAAACAAAAGGAAGTACAACAGGAAACATACCCACCATGAGCTTCAGAACCAGGTTCACCAGAGAAACCACCTTCGTAAGTCTGACAGCTGCAGGGTCATAAATTATATTTGTCAAGCAATGTAGATTGAGAAAATGTACAAGAATCTATCCATATATTCCAAACTGTATGCAGGAAGAAAAATTTACTCAACACCGTCCACTTTAGCCAAAGTGAACTGCCTCTCAGAAAAACAAGAGGAAGAGGAGTAGGAGAACCAATACAATGAAAAAAAACAATTAGAGGGGGATATTTTGAGATATTATACTTGCTGTTCCTATCTAACAAATTTAACCTATCATGTATGAGTAATAGCATTCTGCATCCATTTATTTCAAAACATAAGCTCAATGCTTCCATGCTGTTTCAGGCAAGTCACACCTGAGAAATCAGAGTGCTGAACCAAGAAGGTAGCTTTAATAAGGAACAGAAAATAACCAATTATAACAAGCATAAATAGAATGCTGAATCAACTAGCTCCAGTGCTAAAATCAGAAGCAAAAGATTCTTGATACCAACCTTATGACGTAATTTCCAACGTCTTTAACCAGGTCATCATCCAAGATGTTCAGAACACTAGCAACCTAGACAGAAAGGAAGATAAGAGTTGCTGTCAATATTTGGAAAGAAGCTGTATAAGAAGATAGAAAAATGATTAAAAATATATATGATCAAGGCACAAGCAGCAACAGGTCTTCATCTGACAGTAACGGGGTGTTGCTTTTTCTTCTTTGTTGTTTCTTTGCTCCAATTCAGATATAAGCGCTAATAGAAAGAACAAATGGAGACAATGGAAAATTATTGATTTGGGAGGAACATTCTTCAAGAAGTTCAGAAAGCAATGATTCAAGATCGATTCAAAGAAGGATAGTATTAATTATCAATCACGAGTTTAGTCCGAAAAGCATGTGTGAATGGTCACATATTCTTATTGTGAAGGTGCTGTAGGAAAGTTCACATGACTTTGGGGATCCTACGAAAATGATGTTCACATAACTCACCATAGTCAAAAACAAACTATTGTACCTTTATACATGAATCAATGTACATGCCTAATGAATGATACACACTATGGAACTCCCCTTCCTGACTTGGCTTAAAGTTGAACTCATAACTTGATGTCACATACACTGGTAGAGAGAGAGACTTACAGAAATGGCAGTGTAGCAAGCCCGAACATCCATTTCACCTCCATCATGCATCCTAAGGGAAAAACAACTAATAGTATTAAAAAATAGAATGTTTGGTTGCACAACATCTCAAGTCATACAAGCATATAATCAAACTTATCAGTAAGCATCAATAGCTTTCTTCAGGAGCAAGAAGAATCAGTATCAATTTAGATCACCAAAGTTACAAGGTCGCCTTATTTTCCTATAAGAAGCAATGCAGTGAACAGTGCAGTTTCAGATAACAATCAATTTAAATTTTAGCATAAACTACCATAGAAGAAGAAGAAGAGGTAGTTCCAAGCAGTTTGAGTTTTAGACTCTAAACATGGCATCAGCCCCCAAGCCCACAGAAGAGAGAGTAGAAGAAGAGGGTCCAGCCTATTTGAATATAAGGCGCTAAATATGACATCAGCTGAAGCATCAACAAACAAACTTCCCCAAGCCCACAAAATAAGCAGCAAGCCCACAGAAGAAAAAAAAACCCTCCCTTCTACAGCCTCCAACCAGTCTAAATATGAGGCTCTAAACATGCCCACAGAAGAAGAAGAAGAAGAAGAAGAATAGGTTCCACGTAGTTTCAACTTAAAGCTCTAAACAAGACAAACAAACCACCCCCCAAAAAGAAAAAAAAGGATCACAAAAGAAGAGCACCTGTATTAGTATTCCAAATTGCACCACATAAATGTGAAAAATGCAGGCAAACATTTGCTTGAAAGCATTTAGAAATTTAAACATGCAACATCATTTTACATCCATAAAAACTGAGTTTTTCAATTCAAATAACACAAATGAATATGATGTCACACCTGAAGGCCCCACTTGGGTCTTTCATTTGCCGCAAAAACGCATACACTTTACCTCTGAAAAACAGATGGGAAACACTATCAAATCATTTTCAGAAGACACAGAACGAAATGTCGCTAATTTTTTTTCATGTGGAAAAAACTGATAACCTATTAATTGATGACAAAGATCCATGACCTCCCAACGTAATAAGTGAATTGATAGCAGCATAGGTTGTTGCAAGGTGAGGCATCTGAGGGAAATTTGTACACATTAGTAGTTAAAGGAAGAAAAATATATCAAATAAAATTACATAGGATAAAATTTTCACAACATTAATTTGGAAAATCAACAAGATAAAATGAACTTAAAATAGTTCTACATAAAAGAAAATCTGCCTGTAAGCTCTTCAAATTAAAGGACCTGCCCACTAAATTCTTGATACTGAAACAGCAACTAGAGTACATTCGTCCAGGAGACCACTGAAAACATGGTATTGGACTTTCATCAAGTTTAGGTGACTTCATCATAAAATGTCAAAAATGCAGCAACCCCTAAGATGCCACAATCTTAGACAGTTCAAACCAAGTTGTGCTTCCTTAAAGTTTGTTACTTCTCATTTCAGAATCCCACAATAGAATTATTATAATGAATTAATGATAGCAAGCAAATAAAGACTAAATGAATGAGCAAAAAGATATCCACCTGGTTAGCTTACATAGGATCTTTAAGTTTTCTTATACATTGTGATCTATAAGACATTAAGAGAATGCAGAAAACTATAGCTATCACTGTTAATTTTTGAAAGTTTGGAATAAATCCATTCAGGTTTTTAATGAACTGGAACGCTTGATTATGTTGCCTAGGATTGCAAATAAAGCTGGTAGAATCTAAACAGAAATCATGTCCACAATGATAGTTCTTTTTTTGATAAGTCATGTCCACAGTGATAGTTAAAACTCATCTTTCCAAACAGTAGAAACTACTTCATTACTTGCCTGCCCAGGTCCGCCAGCATATCCACCATCTGGGTCCTGCAAGCACAGAAGCCACAACTGAAATCAATGAAGTTCCAAAAGAAATTTCAGATTGATTAGAAGGATAACGACATGAAAAGAGACTAAAACCAAATAAGAAAGCAAAAACATGAACTTGGCCAACCCTATAATGGGACATGCCAACTGGAAATTTAGGCCTTCAATAACAAAAATCCCAAAAAGGCCATGAAGTAGCAGATTGGATCCTTTCAAAGGTTGCTTTTCCTCATCAGAATGAGAAAAAGGCTTATTGTAAACTGAATTACATAATCAATAAGAAAATTTGTAGGTTATTTAAATTTAGTGTTTGTTAGATATAGTACAGTCTTTTCCTTTATTGTCATACTGTATTGTGGGTCCCATGAGTGTGTATATATATAAGTCCAATATGTAATGTAGAAGTAAGTCTTTTTTCCGTGAAATAATAAAATTAGGGATTCTCTTTTTTTTCTCTCTTCACATGGTATCAGAGCCAAAGGGAAAACCTAATTTACTTTTTCGATGATCGTGTTTCATTCCGGTCACTTTATTCTCCTCTTGAACCTCGTCACGGATATCCTTCGCTTAACGCCGCCGGGTGACGCCGCCTTCTTCTCCTACCGAAACCCGCATTCCGAGGCGCACAAGCACACCCATCACGGCAACCCCATCTTGGGTAACAGCCACGCACGCCACACGCGGCCAGATTCTCCGGCGAATTTGCCGTCCACGTGTTGGCACGTGGGTGCAAGTGTGGGCGCATGGGCCATTTTCCGATACCGGATCATTCATGTCGGTCTCAGCGGCCTTGGCTGCTCTGCATCCCTCCGACGGTCCACCCGAGCCCTTCTATCCACCTTTTGCCCATTTTGCCTCCAATCGCGACCGCCGCTCATCTTCCATGGCTCAGTCTTTTTTCTTCATCTCCGCCCATTGTACCGTGATTTCAAGTTCCACAAATGGGATTTCAAGCTCCACAAATGGGATCGCCTCCTATTAGGGCTCTTCAATCTAAAATGGATTCAACCTCCAAGCAGGATATGGCAACTAAAAACTTCTAGTTTTACTGTTATCTCCGGATCTCCTACTACTCAGATCAGTGTAATTGACGGTATCAACATCTTCGTCGCCGTGGAACTCCCTCTCAGTTCTATGGGACAAGGTTAAGAGGATCATCTTATTACATCGGAGTGATGCTATACCTATGTTGACAAGGTGCACTGAAGAAATAGATGCACAACTATGTAGTGTATTATGGCGCTGGCTGATCCAAAAATTTTCATTTATCTTTGGGCTTACAAAACATGTTCTAAGTTTTAAAGTCAAAAAGTTCTATATTTAATGATATCCAACGCTTTATAGAAGCGCTATTTCATTATCATTAATATCCGCCAACAGACATGGATTTATCTAATTGTATGGGCCATATTTGCCTCTATGAGGGAGTCATACCGATGCCTCTTACTAGTGATGTTGGGGCTTAACAAACGCAGATTGACAAGTTCTTCATGGTCCTTACTCACTGGGCCTCCGTCCTGATCTCGGCACTATCCAAGATCGATTCCTGAGTTCATCGGCCCCATCCTCGATGAGGTTTACTCGCCTCCTCCAGATCTCCTCCACACGTACTTGCTATCCGACAAATTCTTCGCATTCTTCGTGTTAGTTTCTCACACTAACCTTCGAGGAGTACGCGAATCGTTCAGGACAACGCCCTCACCGCACCTATCGCAGAATAAGTCACACACTGATCGCTGTTATCGGCCAGATGGATCTACTCCCCGACCGCCCACGTGGCCCGCCTTCCGATTCGATCCCCGCCGCCTGCACTGGCTCTTCCACACCTCGTGGTATTCCCCCACCGACAAATGAGTACACGACTATTCGCCATCATAAACGCGTTTCGCTTCAGATTCACGTAATCGGTAATGCCTCCGCTCGCACCATACATCTTCGACCTGATTCTGTGACTCTGCGCTTTCATCACGATGATTCTGGTAATAAAGATATTTTCTCTTCTTACTACTACCCCTACTACCTACGCTACCTTAGCTAATGGTTTCAAACTGTATAAAGGTATTGGTTCTCACATCCTTCTCTGTACTTCACTTTTCGCCCTTTATACTCCTAAGCCGTCTCTTTAATCTTATTTCATCAAAGGGAAATCACTCAGACTTTAATCGTCGCATTATTTTTCTGATAAATTTGTGACCAGTAGGATCGGAGTACTGGGAAGGATTGATCGCACGGACGTGAGTCTCAAGGCCCATCCACCACAATCATCTCCTCAGCTTTCTTATGTGCCACCGATGCTCCACTCATCCATAGTCGTCAAAGGCCACACTTAGTCTTTCTAAGTTCCAAGATGGTCCCTTTGTTTTTCCACTTCGTCGCCACTGCTGCAGGAGTCCGTCACTGGGAAACATATCGGGTCTCATTTTGCCAGCCGCTTGAATAATCGGGCAAAATCTCCTTAACTCATTCAAGACCGATGCTCGGGTCCTCGTCGAATCAAGGCCTACTTTAGGGATTTCGCAGATTTTCACTTTCATTGATGACTATTCTCACATGTACTTGGTTATTTTTAATGAAAATCGAGTCGAAGTTATATTCTATTTTTAAATTTTATGCCTAAATTCTAACCCGCCATTTCTATCTCGCGTGTTACGAGTGATAATGCTGTGTGGAATATTTTTCGCACCCTTTATTTCATTTATGTCCCAACAAAGGGATCTCACGGGCCTTTTCTTGGTTCTATACCCTCAACAAAACGGGTAGCCGAAAGTAAGAATCGTCATCTTATCGAGACACCGCACTCTCCTCCCTCCATTATCATGTTCCTTTTCAAGTTGGGGGTGACACTGCTCTACCGCTTGTTATTTGATTACTGTGGCTGCCTTCATCTCGTGTTACATATGCCCAGATTCCTCATTCCCTTCTTTTCCAATTCAACCATTTTATTTCCTTCCTCCGCTGCCTTTGCTATGTCTTTGGTTGTACTTGCTTTGTTCATATTCTCACCTGTGACAAGACAAGCTTTCCGCCAAGGCCATGAAATGCATCTTCTAAAGCACTCCCGACTTCCCGTATGGTTATCGTTGTTATTCCCGCACTCATCGATACTTTCTCTCGCCGATGTCACTTTCTTCCGAGGACTCACCCTTCCTTCTCCTCCTCTGAAGTTCCTCCCCAAGCATCAAGTCTTACCCCTTCCCATCATCTCCCGCCTATATTTGATGATGTATCTTCTCGTCCACTTCAGGTTTATCATCGCCGTCACCGTGCCGTTGTTCCTCTCCCTTTTGCTAAGGCCCCTGCTGACTCACTTCCTATCCCTTCCGCCTCTCCTACTCCCGCCGCTTTCATTGACACCGCTTCATTTTTCTGAAAGCACCGCTCTACTTCAAGAATCCTCATCCTATTTACAATTCTGAAGTTACCACTGACATCTTCACCCTACTGCATTTGTTTCTACATTATTTCATTTGTTTCTTCCTAAGAACACTAATGAGGCACTTTCCCATCCTAAGCACGACAAAGTAAACGGTAGATTTAAATGGTCGCCCAAGACTCAACTAACACTCTGGATCTGTTTTGTCGCTTTCAGAAGTCGCTGGTCATTGCCATTTTATACAATTAAGGTTGTCCCGATGATCGTCGACGCCTTAACGCCTTAAGGCTCGCTTGGTCACAAAGGATATACTCAAGTTTATTTATTTTTGACTAGAAAAGCAAAGATAAATGTATATATGAAAAAAGAGCACATGGTGCTCTAAGAGTACAAAAGAAAGGAGCAAGGAAATAAAGACTCCCGCTCACCTATACCCCATCCAAGACAAAAAACCCACCAACTCAAGTTTATGGTTCTGATTATGGTGACACCTTCTCCTCGCCACAAGACGTTTCATCCGTCTCCGTCTCTCCACGGCCGCGACGCGCTCCTGTACCACTTCTTTCGGGCCTGGATATTAAAAATGTCTTCCTTCATGCTGGATTCCCGGCCGAGGGAAGTTTATATGGAGCAAACCACCTCGGTTTTGTTGCTCAAAAAGAGTCCGGTTTGAAGGCGCAGTTACGCCACGCTCTCTATATGGCTTGGAAACAATCCCTCCTCGAGCATGGTTCGGCCGCTAGTTCTCGCCTGCTCAAGAATTTGCATGCTTCGCAATACAGCTAGTAATTATCTCAGTTTTTATCATCATAACTTTCTGAGACTGTATTTATCTCGGTTTATATGCATGACATCGTCATTACAGTAGCCGATCGTGACTTAAGATTCAAACCAAAAGAACATCTTTTCACCCACTTTCAAACTAAAGACTCGGGGAAACTCAAGTACTTTCTCGAATAGATGTCAACCAGCCTTGGTAGTCCTCTCCCAACTTAAGTATGTTTTAGACATTCTAAGAAACCTATGTTGGGATCAGAAACCTGCGACACTCTATTGATCCAACACAAACTTTATACCAGCCAGTGCAGTCTTGCGAGATCCCCCGAGATATCGGGGCGATCAGGAAAACCGAACTACCTCACCATTACTTCCTGGGCCGCACATTTCCTTTCCTGCAGGTTACTGGCAATAATTCACAATCACCATGTGATAGCCATGGGATGTCAGAATCCGTATTCTTCGGATATATCGCACACCAGCGCGCTGGCCAGATTTAACAGGTCATACCTGTGTTATCGTTACACGTATGCATTGGCCGGGTTTCACCCACGTATGATCGCCTCCACTTCTCAGGATAATCGTGGTTTTCACAAGGAAACCTAACCCTGGCGAGCAGTTAAACAACACGTAGCCGAGCCAGATCTAAATGCCGAGTATCGAGCTACGCACCTCAAGAATGTGAACTCATACTGGGCCAAGCACACCCCTAGAGTCGAGACTGGGAGCGACGAATGTATCGTGCCTCATCTCACAACTGCGCCGCTTGCATATCGCATCCAATCCAAATTTCTCTTCCATGAGCTTAATCAAACACATCAAGTCGGGATCAATACTATTGTATAAGACGCATCACATGTATGGCTACTAGTTTCATTAACTAAATGCATCAACTGGGGCAGACATCTTTACTAAATCTCAGAGGTCCTGTAATTAAATATTATTAGAATGTGCTCTTCACATGATAATGTACATATACGCCCAAATTGGCGAAAGGTTAGATCATAATCTTTTCCTTTATCGGCTCACCGTATTTGCGGTCCCATGAAAGGCGTATATATATAAGTCCAATATATAAATGTATATGTGTTCTTTTTCCGAAATAATAAAATTAGGGATTCTCTTTTTTTTCTCTCTTCACATCAATGGTGTTTCTTTGATGCATATCAAGGTTTAATCTCGTCTAATAGGTGGAGAAGAATAACATAACATATATAGACCATCTCTTTCTTCTGTTACACCTAAATGTTAGTCTTAGCTATAATATGTTCAGATGCAGTCAAGGGGATGAACATACAATTAAACTCACTTATGCATAGACATGCACATGTACTTTTAGAACCCACCTAAGTGAAGTGAACTTTATACCTCCAAGAATGAGATTTTGGAGGGCAGATGGTGAAAGCAAATTGTGATTTGCATTTTTTCTTTTTTTTCTTTTTTTGAATCAGAAATTTGTAATTTGCATTTTGTACCTACAATTTTTCATTTGGTCTTGCTATTCGAGGGTAAGAAAGTAGAAACTAATTAGTATAGGTGAATCCTTCAGCAACACTTTTGTAAACTAAAGAAATTGAAAAAATCAGAACTACAGGCTTGCAATACTGGGAAGAACCAAGGAAATGAAGAAAATTACAGAGGAATATCAGTCCAAGCAGTACAAAGGCCACTGCTAGAAACTTCTAGTGAAGCAGTGAATAACCTACAAACATTTTGGAAACTGGCAGCTATATAAGTTTCTGTTGAGCTGGAGGGAAAATGGGTTTTTATGACAAAATAAATGGAAAGCTGTCTACAGTCTGCAATTATGGAAGCAAATTCTAATAGCAATAGAGGTAAAGGATCTATTAACTCTCCTCCCCCCCTCCCCTCCCCTCCCCTCCCCTCCCCCAAAAAGAAAAGAAATATAAACTCAAATCAACTGTGAGTGTGAGTACAACCAGTTATAAGAAAACAATAGTAACATTTTTTAGCTGAAATTCCATACCTGACAACGACTAAGAAAGTCAATGGTGTTATTTTCCAGTTCAGCATCAACAGAGTCTCCCAATAATGCAATTGAGTGAAGGATCCAATAGCAAAGCCATGGTCGACTGGAAGAAACAGAATTATTCAGAAAGACGTAAAAATCAATGCAATTTTGGAATGTTATTAAATTCTTGGCATGTTTACACAGCCCAGAAAAATGGAGTAAATTCCATAGTGTTTTAGATTGCATGTGAAGCTACAAATAGGATGAAACCTTCTTCAGAATAGAATCAATGTCATGGATGAGAGACTCATGAACTCGTGTAACTTTCATGATCTCGTCAAACAATGTCCACTAAATCTTTTACTACAATGTGCACTGATGGAACCAATTTCTGTACAGGCCGCAGATCAGTGGATGGATTTGTACGCTCAAAACATCATGAAAAAAAAAAATTCAAAGTGACCAAACTGAAGGGAATTTCAAACAGACCCCTCCATTTGTACGAGGTTGCACACTCGATAATGCATAGAAATATGCAAGGATATGCCATTACTGCAAGGTCATGCACCAACTGCTTCATAATAGGTCTTTCTTAATCGGAGCTTTAGAATCAATCTGATGACATTAACTCAAAACTTTCAAAATGGTTGAAGATAAAACTGAACCAACTCATTGAAATTTGAATCGCAATGGATGGATTTATATAAAGGGGTAACCGTTTAAAAGGGACAAAAAGCAAAAAAAATTGCAAATCTAACCTCTTTTCTTAAAACCCAAAAAAGAAGGATATTTTTACATCATTTTGACAAATTTACTCCTTCTCTAACCAATTATACAAACCCGGACTTACTTTCCAAATTTGTTCAAATATAACTTAACAACACTTAAGTCCAAACTAACAAATTTATTGTATCTTTTATTGTATCCGGCATAAACCTGCACTTAACCACCTTCAAGCTCGTTTCTCAAAATATAACTTAACTACTGCTGCTCAACACATGTAAGCTGGCGTTAAAATTCGAACTCGACACCCTTCAAGCTGGTTTCAAAATGCTAACTTAACGATTGCATGTTCAAATACATGTAAAGCAAGTATTTGTGAATATTTTTTTATGCTTTTTTAACACATTAAGGGGGGTAATTTTGTCTAAAGTCGATACATTTTTGCGCTATAAAATAAGGAAGCATAAGAAATAACTTTGCTTATCCCCTGTAAACCAATTCCTCTTATATAAACTCATAACTTTGTATTTCCCATTATGAACCTCAACTTACTTCCAAAAAAGAAAGCAAGAAGAAAAAGTTTTTTTTCAAGTTTAAATCTCTAACTATGATGCAATTCCTCCAAGAAAAGAGAATGTTTTCCCTCAGGAAAATATCTAGAATTCCAATCCCTCTCTTACATCCATCTTCATTCTTCAAATAGAACACACAGCCACAACCAAAGCCTACTCCAAGACTCCAACTAGTAAAAGGAATTTCCTAATCGAGCTTCACGCAGCAGACACCTAAAAATGCTTAATTCCTCCTAGGGTTCACGTTTGCTACGCTACTCAGCACCCACAGCTCAATAGTGAACATGAAAAAGGTAACCGGAGGAGAAAGAAAGATACTTTGCATCTAATACGCAGAAAGACGGGCCAAGTTGCCTGAGACCTTTGGTGAGAAACTCGATGTGGTTATCGCGCTGAAGCTCCAACCTGAAAATCAAATTCAAAACTCAAAATCGTCAAAAATCCGATCACTATACCATGAAAAAGAGTCGAACGAATCAAAACGAGAGAAACCCCCGGAATTTAAAGCGGTGAGCTTACATTACGGATTGGGCACTGCGGGGAACGCTGCCGAGGAGCTCGTAAATCATGAACACCTGACTCTCGACCATCCATTGATCGCGTTGAGTCACCGTCGGCGACATAGTCTCCGATGGGTCCATGAACGATGGATCGCCGTCTCTGCAGTTGCTTCTCAGTCGAGCAAGTGAAGAGCAGAATCCGGCAAGGAATTCAAATCTTTTCTTCCTGACCGCTAGTAAATCTTTTAATTTTTATTTAAATTTTTAGAAGTATAATTTTATGGGGAATTTTGTTTAAATGCGAGACGATGATTAGGAAAATAGAAATTTGGTTCTCATAATTTCAAAAATAGAAATTTGGTTCCTCAAATAAGTCAAATATCTAATAAAGACATACAAATAAGGCAAAAACATGCCTGAAATAGTAAATCCACTTTCAAATCAAAAATACCCTCCATGTAATGTCCACCCATGTCATAGAGGAAAAATAAATACTAGGTGTGGGTATGGCTCACTAACCAACATGCCGCGACAAAAATAAAAAAGCGACGCGCTTAACCCCTTAATACGATTAACCAAATCTTCAGATAAATCCATTGCTCGATTAACCATATCGGCTTCAATTAACCATAATTAAAAATTAAATTTATAATTTCATAACCATATAATAAAATTAAAATTATAATAATTATTATAAATACAATAAAATACATGCAAAGATAAAAAATGAATACAAACTATTCATTTACAATCTTATTACACTTGTGAATTTATAATACATCCACAAATAATATATGAAACGTATGAGATTAGATAATTTAATCATGGTTTTTTTAATCAACCACATGTTTTAACAACTTAAATAGAAAATAAACTAATATAAAGAAATCACAGCTTATATGCTTTGATTTGGAGGAAAATTAAGAAAAAGCTTGTATGAGTGTCATGATCTAAACCCACTACTCAATGGGCCCACACCACTCGACCATAAGTACGAAATGGTTTAAGCCTACTTATCGTATTAAAAACCACGTGGCAGACGCTTTCGCATCGTTATAATCTTGTGTTCTATAGTCATCATGTCTTCCCATAACTGGGCCTTGCAGAGGCCATACATATCTAATTTTGTCCCCAACCGAACAACATCCTACCACATACGAAGTCACATGAATAAAAGATGGCGTGTAGTTCTGAAAAACACGCAAAAATATATTTTATCAATATTCCCCATTTCCAAATCCCTTATTTCTCAAAAAATTAATCCTTGATTAGGAATAGATATTATATCCCTAAAATTAAGAGATTCTATCTCTAAAATTAAGAGAAGATTTGTGAATCATGCTTTATAACCTAAGATTCCACGAAGCGACAATTCCAATCAGGCGAACTCTCCACTTATTCTTCTCCATCTCATAAATAATTTAATAATGAGAAGATGGTCGTCGACCACCGCGAATCACCTTTTTGCAAAGATTACTATCAAGCCGATGCTCAAAGGTTCCAGCAATAAATAAGGTTCTTACAATTGGCACCGTCTGTGGGAATCGAACAAAAAGTCTCGTCTACAGGTTGCAAGGGCTTGGCTTTAACAACTATCTAGTAGCCCTTCATCCCTGGAACTCTGTTAATTTCCTCTTTCATGTTTTATCTGCCCAAGGCAGTCGCAATGCCAAACAATCTGATAAACCAATCACCAAGCATAAATTTATCAAGGCCAAGAGAGGGAGGAGAGAAACAGGAGGAGGCAAGATGTGATGAAGGAGTCGTACAAGGTCAGCGTCGAACGCCGGGAACTGTAAGAATGACCCGGGGACATGCCTGTGATAGAAAAAGTCGATTCGAAAAGTATGTACGTGATAACAATCGAAGCCGGTGCATCAAATCCTCACAATATGAAGTTCCCATTATCCCCGAACACGATATCGATATCTCACAGATGATGAGTCGCTTCAGCGCCTCATCTTTAAGTCTCTCATCGGCAAAGAATGCTTGAGAAAGCACAAAGGCTAGGTCGCACAAGAGGTCTTCGCATCACCCTGCCTTTAATGATGTCGTTAGTGGCGCATCCCGCAGGGTAAGAGAGAGGCAAACATGAGGCAAAACGATCCATATCAAGCCCTTGGGAAAGCATTAGTATTGCCCATAGGTACGATGCCACCAAGATTGGCTTCTGCGTACGTATGCCACCACATCATCAGCTACGATGCCACCATTGCCGCCAGACATCTCGCTTCTCTCGTACAAGGCAACATTCTATATGCCACCAAAGATCTTGATTCATGACCCGATGACATGCCTTCGCCCTAAGACAACACATTCGACCACGGTACCACCCTTTGGTATTATTGCGTACCAGCTCACCATGTTTGATGTCTCTTCTGACCCTTATGATCATATGCTCTATTATAATCAGGCGATGATACTAAATGCCAACAACGACCGGCCATGCTGCGGCAGTGATTCCCAGCCAAGCCATACCAGACAAATTTAAGCCACAAGATCCCATGTAATTCAATAAATTCATTCAATAAACTATGGGTCGCATTCATATCGCAATATCTTTGTTCTGTGACAAAAGAGGAACATTACCGCCAGAACTATTCTAGCAAGAAGCAGGGAGTCATTCAAGATTTCACTGGGGGAGGTTCGGGGCAAGCCGCCCAACGTGTGTGTAATCATATAAAGATGGACACTCGACCTCCAAAAAAACTTGTGGAGAAGCTTGGACCATCTACTCCCTTATTTCAGTCACTATCTTTAGACCCGCCAAAGACAATGGAAGAGTAATACAGTTGGGATGATAAGTACTCAATGTCTAAGACAATATCTCGTGGAAGTGTGCCTCAAACCGTCTCGACAAACCACCCTACCGAGGGAAATAAACTCGTCTGTGGAAGAAGTCTTATGAGTCCAAGGAAGGTCAGGGTAGAGACCGAAAGCGGTCTCGTGATCAGTCATAGAAGAGGAGAGAACTCCCACACCACCCTCGAACATGTCTCATACGAGAAGTTACTCGCCCCATCATTTGCGACTACGAGTTTAAATGGCCTACACTAATCCAAACTGATCCTTCCCAAAGAAACAAATCAGGGTGCAATTATCATGTAGATCATGGGCATGAGACCTGACAAATAAAGAATCCTAAAGTTTTTTTGGTGGAAAAGCACAAGGTCGGACACCCATGAGGTACTGGCCAAAGAAGGTGACCACAGAGAGGAATCAAGGCAAGCGAGCAGATGTAGAGTTACACCGGCCAAAGAATCCCAAAAAATCCGCACTACCATAAATTATATTCGAGGGAAGCCCGCTGACCACCGTGATCGCCAAAGCACCAATAGAAGAAGCTCATAAGAGTTGCCATATTTAAAGCCAAGGTTAACGTTATCCACACATATGGCGCCCAGACACGAAGAAACTGTCAATAGATGGCCCCACATCCCTTTCCCTCTCAGAACCCGAACAGACTACTGCGGTCCCACTATGATGCATCGTGCTCTCACCCTAAGTATTAACTATTTTGATTTCCTACTGGGTACTAAAGGACTCCCGGCAAAGGCGGTATATATTTATCGCAGCTACTAAATTCAAGTTAGATTGTTTTCCTTATGTATAAATGAACCTAAATCAAACGAACTCTCTAATTTTAATGGAGTAATCATTCAGAATGCTGTGAGAGATGTCATCGCTCCCGTAAAAGGTACTACCACCAAGAGTGCTTTATTCTGCTGCCAAAAGACTGGAACTTACAATGTCATAATGGGGGCGTGTATGGCTGCACTCGATGAAGGTTGTCCCCTCGACTTACCACCAAATGGTCAGGTATTTGACTAACGTTAGGTAGGTTGACCTTTTAAGCAGTTAGTTGGTTGCACAACAATGTTACCAACTATCCATGTAGGAGCAGAGAGGGGAGAAGAACTCTGAAAATCCTCCACTCAAAGATCAAACCCCTGCATAGCAATCACAGGTTATCACTCAAATTAGGGTGGAAGAGAAGGATCCACTTGCTGAAGATCCTTTGGAAAAAGCTATAACACCCCGAAATATACCCTGGGGCCAGCTTATTACGAAGCAGCAGATAATTAAAAGTAAATACGCACTTTCGGAACAAAACGAGAAACCCTTACTCAGATTAACCTCGGGGTAAATCACTTACTACTAAGACCCAAGGGTTATTAATGAGGATGTCTAGAGGTCAAGGTATAAAAAGCTTGAAAATGAAATGCAAATATAAGGAGTTATGAGATTTAAAGGTAAATAAGAGAAAGTTAAAGGCAATAATGCATTATTGGGATGGGCCAAACATGGCCTAAGTGGACTTCAAATTTTGGGGATAGACCAAATTGGGTCTACCAAGTGAACATTTTTCCCCCAAATCGAGAGCAACCCGTAGGAGAGAGAAAAAGAGAGGAGAAGAGAAGCAGTTAAGAAGAAGGGAAGGAGAAGAAGAAGAAGAAGGAATAAGAAGCCAAGTTTAAGGCATGGATACATGCTTGCCAGGCGGAACTACCTTTGATGTAAGGATTTCTTGCTCGCATTTGATCTTTTATGGTTTTGTTAGGAATTCTCTCCTAACCCTAGATTTGATGAAGGCTTGAAAACTAAATGACACAAGAAGGGTGGAATGGTATGGATACTGATTTGAAGCTTAATACAACAGTTTCAGTGGTTTAAGAAATATCATCCCAGATTAGTTGTGGTGTTACCACCTAGCTTGTGAATACCAGAAGGAGAAAACCCTTTAATTTGTGTAAGATATATTGAAAGATGATTTGAGTATAATAGAAGTTACAAGATGAATATGGAGCTTATTCTTTGATGACATTAAGTATCGAGCTGGTTTTGGTGGAACATGGAAAAAATTCTGAGAAAAACCACTCATTTCCTCGCTACTTTGAGACGGTCATTTCTCTATCAAATCGGAAATGCGATTCAGTCTACTTTTATGAACCATTTTTCAAGGAGAACAAATCTCCCTAAAATAGGTATCTATGTACCTGATCCCATTCGGGCTCCAAAAAGTCACTCAAAGCCGTGGCTATGTTCAAGCCAATTTCTAGTTCTGTTTTTGAACACGTAGTAGTTCCTGCTGTTTAGACATAGTTTCCGTGAGTCAAAATTCGATTAGTGATTTAGAAGTTGGAGAAGAACCCTGAAGCACCTTAGCTTCAAATGAGTACAACAAATCAGCGCTGTCACGTATGGAGTTAAGACCCCAAATGAGTATTTTAGACCTGGTCCCTATATAACATGGGCAACTGACTACGGCATGAAAATGCCATAACTTGTTTTGAATGATTTAATTGAATGATTCCAATTCTAAGTAAAGTGTATTCATAAGAATAAGAATATACGAATGTACATAATATTATTAAAATGTTATATCACATGTAAGATATGAAATGCCATATGTAACATGAAACGTGAAAAATATAGGAAATGCAATATGTATTGTACGTGTTCATGAAACATGAATATGATATAAAACATGAAAAAAACAAACCTAAATACGAATACGTAACACGAAAGTCACATGTCGCGAACACATAATGCGGGTTAATGCCCCACTATTCCAGATTTAATAAAAATAGATTATATATGATTATTATCACATAACCGTAGTTATAACAAACGATATGAAATATACGAATGAATGTGCTCGACAAATCTAATTACGCTATGAATGATAAAGACTTGATAGAAACATTGAATAGATAAAGACCTGATAGATCTACATAAATTATATGGTAGATATTTAATGTGATTAAGATAGGGTTATGGTGCTCTACGGCATATACGACATTGATCACCATCACAAAGAATGAACGAAAGGAACAACTGGACGCTTCAAGACTTCTACTACATACGACACTTCGCTAATGCGCAGACACATTTCGATCAGTGCTTTGGCACCTGCAGTGCCACGACACTTTGTTACGTGACGCACGCTCTAATCTGCTTCGACACTCGCTCGCCACGGCACTTCTCGCTACGCGGGCACGCACGCTCGATCGTCGCTGCTTTCGCACTCGCTAATGCTACGATGACTGCTACATGGGCGCGCATAGCGTTCAAGATCGCACATACCTTTCGGGTTCCCGTGTATCAGGTCCCTCTCATTCATGGTTCCCTGGCCTAGGTAGACGACTATAGATATGTAGTGCGTAGACGTTTGATGAATACACTCTATATAAAAAGTACATGAATAAGACCCACATGTTTAGCATACTTCAGATCGCATCAAAATTCCTCGGGGTACCATATGTTCCACTGTTCGATATGCACTCCTACAGGGGAAATGTATAGGATGATATATGTATATATCTATATCAATGAGCCTAATGCTTCGTTCTTATTTGTATGCTGAATTTTATTCCCAAGCGTAGGAATTGAGATTGTCTAGCATTGTAATATTGTGGGAGTCCATAGGTCATCTCCACAAGTGAGCGGTCTAAATCACGATCCTGGTGAAACTATTCTCCAAAAGGTGTGTAATTGAAAAGGAAATTATGGGGTCAGGTCAGGTTGATTTAAGGATTGATTAAACTGACTATTTTAAAATAGAAAGATGATTGTTGATTTTTAGGTTTCACTCACCAAAACTCACGAATTCCCAATTCTTAGTTATAGTTCCATCTAAGAGCCATCGATGAATGGTCTTCGATGGAAGATTTTGCTTTTAAACGCCTTTTTAGGGACGAAAAACTATCGAGGAACTAAATCACTTGTTCAACAATTAACCAGACTCTAAATTTCGTACTATAATCAAGTACAACGTACCGAGGGATCTCTGCTCACACGCTGTCAAGAGGATGCCCAACTAAGGTTTTATAAAGTTTCTACAAGTGATTAACATCACACTGATCCCATTGAAGTATAAAAGAGGAATCGTGGATATTACTCGATCAAAGGTGAGTTTCCACCGTAGAACCCCAGCATAAAAGTTTAGAACTCCATGGAAATTATAAGGCAAATCATAATTGAAGAGAATTTATTCATAAAAGGAACTTTGAGAAAATCATAATTCAATTGCAAAACCTAGGAATGAAAAATACAAATTACTGAGAGAGAAAACGAGATGTGTGTTCCTACTGAAAGATTACGTATGCTTGAAATCAACAATCTCCAGAAAAAATGAAGTCTTCAACCCTAATCTATAAAACTTCGCCAAATGGAAAATAACACTTCTTCTATGAAAACCTAACCCTAGGAATCAAAAAGCTGCCTTCTCCTTCTCTCCTTTAGCTTTTATACCCTTTTCCATTGTGATCCCGCATTGATAAATAATGATGAACGGCTCCTTTCATTAGAATCGAATTTCGTCAATTCCTCGCAATTCTCACACGTGTACTGGTACGTGTTAGTGTGCACGGTACATGTTACCCCCCCGCCACTCAGAATATTTTCAAATCTACCCTAACAGCTGACTTGTTTAGGTATATTAAAAGCTAAAATGGAATTGTTTGAAATAAATAAGCAAGAACTGAATTAATACAATGCTTAAGGGTAATTAATACTTTACTAATTCAACACCTAAGGGTCATAATTTAATAAGTCATATGTCAAAGGTGATTTTGATAAATTGAATTGAGAATAAAAAATGAAAATGAGGACCAAAGAGAAATAAAGAAAGATATTGGGAATAAAATAAGGAAGAAAATTGTGGAAGAGACAAGTGGCTTTGAAGGGAAAGAGGGAGGCAGTTTCTCCTGGAAAATGAAATAAAAAGGGATAAAGATCAATAATGATAAGACCAAAATAACATTTCATTTTTGGCCTCGAGAAAAGAGAGCAAAACTAGTTAAGAAGAAGAAAAAGAAGAGGAAGAAGAGAAAAGAGATAGGAAGAAAGAAGGAGATCACAGGTATGGAACTACTAAATTTGAGTATGGAATTTGAGTATGAGTGTAAGGAACTAGGTATATTTATATGAAAACTATGGGTGTATGGAAAAGTATCGACGCTTGTACAAATAGTACGGGTTTGTATAGTTTCAGGTATAGAAAGCAGGATACATGGTTTGGAACCCTCTACTCGTGTATGGCTCGGGTTTGGAAACTCCCAACCTCATTTCTTGTTGTATGAGTTGAGAAGAGCCTAAGGCTCCTATAGCATGTGTTTCTTGGGAAGGGTCTAGCTGTGCCGAACCAAGAAAATTTCCCTATTTTGATCATACTCAGTATTCGGACCTTAGAACGGGTTTTTGGATCAGAAATAAAGAGAATTTGACAGTAAGTTCTTTGATAAATTGTAGCCACATCAATGAGCTTGATGTTGGGGCTTTGAATTTCACTCCGACCTCAGACCAAGTTATGGTCTTTTTTACTGAATACTTAACGCGAGTCAGCTCCATAGTCATGCAACGAGGTCATCGACCATGCAAAGAAGAGGGCCTCACACAGTAATTCTCATGTAACAGAGGTCGCAGAGGTTAGCAGACTTCATGCATCGGGAGGGTCGCCAGACCTCAAGAGGCCGCAGATTCCTCATGCAGCAGAGAACATACCTCACGCAACAGAGGGTCAAGAGGTCATCAGACCATGCAAGAGGTCAAGAGACCTCATGCAGTCAGAGGTCACAGACCATCCTCGTAGAGGCTCACATTCCTCGTCCAGAGCCAAACTCGTTCAGGCTGACTACAGACGACTTCCAACTTCTAAGGCTTCAACTTCTCCGTCTGAACTCCGATTTGGGTGTTCTTGGACTCTATGGAAAGACCATTGAGTCAAGAATCCATTCATATGCCTGAGGAGGATATTAGGTGTCAGACCAAGGTGTCAAACCGAGCTCACTAAGGTCAGGTCAGGTAAGCTCTTCTAGGTTGATTACGTTTGACCTCCAACTTCGGAAGGTCATAACTCCTTCGTCCGAACTCTGATTCGGGTGTTCTTAGACTCTATGGAAAGCCCATTGAGTCAAGAATCCATTGATATTCTTGAGGAGGATATTAGGTGTCAGGACTACAAAGTTAGATCAAGCCTCACCGAGGTCAGGTCACCATCTAGTTCAGATGATTCACGTATGACCTCCAACTAAGGTCATATCTCCTTCATTCGAACTCCACTCGTGTTCTCGACTCTATGGAAAGCCCATTGAGTCAAGAATCAAGCCACATAGTATGATAAAAGTGGAACTCATATTAGGTCCAGAAATAAGGAAAACAGTAAGCAGATATGATAATCATAGTATATCATGCATAATATAAGATATATATGAACAAGAAATAGCAACATAAGTAGTTTTGATATGAAAAGGAATATAGAAGAAAGAATAAAATGATAAGCTCAGAGAACACGTATAATTGTATGAGTGCTTAAGATCGGATATTGAATGACAAGACATATATGACGCTCAAAGATCGCAAGGCTACGACGCCCATCACGGCATGCACATGTAATATATGATCGCTGCACGATACATTTAATCCCAAGTGCTTCAGACTCCCGCAGTGTTCCGGGCCACTTTTGGCTACATGTATGTGCACGTCTCGTTTCGCACCGCATCAGACCTTCGTATATATCACGAGTCTCGTTCATTCTTATCTCCGTCCAAGAAAGCCGAATGCTTATACGTGTGTATCCTAATAAGAAATGATAAAAAGCGTAAATAGTTTGGATAATGAAGGGTACCTAAGGGTATTAAAGAAGAAGTCTATGTTCGCACCTTATGGGAGATAAAATACCGACAAAGCACAAGTAAACGACAAGTATATTGAAGTGTATGAAGATATAAGCAACAAGATATAAGATGTTACCAGAATGAGTACATGTACACTAATGATAATATATATGAATATAAGAATGAGTAAATGCATTCACATGATAAAAAATATAGAAATATATGTATTATAGAGAAATAGGAGAACTCAAGAAACAGCTACGATATAGAGAACGAATACAGATTTAAAGTAATGATAAGATATATTGCATAAAGTAATCATGATAACAATAGTTATTCATGCTTATGAGATATGTATGTAAAATGTAAAACTGATTGTTTGTGTCCCGACCAAGTAGAGGGATAGATTGGCATGCTAGTAGTGGAATAAGTCCGCAGATACAAGTTCTCGTTTCGACATCGAGTACCGTTTCACGACGACATATATCCTGTTTGGATCACTTAAGGCCCCGAGAGCTCACTCACAAATACTTTCTGCCTTTTTTATAAGATGATCATTGTCTCGCATAATGATAATAAATAACCTGCCCCGATAAGACCACTGCTTTCAGACAAGGAGGCGCCACTTCGCTCTTATAAGTTTCCTATATCCACTTCTTTGGTATTTACAGTATGAAACATAAAATAAAATGATTTGAATACATTACGTGGAAAGATATATATGATATGAGAAGCATAGCACCGCTTATGTGTGATGTGATAAGTTTCAGAATATGAGATTATAAGCAATCCGACATGATATATGAAATGTATAAAGTAAAATGATCTAAAAAGTTAATATGAAAGAGAGGCAATATGAAAATATAACATGAATACAGATATAAATTAGTACATGATGATGTTTTGTAAATACAGGAAATTATACGATCCGACGTGATATATGAAATGTATAAGAATGTAAATGATCTGAAAAGCATATCATAAAATAAAGACGGAAACAAAGATACAATGATAAGACATGATCATAGTACATGAAAATAAAGACATGAAAATAGAACATAACAAATGGTAGAGATAAAGTATATAACCATGAAAGTAATATATGTATAGGAATATGACATACACAGTATAAGATATGTAATACAGAACCATTGGGAAAGATAATAGATCAACAGATAAGTACTCGTATCAGAAATATATGATATGAATATGTTGATAGACATACCTAAATGAATAGAGGGAGCATACATGAACACATGATAGAAATGCATAAGTGCTAAGAACGATAGAGATAAGTAAAAGATGACAAAGCACAATGAATGACAAAGAAAAGCATAGATAAGAATTATGTCAAAGATAGAGAACATGTGACATGCAATAGGAATAAAGATGATAAAATAATAAAAAGTTATATGAATTTATAGATATATGAAATGCATATGTATAAGCTATGACTATTAATATGGGTGGTTGTCCATGCTTATGTTCCCACTAAGTGTAAAGCTTAAAGACTCGTGTTTAATCTGTGTAGGTACAAGGGCTGTAAGACGCTGATGCGTGAGTACGTGACATCTCACATCACAGAAGGTGCCATCTCGCAGATAGGTGCTCATCGCACTACTCCGCGATCTCTCATGCTTTAGACATTAGAAAAAATGTACATGTATAAGTAAATGGGACTCAAAGATATGCATGATTTTCATGACACCACTGTGGCGCTTCTTTTGTAAATGAAATGATTTTGCACACAGTAAATTATTTGTATAACCACAGTACAAGTTCACCGAAAGAACAGTCAATGAGTCCCAATATATAGTCTCGCGCCCGGAGCTCTGCTAGGATCCGCCATTCAGCCTGGGATCTGAATGGGGCGTGACAACTTTTCTACATGGGGTGTGGCCCGATACAGCTGGAGGTGTACCGGTACAGTTGGTCATCGTGCTTTTCTCGCATGGGTGCATTCTATGACAGGAAACTGGGCATCGCAGAGCAGTCTCATCCGCACTGCTTCCCACTCTTTGCCTCGCATTTCCCGAAACTTCACCAAGTGGTTGCCATCATCCACAATGATCCATATTCGCTTTTGATGAGTGCCTAAAACACTCAGGTTTTACCCGCGTCTGTCTTACGCTTGAAGATTATTTTACATTTAAATAATGTGATTTTATATGTTCAATATCCGTTAGTACAAATGGGTGTGAATGCGGGTGCAATTGGTGCGAAAAGAGAAGTTTTTGAAAGCATTCTGGAGCAGAGGATGAAAGTGCATAAAGATGGTCGAAGCGCCGCACGCTGGGGGCGCCACGACGTTCTCAACGCTGCGACGCCTCAACGCCGCGACGCCGCCACGAAGTTCCGTCTTTCTCATCATTAAAAGCAAAAAGGTGCAAGAATTCGACATCTGGGACGCATTAACCAGTGGCACTAAATCGAGCAGAGTGACATTGGATTCAAGAAGAGCCCAGATTTGTATTTTTCCTCTCGACAAGTAGTAATCGATGTTTTACATACTACATATTGGTATTCTCTTATTCAAGATGTTCTAGATTTATACTCTGGTGTTGTTGAACCCCGTCACATTTTCACATGGATTAAAGATTAGTATTTTATATTATTCTGCTGTTTATAATTGTTAAAGACCGCTTTATATCTATTATCATTTACATGGTGACGTCTCGTCAACATTAGCATGACTATACCGAGATCCGAGATTCGAGAGACGAGGATACCCAGGATCTCGAGAGCAAATTCTTCAAGTTGATCTCAGAATAAGAGATATTCCGATCCCGAAGGTGGCAATTAAGGTTAGAAGACATGAATTTCAGTATCGAGTCAAGTGTAGATACACTCAACTCTACTAGCGAGATAGGCAGATACACCTCGAGAGAGGGTATTTCGTAAAGGCATCACCTAGCCATTAATAAATCATAAATAAACCGAATAATATCATCTTAAGAAATAATCCATCGAAGCATGTGGGAGACATAGCCCTAGTTTCCATTACACGCATCTACCAAATTAGTTAGTTTAGTTTATCTGCACTAGTACTTTTTCATATAACACTTATATCCAGATAATATTCACAAGCAATCTCAGATTCAAATACACCTATCCCCGTGATCGATATCCGTACCATAGGTACACTATATTACTGTGGCGACGATGCACTTGCTCACTTAAAGTACATTTATACACACACCACGTCGCCTTATCAAGTTTTTTGGCGCCATTGCCGGGACAGTTTAGAGTGATATAGAGAATAAAGGCAATTAGATATTACCGGAATTTTGTTTTTATTTGTTTCTAAGGCGCCGTAATTGGCCTTTGCTTCATGTGCGGTCAGCAGGTTAAGGTTTCATGAGCAAGACGCGAACACGAGATCAAAGCTGACTAACATCCGCTTAACTCGAGCCGTAAAGAACTTTACACGTATCACGCCGAGAACAAGTAGAACTACATTGCACTAGAAATTTAGGCAAACATGGAAAACAATGAAGAACAAGATCTTAGTATCGAGCAAAACGAGCCACGTAGGTCGAAACGGGAATAATGGAAGGAATCAAGCACCCAGCCGCTTTTATAATCGCAAGCGTGATGACATGCCTTGCCATAAACAAGCCTATAGGAGACATACCCGTAATAGTTTTAAAGTCAGACAGAATCCCAAAGAGCATCTATGAAGTCGGCGACCAATCTTGCGATTTAGGCAACCGTCTTTTCCGTAATGTGTTCGATCTCCCTATTAGCTGCTAATTCAAATTTTGACCATCGTTTGTGGATGGTATGCTGTTGAAACTTTGTGGGTGACTCCATACTTTTTCAACAAGTTTTCGAAAGAACGATTACAAAAATGGAGTCCACCATCACTATTAATAGCACGAGGTACTCCAAATCGAGAAAAAATTTGTTCTTTTATAAATTTCAAAACAACCTTGTGGTCATTAGTTCTCGTTGGAATAGCCTCAACCCAATTTCGACATATAATCAACAGATAACAAATGTAAGGTACTCACAAGAAGGAAGGTCCAAGGAAGTCTATACCCCAAATGAAGATCTAATGATTAAAATCTAAAGAGGCATCATGTTCCGTTTTGTCACCCTCCTAATTGTCAGCACCGAGCACAAGTTTTGCAAAATTCAAACACCCAGTACAGCTGTAGGCCAAGAAACCCAACTTGCAAAATCTTATCTGTTGTTTTCCTTGCAGAGAAATGCCCTCCACAAGCTTCGGAATGGCAAAAGGTGAGTATCTCAATTTGATCATCATTGGATACACACCTTCTCATCAATTGGTCTGGACAATATTTAAACAGTTATGGATCATCAAAATAATATTTCTTAATGTCCACCAAAAATTTCCTCTTTTGTTGAGAAGTCCATTGGGGTGGAATTTGACCAGTCACTAGGTAGTTTACTATGTCCGCGTACCATGGACAATGAACAAGAGCAAAAAGCTGCTCATCAGGTAAACTTTCACCTATGGGTACACCATGAGAACTGGATTCCGGAACTAATCGAGATAAATGGTTAGCGACCACATTCTCGACCCCCTTTTTATCTTTAATAGTCAGGTTGAATTCTTAGCACAGTAGGATCCACCTAGTTAACTGAGGCTTGGTAGTATCCTCGCTGGGAGAGTGTGTACTTTGGGCCACTGCAAGTGATCTGTGAAAATGGTTACAGGAGACCCTACAATGTATGACCTGAACTTTTCTAAGGCAAAGACGACGGCTAAAAACTCTTTTTCTGTGGTTGTGTAGTTTGCTTGAGCGGAATCTAGAGTCTTGCTGGCATAGTAAATCACAAAAGCCTTTTTATCTTCCCTTTGTCCTAAAACAGCCCCTATAGCATAATCACTAGCGTCACACATGATCTCAAATGGAAGGTTCCAATTAGGAGATCGCATGATGGGAGGCGACACTAACATAGTTTTGAGTTTAGCAAAGGCAGCCTCACAAGCCTGTGACCATGCGAAAGGGACATCCTTGGCAAGCAAAGTACATAAGGGACGAGCTATAGCACTAAAATCCTTTATGAATCTCCTATAGAATCCAAAAGATGTCCCAAGAATGACCTTATGTCTCTAACATTTAGGAGTAGTAGTTGAGATCAACCTCGATTTTGGCCTTATCCACCTCAATTCCATTTTTCATAATATGTGGCCTAAGACAATCCCTTTGTCACCATGAAATGACACTTTTCCCGCCTTAACACGAGGTTTTTCATCTCTAAAACTCCACGTGAAGTTCTCCAAACATCCTTCGTATGAGTCAACAAAAACCGAGAAATCATCCAAGAAGATTTCCAAATGATTTCATCATGTCACTGGTATTCTATCATAATCATGAAGGTCTCGTGCATTACATAATCCAGCGGCATTTTCAAAGGCAAAAGTACCAAAAGGATGTGTGAATGTAGTTTTTCGATCTTCCAAAGCTATCTCCACCTACTGTACCCCGAATACCTATCGAGAAAAACAATAAAATTCATGCCCCTAACCTCTCTAGCATTTGATCAACAAATGGGAGAGAAAGTGGTCTTTCCTAAGCACTCCGCATTAAGCCTTATAATCTATGCACCCTCCAACCTGAGGTGACACGAGTGGGAATTAGCTCATTATTTCATTTGCGACCACAAGGACTCGCATTTTTAGACTACTTGGGTTGGGTCGACCCATTTGCTATCTCGCGACAGGTAAATAACACCTACTCCAAGAGTTTTAAGACTTCTTTCTAACCACTTTTTCATTATCGATCTCACTGCCTTTGTGGTCATTTCTGCAGGGTTTAACATCCTCTGCGAATCCTATGTGTGTGCATCATGACTAATTCCCTTAATATCCCGCAATTGTCCATCCTGTGCTTATGTGGGATCTCAATATTCCAAAAGTTTATTTTCGGGTCCAAATCGAGGAAGATATGGGATTACGTGAAACGCTTCTTCTACCCCTAAAATGCATATTCGAGGGGTGTGATGGTAAAGGCTCTAACTCGCTTTAGGTTGTCTCCTCTTTAGAAGGTAATGCCCTATCCTCAATTGGTGGCAATGGTTCAAATTCTAGTGCCCAACCATTAACTTCCAATACCTGCTAGGTTCAATTATGGATGAGGAACTCCTGGGATTCCAATGTGTCACTTCCTCATCCCAACTAGGGCTTACCAAATACGACATGAGAGGGTCATCATGTGAAACATTATCTAGGTATTTCGTACCACGTAATCAACCATGTCAATTTCACACACATCTTCTTCATCCCCATTCCCTTGATAACATTAAGATATTCGGGATTAATAAATATGTTACCAAATGATAAAGGTCATTAGGCCTCCCCTACAAAGGTATGATGACATTAGCAACTACAAGAATGGTCTACCAAGAATCACTAGGAACTGAGTTTCTTGGTTCACCACAGTTGAGTGTCAAGCACGACAAAATCTACCGAAAAATAGAACTATCCACTTGTACCAATACATCCTTCAATTGTATCCTCTGGGGAATTTTTACACCACGGCTTCTAATCGAGGGTGATATTGGCTGGCTCTAATTCTCCTAACCCCAGTCGCATATATACCCAGCAGGCAATTGAATTAACACTTGCCTCAAATCTACTAAAGTATGTCCTAACTTGAATTCCCTACTACTATAGAAATATAGGCTTCCCGGTCTTTGTATTTTTGGGGGCAAATGTTTCAATTAATGAAGTAGATTGCTCCATCATAAATGCCTCCTTGTCGATACCTAGTTTCCTTTTTACTGCACAAATCCTTTAAATTCGGCCTAAGCATGTAATTTGCTTTAACAGACTTAATAAAGGAATGTGTTCACTTAATACTTGTTCAACAACTCATAAACGAATGGTTATTCACTTTCTTTGGGGCTCACAACCTATGAGTGTATGGAGTTGGAGGATATACCTTGTCTTGTTCCTCGCTCACCTCAATATCCGCCCGGGAGCATGAGGCTGGCCTTAACACCTCATCATCTCCAACCGTTCACTTGTAACTCTGTATCGTCTTGGTTTGAATAGTTTTGTCAATTACCTTACCACTTCAAGAGTGGTGACAACCTCAGAATGCTCAAAAGTACCCTCACTTGAACCCGAAACTCCAACACTATTTCACTCAGGGTTTCTGATGGTTTGAGATGGGATTTTCCTTTTTCTTGTTAAAATTGCCCAATAAGTAAGAGTTGTTTAGTTATTTGGGATCTCACATCATTCAAGTGCGGTTAAATTTAGTGTTTGTGGATTGTTGGGTTTGTACGAACTGTGGTTAATAGTGTATCCTCCAAACTTCTTATGTGAGTTGATAAGGCCTTGGTTTGGATTCCTTGATCCTGTTTGATGAAACCCCTGACAGTGGTCCGCAGGAAATCCTTGGGGACCTTGATTCTGAAATGGAGTAACTAGATTTGAAAAACCTTGGTTTTGATAAGTGGGACCTTGATTGTTTGATTGTTATGGGCCTCATTTCTCCAACTAAAACAGGGCACTACCACCCCGGATTATATGTTTCTCGTAATATGGAGAATTGGAAAGGTTTCCTCATAGTTAAGGGCAATAGCTGTCTTCATTTGAATTGCCCACTTAACTTGAGGAAGGTTCTGGGGTACTAATAGCTGAGTACAGAGGATCAATGCAAATGATGCATACCTTCAATTCTAGGTCCAATAGGTACCCAGGGTACTTGAGGCATACTTACACTGCTCACCTTATTCAACTCCTATACCTCCAACTTCCTGTTAAATTGGCTGTATTTTTGCTTGCAAATCATCATTCTCTTATGATGGATCTCCCCCCGTAGGTGTATCATGCAATTCTTAGCAGTTGTCTACAGAGGTATTAGTCTCCTATGTTCGAAAGCATTTTCTACTATGGTGTCAAAGAGTTAATCATTTCCCTAGCACTATTTTCATAAAACTCTCCCATTTGATTATTATCATTCGATATATTGTTTATTATTCAGAGATAGCCTCGATGAAAATACGCACAACTCATCTCACATCCAAAACCATGATGAGGGATAGCATGGAGGAGATCCTTGTATCTCCCGTATACCGCGGTGTAAAAGGTTCTACCCGGCTTTTAAAAATTCCCTAACCGCCACATGAGAGCATCGGTACGTGTGGGAGTGGAAGAATTTGTTATGAATTCGTATCTCCACATGTCTTCCCATGTGCATTTGAAATTAGGTGCAAGAGAAATTTTAAACCAAATTTTGGCCTTCCTTAAGAGCAAAAAGGAAGAGAAACTAAACAGACATGAGAGGTTAGCTTAGAGAGAAATGCACCAGAAACATCCTCAAAGTCTCGCACGAGTATGGTTCCTCCGATTCGACCCTCGATATACAAAGTAGAAGACTACCATTTTCGAATTTCATGAGGAATTGATTAAGATCTTCAAGAAGGCGAATACATGAGTTTGTTAGGAATTTTGAGGTTGCAAAATCTCGGAGAGTCTCTTCCACATTAGGTAAAGGATGTGGGAGGAGCTGATACTGATTCAACTGAAAGTTAACATTTCCTTCCTATTACCGGGGTGTTGTTTGAGCGGCAACACCGCTTCCATGCTATGGAGGTTCATGAGACCTGTGGGCTAATGCAAACCCTTTGAGCATTTGACTAAACATTGGTTGTTGACTCGGGTGGTCCATTTGAGGTGTAAGATCTCTCTTGAAATAATGGACTTAATACGGGCTCTACAACTCGAGGCCAATTCTTACAAGCCTGTGGCCAAGCCACGCGAGTCCAAACCGACATGCACTAATCCTACCCCTTCCACGCAAACACCCACCTAGATTTCTCACAAAAACAAATTAAAAAGAAAAGTAGAGAACGTACCGGATTTACAATGCAATTGCAATTACTATTTCTCTTCGCATCAATCGGACGATCTCCACTCACCCGGGCACCGCCTAAAAATGCTTTCTCTTGTTTCTTATTCGTATGTCGAATTTTATTCCCAAGCTTAGAACAAGGTCATTCTAAAGATTGTAATACCGTTGGAGTCTCACAGGTCATCTCCACAGGAGTGGTCTAAATTATTGATCCTAAGAGCTATTCTCCAAAAGGTGTAATTGAAAAGGAAATTATTACCGTGGGTCAAGTTGATTTTAAGGATTGACAAATTTTGACTATTTTAAAATGTAAAGATGATTGGCCGATTTTTAGGTTTCACTCACCAAACTCATTAATTCCCACCTCTTAGTTTATAGTCCCATCTAAGAGCCATTGATGAATGGTCTTCGGCGAAAGATTTGCTTTAAACGCTTCTTTTTTGTGAATGAAAACGATCGTGAGGAATGTTAAACACTTGTTCAACAACTAATTCACTCTTACCATTTGTATCATACAACGTGTACCGAGGATCTCTGCTCACACGCTGTCAAGAGGATGCCCAACTAAGGTTTTATAAAGTTTCTCACAAGGATTAACATCACACGATCCCATTGGAGTATAAAAGAGGAATTGAGGGATATTTCCTTGATCAGGGTGAGTTTCCACCGTAGAACCCCAGCATAAAAGTTTAGAACTCCATGAAAATTATAAGGCAAATCATAATTGAAGAGAATTTATTCATAAAAGGAACTTTGAAAAAATAATAATTCAATTGCAAAACCTAGGAATGAAAAATACAAATTACTGAGAGAGAAAACGAGATGTGTGTTCCTACTGAAAGATTACGTATGCTTGAAATCAACAATCTCAAGAAAAATGAAGTCTTCAACCCTAATCTATAAAACTTCGCCAAAACTATGGAAAAGAACACTTCTCCTATGAAAAACCTAACCCTAGGAATCAAAGCTGCCTTCTCCTTCTCTCCTTTAGCTTTTATACCCTTTTCCATTGTGATCCCGCATTGATAGTTGAATGACGAACGTGCCCTTTCATTAGAATCCTAATTCCCGCTCAATTCGCACTCACACGTGTACCTAAGACAAAGCTAGTGGTACCTAAGATGTGCTGCTCTCAACACTTTTCAGATGGGTGTACTGCACAGTTGGAGGTGTACCTCTGACAGTTGGTCACTGTGCTTCGCATGGGTGCATCGACACAAGTGAAAGTCGTAATTCCAGACAAAAAGTTCATCCGCACTCGCTTCCCAAATTGTTCAGACTAAACTTCACTCAAGCTTGGCTAAGCACATCCACAATTTGATCCATATTCGCTTCGACACGAACCCTGTAAATACAGGTGCCATGAAACATGAAAAACTCAGAGTCCATAAACATAAAACAATTAAAAGTACCTATTCTATGCAAAATGTGGAGCAAAGTATGACGGGTGCTAAATTCCGATATAATATTGCTCTTGTGTATTCAACACTGACAGACAGAAATACGTAAATGATAGAAGGTCTAATATTGATAGACACATCTAGTATACTTATGAATCATGCCTTAGCATACGTTTCACATCGTAGATAGAACAAGTAAAGTATACAAACTCCGAGCAAAGTCATGGAACATAAACCATGTAAATTTGAATAATGAACAATAAGAAAGGAAGGAGTTCAGTTCCGCTCTGACTGTACCTACAGGTACCTTTGTATAGGCTCTATACTCCTACGGGAGATGTAAGAATTTTGTTAAAAGTCATAAGGTACAAGTAGACAGAATTATGTAAATAACATGAACAGGAACATGACCTGAAACCCAAGAAAGTCATGAAACATGTAAAAGAGACTAATCGGATACCTTGACATGAATATGTATAAGTCTGAATATGATTATGATATAAACCTACAAATCTATTTGTTTTTTGATATGTTCTGAATCTATATGAACCCGGTAAATGTATTTGATGTGATCTGTACCTGCTATGGACTTATGTCCGTATTTGATATGTATCTGTATAAGTCTGATCTGACCCTGTATGTATTTGATATGACTCTGATATGTTCCGACTTGCCATTGTATATGATGTTTGCTCAATATGATCTCTGACCTGCCATACATGTACAAGATATGAATCAAGAACTCCGTAAAAGACATGACACACGGCATCAATGCACATGATAATGATATGGAATCCGAAAAGGATAAAACCACATGTGGCCATGATATGAGTTAGAAGTCACATATGAATAGGTTTCATTATATGCATATGAAAGTAAAATGTAAAAAGATTGTGACGATATCATTGCTATTTGGTCAGTCCCCGTTTATATGTCCTCACCTGCTGCAGTTTAGCGCCAAGTGTTCAACTGTAATCAAGCAGGAGGCAAGAGGATTGTGATATCTCTACACCACTAGCACAAAAGCTATCTCATAGGATAAAGCTCATCGCCGCCCACGATCTCCGATGTTTGTATTACATGTATATGTATAAGGCTCAGATAAGTAAATGGACCCAAGATATGTGTATATATTTTGATGGACACCAAATTCTAAGGGTAGTTGTATTTGTATTTCAGGGATACAATACTTTGATACGCTTATAAGACTTGGAACCACCAATGTCTGAAAAGAAAGTAAAGAGTCTCAAATTCCAAATTTCGCCCTTCAGAGTGACAAAAGCGATTGACGTGGCTAGAAAATTCACTTACGTTAGTCTTCTTCAATCCAATGAAGAAAAGGGAAACAATTACAACTCAGATTCATTAAATATAGATGTATTTGCCTGGAGCCACTTAGATATGGTTGGATTTAACCTGACGGTGGCCTCTCACAAACTTAAAGCTATTCCCACAGCCAAACTAGTAAGGCGGAAAGTGAGACGTTTCCATCCTGCCCGCCATCAGATTATTCAAATGGAAGTAAACAACTTACTGGGAGCAGATTTCATCATAGAAGTGAAGTATCTCGAATGGTTGGCCAACGTGGTGGTGGTTCAAAAGAAAGGCAATAAGTGGCGAGTATGTGTGGATTACACTGACCTCTATGGAGAATGCCCAAAAGATAGCTTCCTCGTCGTATAGATCAAAATTGTTGATGCCGTTAACCGCACCCGATACCGTCATATTCACGCTCTCGAATATCATCATATTCTCATGCACCTGCCTGACGTAGAGAAAATGACCTTCATTACACCACACGAGTTATACTGCTATAATGTGATGCATTTTTTCTTGAAGAATGTCGGGGCAACTTATCAAAGGTTGGTAACTAAGATATTCGACCGCTGTTGGGAAAAACCAAGGAGGTCTACATCATTGTCGATATGCTTGTCAAGTCCAAAAGGCACTTCGATCACACCAAGCATCTGCAAGAAGCTTTTGAGCTATTGCGAGAGCACATCATGAAACTCAACCCATTGACATGTGTGTTTGGAGTTAGTTCGGGCAAATTTTTAGGCTTTATGGTAACCTAGAGGGGGATAGAGGTCAGTCCTATTCAACTCAATGCTATAATGGATTCTCAAATTTCTACCTCCAGAATAGGAGTATAACAACTAACTAGCTAGCTGATAACTCTTGGGCGGTTCATATCTGGCTTCACAGATCGGTTAAAACCTTTTTTTATCACTCTAAGGGGAGAGAAAAGAGCTGATTGGAATGAGGAATGCGACCATGCTTTCATGGCAATCAAACAATATCTTACCGAACCACCAATTATGGCTAGCCCAGAAGCAGGCGATACACTCTATCTTTACCTCGTGATTTTAGAAGTCTCAATAAGTGCAGCTTTGTTTAAGGAAGATGAAAACCAAAAACATAGACCAATATTCTTCGTAAACAAATCTCTCTCTGAAGCAGAAAATCGATATATTCCCGTCTCGAACAAGCTACACTGGCACTCTATGTGGCAATTCAGAAACTCGGCCCTTACTTTCAGGCACACCCTATCATCGTGTTAACCAATCTCCCTTTACGAAGCACTATACACAAGCCTGACCTATCAGGGAGGATGGTCCGGTGAGCGATTGAGCTAAGTGAATTCGGTATTCAATATAAACCTCGCTTGGCATTGAAGGGGCAGTTGTTGGCAGACTTTTTAGCATAATTTCCCCAACGAGATGTGGACCTCGACAACGCCGGCCGGTGGACTTTAATGTAGACGCACGCTTCGACAAATGTGAGCTAGGAATCGGGATTAGTAACTAAAGCCCCAACTGGGGAAATGATAGAACATACCATACAAATAGACTTCCCCACGTCTAATAATGAGTCTAAATATAAAGCAATCCTAGCCAGAATCGACCTCGCAACATCCGTATCTTCAGGAAAAATCATCATACGAAGTGACTCTCAACTGGTAGTAGGGCAGGTAAACGGAGAATACGAAACATGAGACTAGCGCATGATCAAGTAAGTGTGTTTAGTTAAGGTATGACTGGAGACTTTCGTGGCTTGGAAGCTTGAACATATCCCGAGGGGTTCGAATGAAAGGGCAAATGCTTTGGCAGTAGTGGCCGCATCCCTCCTAAATAAAAGAAATGGTATTCATCCCTGTCTATTACCAGTCGGCATCATCAATTACTATCAACCAGGTAAATGAGATAGATGAAGCATGTTCTTTGTGGATGACTGTCAATGCATTATTCAGCTCAGAAATTGCTAGACAGATAGATTGAAGCTCCACAAGATTCAGTTCGTGCAACTAGATTTTCCCTCAGGAACGGGGGCAATTATATAAATGGGCCTCAGACAGTCAGATCTTAAGTGTCTCACCCCTCGCCAGGATGCGTGATATATCGCGTAACTCCATGAAGGGATATGCGTAGTCCACTAAGCGTTAGAATCCGCTCACAAGGCCCACACACAAGGTTATCGCCAACCATGAGAGCACGCCGTCGCACGCCGAAAGCATGATCACGCCAACGACAAACCCCCATCTCAAGGGTTCCAGCATAGGAACTAACCACCATCACAAGCCCTCGCCCTTTCAATGGGTAATCAATATAGTGACCACCGCCACCGCCTCACTCAAAAGAAGATAAGCAGGTTGCCACCGACTATTTCAAAAAATGGATATAAGCTGAAGCCTTCACCTCCATCAAAGATAAAGATGTTGTCCAAATTGTGCGGAAGAATATAGTCTGTCGATTTGGAATGCCTCAATAATTTGTAGAACTGACAATAGGCCACAATTTGATAAATGAGCATAAAATTTTTTGCCATGAGTTGAAAATCAAAACTTGTATTCAACCCCATGATACCCACATAGCAATGGCCAGAAAGCATCTAACAAAACTCTCGACGCTGAAAAGTAAGCCACATCGCTAAAGGAAAATGGGTAGATGAGCTACCAGTAGTTCTTTAGGCTTATAGAACAAAAAACCGAAAGCCAAATGGAGTATCACCATTCGCCCTCACCTATGGGATGGAGGCCATAATTCTAATAGAAATTGGGGTGCCACACTTCGAACGAAAATCCCAGAGGAGTACACATCAAGCTATCACAAAGAATTAGATACGATGTGATGAACCTCGGGAAGTCAGGGCTTTACGTATAGCATCGTATCAACAAAGAATGACAAACCTATATAACATGCGAGTAAAACAACGTGTATTTCGAGCTGGGGACCTAGTCTTGAGAAGGATCTTTTAAAAATTACCGCTGGATCGTGCACCGACAAATTCCAATCGACCGAGGGGCCATACATGATAGTAAGAGTAGGGCAAAATTAGTCAGACAGATTAAATAAACTAGACTCGATGCCAAGGCCTAGTATGTCGAATGTTATGCATCTTGAAAAGGTATTATCAATAAATTTTTCTTATTATTAATAAAGTTTTCTTTAAATATTTTCAATTCCCGAATACTCCATTACTCAAAGACCAGAGGTCTCCTAGATTCGCCGGCACATACTAAAGACCAGAGGTGGCTCCTAGTCTGTTGGCACATACTAAAGACCAAAGGTGGCTCCTTACCTGCTGGCACATACTAAAGACCAAAGGTAGCTCCTATCCTGCTGGCACACACTAAAGACAAAAGGTGGCTCTTATCCTGCTAGCACACACTAAAGACCATAAGTGGCTCCTAGCCTACTGGCACATACTAAAGACTAGGAGTGGCTCCTAGTTTGCTGGCACATACTAAACACCAATAGTGGCTCCTAGCCTGCTGGCACACGTCAAAGTCTAGAAGTGGCTCTGAACCCACTAGCTAAAGCCAAAGCCCAGAAATGATGCTTTACCTACTGGCCCGTGTGCAGTCCATACTAGTTTCTAGTTCTCAAAAACTTGTAACAATAATATTCGTGTAACTATCCTTGTCAAGACTCATAACAGAAAATTGTTAAATACAGAATATTGGTTGCATAAGTAAATCAAATATCAAATTTCAAAAAATTTCAAAATAAGCCAATGGCGTTAGTGATTCCATACAAACATATGAGTCTTAACAGCCATACGGAGCCCCTTATAGAAATTTAAAAAAAAATGGGGAAAGAAAAGGAACTTAAGATGTTCCAACAAAATCCCCAGCAGGAGCACTCCTCTAGGGTTCCTCCGCTGGCTCGATCCAACCCACTGCTGTGGCATTAGTGGCCACAGACTGGGGGCAATTCTGTGTGGTTCATAAAAACTCTAATGTAAAGTATCGAGGAATTCCGCATGTCATCTAGAACTTCTAGTTGATCACCACTGATTAGTGCCCAAAAAATGCTATTTTGAGCCCTATTTATTATAGGTTTTGAGCAATTTTGTGTACTAATCAACCGAATTAACCCGATTTGCACATTAAGGTCCCGACTATTCTACTGATCGCATTTTGTGGCTAATTTTGTAGTTTTTGCAAGCTATTTATGCCAAATTTGTCGAGTCATCCAAGCATGAAGAATTCGAGTCGAACTCAGCATTGCAGATCAGAAATCGAAAGGAAAGAAGAGCAAAAGAGGCAAGGGAAATGAAGAAATGTAGACAATTTGGAACCTTACGAAAATTTCACAGTGGTGCTAAAGTCGCTTCATTCGTGACTCCGCTCCCTTTGACTCCTGCTGACCCACTTTGCATTTTACCATTTTTGCCCTCATGTATTATGGGTATTTTTGTATTTTCGCTTATTTTGAGCATTATATGCTCTCAAAAGCTAAAAATCTGTAGTTATACACTTTCATTTCCTCGCATTTTACATATGGTTGGGAGTAACGGGCGGAGTTTTCCCGCTCATTTTCTTTTCTCTCATTTTCTTCCACTTCTTGGCTACCAAACACCCCTTGAGGATGAGAACTCAAGGGATGGCTGGTGGCTAAACCTCCTTATCCTCAAGAGGAGGGTTACTTGGCTACGCTTTAAGGTAAAATGATGGTTCTCTATTTTTAACGCAAGCATTTATTTCCATTAATGTTTCTATCTCTCATTCTAGGTTTAGATCCCTTAGATCTACCTTGATTGACCAGTATTTGGTAATCTTTTAGGGTTCAGTGGATGCTTATTGCTAGATCCACTCGACATTCGGCTTAGCTGCCATCTATTTATCAATGTAGGTAGATCAAGGAGATATGTTTTCAATTGTTTGGGAGCATTAATGTCCAATAAATGCCATATTTCAAAAGGAAAATTATTGTGGTTCGCTTTTATAACCAAATGAAGATCCGATTCAGGAAATGACTATAGGTCATCCTCCCCAACGCGAGTGAAAAGGGACCTGGAACCTCTCATTTACCTTAGACCTCAGCCCGGGGTGAAATTCGATGCTTCAAGGAGTTCTTTTTCATATTTTATTTTAGTTTATTTTTAGTGTGCAAATCACCAACCCTCACTGTTTTTACAAAACCCCTAATCCAAATTGACATTCACATTTTTGAACCAACAAATCATTTACAATTTAAGAAACTCATCCCCCCGTGTTCGAATCTTTCTAGAAAGTCACTATACTGCAAAGAGCTATGCTACTGGGCAGTAGAGGAATTTAGGTTATACCTTTGCTGATTCCGACACACCCTACTACGTAATAATGCATCAACTACGCATGTCAGGTTTGAACATACAAGATTCAAAACCATAGGCAAATATCAACCTGTGGTCAGTTGATAGTCCTCCTCCAAGGTCACTGAATCTCTCCCCGCCGAGATTGAAGAGAAGACACTTCATCTTTGGTTGCCCCAACCTCCATCAAAAGTGAAGTTCATTCAACCTCCAAGGAGGCAATCTCAAATTTAGTTTCTGCACCTAGCCTCCTGCAACCACTGTACGCTCGACCCTAACCTAAATTCACCCATCGTCAAGGCAGATCACTCCGCCTCGACTGAACCACAAATTTCGGCGATCCGAGCTTCTTCTTTCGCTTCACATCCTCCCTTCCTCGCACCGGCCATCCTCTCTATGCCCTCCTCGTCTCGCTCCTGCCAGCTGTATCTACCATCGGGTCTCTTCGCTTAGACGTCTTCTAAGGCGTGGTGCTCTGGAAGGCAAACTGACGAGCATAACACCACAAATTTCAAAGATCGTCCAACCAAAATAAGTTCCCCGTGGCCGGGCGCTCTATATTCAAGATAGCGGTGACAACCTATAAAGGAAGAGGTGTTAGAAGAAAATCACAGCATAAGATGCACGTTCAAACATTAAAAGCCTAGCCTTACCAACTCAGCCATCTCGTTAAAATCATAGTTGCGACTATACATTCCATCCTCAACCACTCGCTGACAGGATTTTTTATCCATATAGCCAGGAAGGGAATGAAATACTCTTCGGAAAAAGCCACCACTGGTATTCAAAGGTTGGTGGGGGTAGAGGTCGTATATATAGCGACAGTATGTCCCGTTGAAGGGGTTCTTCACATCAATAATTGACTCGACAACTCAGACCAGAATGCATGTGCTCGTCGAAGGTGATCCCATTTCATCTAGCTGAACAAGTGAGTTCAAGACCACCTCTCATCAGACCCTTTGCCTCGCAGGACCGACAATTGCAAGGTTGGACCATCTAACCGCGAGCGATGGACCAATGACTGTCTCTGCAGAGAAAGCATTACCCATGACCTTATCGCTGGGAGGTCCTTTGGCTGGAGTCCCATCCTCTAAGGATGCGGAAGACTCCCTAAAGGCATCCTGGGCGGCGCCCTCTAGAGCAAGAAGGGTATCAGAGGCTCGTTCTAAAGAGTCCAAAATAATTACTATTAGCTCTTCGAACCTCTCATTTGTTAATCTTTCGATCGCCGTCGCTGGTACTCCAAAACTAGGTAGTTTCAGCACCTCTCGCCGGCTTGCGGTATCTCAAGGCTGACAAATTTGCGCCAAGATCGACATACGTGTCACACCCTCAACCCCCGCCTACGTATTTAAGGTGCGAAACTATACTGACTTTTTACTGCTTTTTCGCATATCAGCGCCTAAGTCTTATAACCGAATCAAAATATTATATATTAAAGATACAAAATAAAACTACCACCGTAGTGGTGTTCATGTGATAAATACAATCCTAGTCCCATTTACATATACATATACAAAACTCGCATTTACATTTATATAATCAGTAAAGCGCAAAACCTACCGTGGGCGGACTCCTACCAGTTTATCGCCCACCAAAGATGTGGAAGGATTCGCGACGCCTTCCCTTGTACCTAAACGGATTAAAACCCGTGCTAAAATTAACTATAACGCCCCGTCCCGAGAGGGTGTACGGTACATATAACCATAGGGTCGCATATGTGCACCAAGGGCTTCCTTAATTACTGAAATACATAGTAAGATTTTTGAAAGCTGTTTTTTTAGGATGAAATTGTAAAGTTTTCAAAGAATGGTGACACTTTTGCAATTAAGGAAAGTGAGGGTGGAAAGTAATAAATCATGGAAACTTTAATTCAGTTAAAGGATAATAAGAATAAATTGTTAATTGTTCAGTGGGATGCCTAGAAAATTCCCTGTATCTCTACGATTTAGAAACTGATTACAATAAGAATTCATCTCGCGAAATCTAGTGACCTAGAAAAGCCATTTAATTTTGAGACAATGAATATTTTTACGATTTCAAGGTATAAGTTGCTGACTTCGCACGATTTTTAATAAAATATCTAAGTCGTGAAATGACTCGAGCTGTTCATTTTAAAATAGCTTAATCGAAAATAAATAAATTATTTCGGGGTAGAAACGGACCCGAATGAGGTACTATGAGCCATGTATTCAAATAATAATAATAAGAATAAAACCTTAGAACATTTCATTCCTCGAAATTTTTACCTTATAGTGAAGAGTTGCGACATCATGGTTCATAGTTGTTTTCCCATGGTGTTGCTGTAGAGCACTTTTACTAATCCAAGACTTGGTTTGTTCCTAAGAATCTCGAGCCAAAAATAGCCTTTGGCTCCTCATCATATATAAAATCCTCCCGTACTTGTATCTCAGATCGGGTAAGATGTGCGACTCCGCAGCGTATCTCCGAAGCATCGACATGAAATACATCGTAATTTGGGCCACTCCGAGAGAGTGCCAACTGACACACACCTGTCCGATTCTCTCCAAAACTTCATATGGCCTTATGAACCTCGGACTCAAATTTCCCTTTTTACCAAACAGTAGAATTTTCCTCCATGACGATACTTTCAAGAAGACCTTGTCTCCCACTTCATATGCAATGTCTCTTCTCTTCAAATTGGCACAAGATTTTTGTCGATCACTGTTCTTCTTTAACCTTTCGAACAACCTCGTGATTTCTCTCTCTCCGTATTCTTCACTATGTCTGGGACTCAATCACTTTATACCATTTCACCCATCCAACAATAATGTGAGTTCTACATTTCTAGCCATACAAAGCCTCGTATGGTGCCATACCAATGCTTGATTGAAAACTATTGTTATAGGCAAATTCCATCAATGGAATATACCTATCCCAACTTCTTGAAAATTCCATGTTGACAACTCTGCCATGTCTTCAAGTACTTAATCAACTCTCTCGATCGTCTACATCGCCATGATGGAATGTTGTACCGAAATCTCAATTTCTAGCACTAAGACTCGATCGTAGTTCCTTCCGCAATTCGAGTGTAAATTAAGGGACTTATCCGACACTATAGACAACGCTCATTAACACACTGCACAATAATTTCATCCACATATAGCTCAATTAGTGATCCATAGGATATAGTCAATCTGTAGTGCCAAATGGGCCGACTTTGTGAGCCTATCAACAATCACCTAAACAGAGTCATGTTTTTGTTGCGTGAGGGGAAAACCTGACACAAAATCCATGGAAATGTTATCCCACTTCCATTAAGTAATTGGAAGGGGATTCAACATACCTATTGGAACTTGGTGTTCAGATTTGACTTGCTAACACGTCAAACATTTAGACACATACTCTGTCACATCTCTTTTCATTCCTTTCCACCAATAATGTTGTTTTAAATCCTGATACATTTTATTACCTCCAAGATGCATGGTATATACCGTATTGAGCACACAAATGGTAACTTTTCTTTAGCTCTTTATCATCGGCACACATAATCCAGTTAAGAGCTGTACTTCCCTTCTTTCTTTGAACAAGTCGTCACCATCTCTAACCATCAGGAACTTTTTCTGTAGCTCTTCATCATTCTTCTAAGCATCTATAATCATTTGCTTTAAAACAGACTGAACTTTTAATAGGTTAATATAGCTCCGATTAGATACTACTCTCCATTCATTATGTTGTATTAACAAAGCTGTCATTGCCTTTCTGCTTAAGGCATATGCTACCACATTAGCTTTTCCAGGGTAGTAATCTATTATGCAACATAATCTTTGATAAACTCCAACCACTCCCGTTGTCTCAAATTAAGTTCTTTTTGCATTAACAAATATTTGAGAATCTTGTGATCTGTGTAAATTCTACACTTTTGCCCATATAAGTAGTGTCGCCATATATTCAAAGAAAACACTACTGCAGCCAACTCTAAGTCATGAGTGGGATAATTTTGTTCATGTGTCTTCAACTGCCTGGATGCATAAGCCACTACTTTCCCATCTTGCATTAACACACAACCCAGACCAGTGCAGGCATCTTTATACGAGTATACTCTTTAAGGTAGCTAGCGTTATCTCTGGCGCTTGATGACATTTCTTTCAATTGTTCAAAACTATTCTGACATTTATCTGACCACTCAAACTTTACTCCTTTCCTGAGTAATTTGGTGAGCGGAGAAGTTATGACAGAAAATTCTTTTACAAATCTTCTATAATATCCCGCTAAACGAAACTTCCGCCCGGTCACACTTCGACGGTTTCTAATTCTGTGGGTTTCGATCTTTGTAGAGATTCGACTCTTATACCCTTGGCAAACACAATATGACTTAGGAATGAAACTTCCTTTAGCAAAAAGTCACATTTGTTGAGTTTAGCATATAACCTCTTTTCTCTTAACGTCTCTAAGACTATTCTCAGATGCTTTTCATGTTCCTGCGCATCCTTAGAATACATTAGGATGTCATCAATAAAAACTACAAACAGATCCACATTGGGCCAGAATACCCTATTCATTAAATCCATGAATGCTGTCGGTCCATTAGTCAACCCAAATGGCATTACCAAAAACTCATAATGGCCATATCGGGTTCTAAATGACCCGGCACAGAAATAAGCCGTTTACTCTCAGCGATAATATCGGATCGCGGTGGATCTTGAAGAAAAAGACACTCGCTCCTTTCGACTTATCAAAAAGATCTACGATTCCGGCCAATGGGTACTTGTTTTTTCATTGTCACCTTATTGATCTGGCGATGGCTCGATGCACATACGTAGAGTGTCATCTTTTCTTTCTAAATAAGCAGGTGCACCCCAGGGGACACACTAGGTCGGATAAATCCTTTATCCAGTTCTTGCGATTGACTCTTGATAACAGTTCATGCCTCATTACATGTTTATAATGTTAATATTGGTTATGATTGGGCAGCAGACATTTTTGTAGGAATTGTTAGATGAATATTGATTAAATGATTAGTGAATCCGGAAATAAACCCAAGTGAAAAAGAGAAAATATGGAAATTGTAAAATGGGGACCTAAGGGTCAATTGTAAGTAAGTTTATATGTCTAAGTGAAATTAGGAGAAATAAATGAGCAAGGGGAAAATAATAGGAGACTTAAATGAAGAATAATAGAGAAATGGAGGGACCTAAATATAAAAAGAAATAAAGAAAAAGAAGAAGAAAATCAAGGAAAGGGCATGTGGCATGTAGGAAAGAGAGAGGAAGTTTCCTCATTTTTAAAATACGATTAAGAGTGATCCATAAGAAAAGAAAAAGGGAAAAAGATGAGAGAGAGTAAGGCAAACCGTAACTGAGAGGGAGAGTTAGAGAGAGAGACTCTACCTTTTCTCTAGATTTTCCGACGATCGGACCATAGGTCTCCGGCGAAGCAAGAGGGAAAGTCCTTCCTCGTGACAAGAGCTACAAGTAGAGACCGAAATCGGGGAGTTTCGGCAAACTTTAGGAGGTAGGTCTTCTCCTACTTTGGTTATTTTCTACCATAAGGGTTGTGTGGTGGTTATCTTGCCTTAGGGGAATATTTGGTTGTATTTTAAACCATGGGAAGCTGCCACATTGTGGTAGTGCACATTAGCCGGACTTTAGAACTGATTTTTGGGTAATAAATAAAGGAAATTTGGAAGTGAGTCCCACTAGTAAATTGTAGCCACATCAATGAACTTGATGTTAGGCTTTTGAATTTCTCAATTCGGACCTCTGTAGACCAAGTTATGGCCCTTTGCGGGGTTGCTTTGAGGTCAACGGTCGACATGGGAGTCAATAGGAGTCCTTTGTAGAGGTCAGCAGAGATCAGCCTGTAGAGGTCAGCAGAGGTCAGCTTGTAGAGTTCAGATGCTAGAGGTCATCTGCTAGAGGTCAACTCGGCCAGAGGTCAGCTCAGCCAGAGGTCAACTCGGAGCTCCGGTCGGTTCCAAGTCGACTCAGTTTGGGTGTGACTACGTATGACCTCCAACTTCGGAAGGTCATAACTCCTTCGTCCGAACTCCGTTTCAGGTGTTCTTGGACTCTATGGAAAGCCCATTGAGTCAAGAATTCATTCATATTCTTGAGGAGGATAGTAGGTGTTAGACCGCGGTGTCAGACCGAGTTTATCAAGGTCAGGTCAGCTTAGTCGATTCGGTCTGCTCGAGTGGGTGTGGCTGCATTATGACCTCCCGACTTCGGAAGGTCTGCTCCTTAGTCGAGCTCCGTTTCGGGTGTTCTTGGACTCTATGGAAAGCCCATTGAGTCAAGAATCCATCTATGTAAAGCTTGTTGAAATTGGAACTCATATTAAACTCCGAAAATCAATCCTAACCAAAACCACTAGCACACATAAATAATATTGTTCTTTAATGGTTTGGAATGAGACGGCAGAGGAAAACAAGCGAGATTGATACTCCGAGGACTTGAACCAAAGTGCAAAGATTTTGAGTTTGTTTTACCGACTTCTATTCCTCGTTTCAAGTTTTTGCATGTTTGTTCTATTTTTCCTATTCTCGTTTTAATATTTAATAGACTTGTTCTAAATGCATACGAAAAGCATATTGAATTGTTTTAAATAATTTGAAGGAATTGATTGTAAAATGTTTGCATATGAAAATTGCATAACTATTGAAAGTGAACTATTTATACAAATGTACATATGGTACTGTACTTTGCTATAAAAGAATTGAACGCCCTTAATAGAATGTTAACCGTTTAGTTCGTATTAAGGATAGATTGGTATACCAATAGGGTCAAATACTTGATGCGTGAGCGATTGTATTGATGTGTCATCCCGATCGGCGGCCAATGGGACATTATGAGTGAGTGTTCACTAATTGATTTTTAATAACCGGTCGACAGCCCAACGGGACTTCTTGTGTTATAAAGCCCAGTTTTATGCGGCTACATCCCGAGGCGGGAGCAGTCTTCCGGTGACTGCGATATCACAATATGTGAAGACATAGGTTAAATCTGTTAAGGGCATAACTGAATTGATTTTGCAAAATTGAATTGAATTTGTGAGCATAATTGAATTGATTTGAGATTGTGAAATATTGAATATGAAAGTGTATTTTTGGGATGATCAATGAACCATAACTGATTGTATATAAAACAAGTATATGTATTGTATTTACATTGATCATCCATAAAGATTTGAAAGTTTTGAATTGTTAAATTGCATGATTTGATTTAAACTAAAATTGAAGAATGGATTTGTATAGAACCACTAAGCATGAAAATGCTTAGCGTATTGTTTTACTAATCGCAGGTACCGAGTGATAGATAGTGGTGACGGACCCAGATCGGAGCGTCGAGTCATAAAGAAGGAAATTTCGGAGTATGCTCCGACATGTGCATTCATTTCATTTTTTTTTTTTTTTGGATATTGATATTATGTAAGAACAATTTGAACTCTGAACATCTATTTTTGTAAATCATTTTGAAAAGGCTTGAATGCCTTCATTGTAAATGTATTTTGTTAAATGTAAATATTTATAGGCTTGCCCAATTTTGAAATCGCTTATGCAAAGATATGATTTTTGAGTGATTGAGTGATAACAGGGCATCCCGGACTCGGTTCGGATCCGCCAAAACGGGTCGGAGCCGGAAAGGGGTCCCACAAGTTTCGTTGAAGCCATCCTGTACGGTGCCCTAGACATAGGGACTGTTCCTGGCACAATTTCTATGGATAAGTCCACCTCCCTCTCGAGTGGAATACCTGGTAACTCTTCAGGGAATACATCTGGAAATTCCCTTACTATTGGAATCTTTTCTACATCCACTTGACCTCTCTTGGAGTCAAGTATCACGGCCAAGAATGTCTCACATCCTTTCCTCATAAATCTCCTAGCTTGCATAGCGGAAATGTGGCGACCCCCGAACCCGACCGGACTCGGTGGCAGGTCCGAACCAAAACTTATGGACTCCTGGCCGAATCCATTAACCAAATCCGTTTATCAAATACATTTCATTCTCAAATCTTTGTGGAAGCGATTTCAATTTAGGGCAAGCCCATAAACATTTACATTTAACAAAATGCATTTACAATGAAGACATTCTATGCCTTTTCAAAATGAGTTACAAAATAGATATTTTGAGTTCAAATTGTTTTTTCAAAATATCAAAGTTCAAAAAGAAACATGACATGAATGCACAAGTCGGAGCATACTCTGCAATTCCTTCTTTATGACTCGACGCTCCTCGATCTTGGGCCCGCTTTCAATCACTATCTATCACTTGGTACCTGCGCATTGGTAAAACAATACGTTAAGCATTTTCACGCTTAGTGGTTCTATACAAATCCATTCTTTAGTTTTAGTTTAATTCAAATCATGTAATTTAACAATTCAAAACTTTCAAATCTTTTTGGATGATCAATGTCAATACAATACATATACTTATTTTCTATACAATTATTTATAGTTCATTGATTATCCCAAATATACACTTTCATATTCAATAAATCATGCATTAATCAAATCATGCATTTCACAATGTTCTTTTCATTTCAATTGCTTAAGTATGTTTTCAATTCCAATGTTCCTGACTCAAATCAATTCAATTATGCTTACCAATTCATTTCAGTACTTCTACAATTCAATTCGAGTTACATATACTTGAATTTAAGCTAATGTTTTAAATTTATCTGGGATATAGGAATCAGACGGTCCATTGAATTTGTAGGCGGTATAAAAAAAATCAATTAGTGAACACTACCGTCTGGGAGGTCCCGAATGTTAATTCGGAGTGGCCTTGTCAATCTGATTTTTGCGATACTGTATTTTTGACCCACTGATAGTATACCCGATCCTATCCTTAATGTGAAATAAACGGTTAACATTCTATTAAGGGCGTTCAAATCCTTTATAACAAAATATAGTACAATACGTACATTTGTATAAACAGTTCATTTTCAATAATCATGCAATTTTCATATGCAAACATTTCACAATCACTTTTCTCAAATCAATTAAATCAATTCAATATGTTATTCTTATGCATTTAGAACAAATAGTTCAAATCTTGAAACGAGAATTAGAGAAGATAGAACAAACATGAAAAAACTTGAAACGAGGAATAGAAGTCGGTAGAACAAACCAAAATCATCGCTTTGATTCGATCTTCGGAATCTCGACTTCAATGCGGGCTTTCCTCATAGTCGTGGCCTGTTGAATCTGATGACAATCACATATTAGTAGGTTATTCTAGGAGTTTTTGGTCAGGGTTTATGTCTACCCTATACCCCTTCACTTGAAAATTTTTCTAGGGACACATGAGCCATAATTTGCTCATGCTTCCTACAAAAAATTTTAGCTCTATGAGTCTATTTTTAGTAGGAATTAGAATCATCTCATTTGGATCACCCAAACTCAAGTTACGGCATTTTAATGCCAAACTGGTCGTATGCCCGACTCAGGTTACCTCTTTGTTCCCAATTTCAAGGGTCTTAACTCCATAATTTGGTAATGGTTCCTTCTACTCATTTTAAGCTATGGTTATAAGGTTTCTTCTCCAACTGAAATCATCCAATTTAGATCAACCAAACTCAAGTTATTGCATTTTACATCCAGACTACTCTAATTTGCAAAACAAAATCATATTGTTCTTGCACATAACTCCACTTTGACAAATTTCTGGGAACTTTGGGGTAACAATTTGCATACACTTCCTTCAAGTAAATTATTCTCCTAGAAGTCTAATTTACCCATAATTTTGAATCACTTAATTTGGATGAGTGAAACTCAACTTATGGCCTAAATACCAAAACTATTCCAAAACATAAGCATTCAGGCCCCGAACGAAATTTTATCCGTGAGAACATCACTTCCAACAAATTTGGGTCCAATGGGGTCCAAATGCAGGTACACACCTATTTCAGGGAGATTTGTTCTCCCTGGGCGTCTAGTGTACCCAGAGAAATTTGAATCACTCAATTTGGATGAGAAATGACCAAGTTGGTAAGAAAGCGAAAATATGGGTTTGGAAAATTTTTGACATCTCCTTTGAAACTTCATCTCATTTCCTCGCCCATTGATTTTCTTTCAAAACACCTCAAAATCAAACCAAAACTCAAAATAAACTCTCCCAATCAGTGTTGAAAATATTGGAAATATCGGATGATATTTCGTGTGTCGGTTAATGTCGACACGATATATCCCTCCGATAGTCGATCAACGGAAATTTCGGAATTTTTTTTGCAATTATCGGTGATATTTCGCCGATATATCGGTATTTTACCGATTTTTCGGGCACTGTTCATGGAGTCGGTCACTATTCATGAACAGTCAAACTATCATGTCACTGTTCATAACTCCATTTTATGGAGTGAAACTCCATAAAATATGCTGCATGGGGGGTTTGAACCACGCCCCAGCTGCGGGGTTCCAAGCCACCACATCGTCAGACAGCGTGTCTTTGTAATATATAGTGAAATTTTAATATGTGTCTTTCTAATTTATGAATATTTTTTAATAAATTTATGAATATTTTAATTATTTATAATAACTAAATATAAATATACAAATATATAAAAATATTGTATTCTATTATATGTTGTTATTACAATTACCAAATTTAAAAAAACTATTGAATAAAATATTTTGTATAACTCATATAAAAATAATTTATTTCTTAATTAAATATATTTTAATAAAAATAATTTAATTTTTTATAAACAAAATATAAATATAAAGTAAAGAATGTAAAAAAAAATCAAATCTAATTGATATTTATCCATTTCATGCTTCCGAAATAATTTTGATGATAAGTAACTTAAATATATTCTTAATTTTAAATAATTTTTAATTACCGATATTTATATAAAAAATATCCACCGATATATCTCAAATATATCCGATATATTTGTAAAACCAATCTTAGATATATCAGTCAAAGCGATATTTCATCCTTATAATAATTATATTAAACGACCATGAGTAAAACCTATGGATGTATTAGGATTTTCCTAACCTAAACATCATTTAAAACATAACTAGGGTTTGTGTTCTTACCGTTAATCACTTGTTCTCCAAGCCTTAGCTCATTTCTTCTTCTTCCTTGCTAGAACTTGAGCAAACATGGAAGTTCTACCACAATCTTGATCTTCACACACAAAACCCTAGGTTTTATCTCTCCCAAGCTCCAAAACGTATTTGGCTCCAAATTGGGTGTTCTAAGACCAAATGTGGTCTAATACCAATTATTCTCATAAGGCTCTTAAAAACTCATTTTTGGACTTAAGTTCTCACAAATGGCTAGCTTACCCATATATTCTTGTATTTGCACTTCAATTCTTAGTATTCACTCTTAGACCTTTATTCTTTATCAGAAATGACCCTTAGGTCACGATTTTTACAAATTCCAAATTTGCTCTTTTCCACTTGGGTTAATTTCCGGGTTTGGTCAATTTCTCATTTATCATATAATATTTAATTATATACTCACATATTCATTTGCACTTGGCATTTAGCCATATAATCATATATCATTTAACATTTATCAATTATCATTTAATCATTTCTCCAATTTCCTGGAAAAGCCAAGTTTATTCGATTTATACCCAAACATATAATAATATTATTATAAAAATATTATGGTATTTTGGGAGGCGTTACAACTCCCCCGCCCAGAAAATTTCATCCTCGAAATTTACCTTAGTCGAATAGTTGCAAATACTGTTGCCGCATCGTTTCTTCACTTTCCCAAGTGGCATCTTCGGCTTGTGGTTTCTCCACGGCTGCTGACTAAGGAATCTTCTTGTTCCATGAATTAAGCTCTCACTTCCCAAGCCAAGATCTCCATGGCTCTTCTTCGTATGTCAAATCGGTCTCGACTCAATTTGTCTGTAGAGACTACGTGTAGCCAATTCGATCGGGTACCTCTATAGCATGGACACATGAAACACACTATGGATCTTTTCCAATTCCGGAGGTAATGCCAATCTGTATGCCACTTGACCCACATTTTTAATCACTTCATAGGGGCCAATAAATCTAGGGCTCAACTTGCCATTTTTCCCAAATCTCATCATCTTCTTCTAAGGCGATACTTCCAAAAACACTTTTTCGCCGATCTCATATCGAATATCTTTTCTTTTCATGTCGGCATATGATTTCTGTCTATTGGTGGCCACCTTCAATATTTCTCTAATCATTTTCACTTTTTCTTCAGTCTCCCGTATCAAGTCGGGGCCAATTACTTTCTTTTTGCTCAATTCCGTCCAACACAACGGTGTTCTATATTTTCGCCCATATAAAGCCTCATAAGGCGCCATTCCAATACTCGATTGGAAACTGTTGTTGTACACGAATTTAACTAAAGAAATGTGTTTATCCCAACTACCCTCATAGTCGATCATACAACTCCTTAGCATATCTTCCATAATATAGATCACTCTCTCTGATTGTCCATCAGTGCAGCGGGTGGAGCGGCTATTACTAAATTCAGTCGAGTGCCCAGGCCTCTTGCAATTTTCCCCAAAATCTCGAAGTAAACCTCAGATCTCGGTCTGAAATAATGGATATAGGAATCCCATGTAACCGAACTATTTCCTTGATATATAGCTCTGCTAGCTTGTCAAGTGAATAATCGGTTCTCACTGGTAGGAAGTAAGCTGACTTGGTCAATCGGTCCACTATGAGCCAAACTGAGTCATGATTTCTCCTTGTCAATGGTAACCCAACTACAAAATCCATGGTAATTTGGTCCCATTTCCACTCCGGTATTCTGGTAGGCTGCAATAATCCCGCAGGAACTTGATGCTCTGCCTTTACTCTTTGGCAAACCAAACACTTGGTTACAAACTCTAATACATCTCTTTTCATTCCGGACCACCAGAATGACATTTTCAAATCTTGATACATCTTTATGCTACCGGGATGGATAGCAAAAGATCCACTATGTGCCTCTTTAAGTATGGCTTTCCTCAAATCATTATCATCGGGTACACAAACCCAATCCTTATAATACAAAACTCCATCTTCCTTTACCTCAAACTCGGTTTCTTTACCATCTTCAATCTGTTTCACTATGGCAGAAATTTTCTCATCATTCTTTTGTGCCTCCCAGCACTAAGTTATTTATATTCGGTCTTGCTATCGAATTACGCCACTCACGGTACCATCGTCGATGTGAAGCAAATGAGCATTCAGCGCTCAGGCGTTTGCATTGACTTTCTACTCAAGCGTCGGCCCTTTACATTGGCCTTTCCCGGAGTGATGTCAAATCACGCGGTCATAATCTTTATCAATTTCATCCATCTCCGTTGTCTTAAGTTAAGCTCTGGATTCAGGGCAAATGTAAGAACTCTTATGTCATTAATGAAATGAATCACTTTTCTCCATACAAGTAGTGTCTCAATTTTCAGCAGCAAAAAACAGTGCGGTAATTCACAAGATCATGTGTGGGGTAGTTCTTTTCATGCGGCTTCAACTATCTTAAAGCATAGGCTACCACTTTACCCTCTTGCATTAGGACACACCCAAGTCCATTTAGTGACGCATCACTAAAGATCACATATTCTTTACCGCAAGTTGGTTGAGTAAGAACCGGAGCCTCTGTTAAGAATGCTTTCAACTTATCAAAACTTCTTTGGCACTTTTCACTCCATTCATACTTTACATTTTTACGGAACGTCGTCATGGCTGAGTCATAGAAAACCCCTTAACGAATCTTACAGTAACACGCGAGTCCCGGGAAAATCGCACTTTTGTAACATTTCTTGGTGGCTTCCATTCCACTTGACCACTTATTTTCTTTGGATCCACTCGAATTCCTTCTTTGATACAAGTGCCCAAGAAAGGACACTTCATTCAACCAAAACTCACACTTGCTCAGGTTTCACATACAGCGCACTTTTCTCAAGTCTCTTACACTACGAGAAGGTGTGTCATGATTTTCTGATCTTTTGAATACAAGAATGTCGTGCATGAACACTCGACAAACTAATCCACATACGGTCGGAAAACGATTCATTAGGTCCATGAAAGCCGCTGGAGCATTTGTCAAACCAAACGGCATTACAAGGAACTCATAATGTCCATATCGCGTTCTAAACACTATTTTATGCACATCCACATCTTTAATACTCAACTGATGATACCTAGATCGCAAGTCAATCTTCGAAAAGATACTTGCACCTTTCAGTTGGTCAAACAAATCATCAATTCTAGGTAACATATACTTATTATTTACGGTTAACTTGTTCAATTGTCTATAATCAATACATAGCCGAAGTGTACCATCTTTCTTTTTAACAAAGAGCACTGAAGCTCCCCATGGTGATACACTCGGACGAATAAATCATTTCTCTAACAATTCTTGCAATTGAAGCTTCAATTCTTTTAACTCCGCTCAGAGCTTAAGTTAGTGCGATTGTAATGGATGTCGGTGTAGCACCTGGTACAACGTCGATAGCAACCTCAATCTCCCTCTGTGGAGGCAATCCTGGCAACTCTTCCGGAAACACGTCCGGAAAGCCACTAACGGTAGGGATATCAGATACACTAGGCCTTGCCTTTACCGTATCAATCACATAAGCCAAGTAGGCTTCACATCCTTTTCGCACCATTTTTCTAGCAGTGGCTGCGGATATCACATTAGAGAGGTGGTTTGACCTCGTAGGTAAACTACTTCATCCTCGTTCGATGTTCTCAAGGTCACTCTTTTTCATTCTACAATCCACCCATCACTTGGTGTCGGGACAACCAATCCATCCCCAAAATCACATCAAACTCCTTAAAGGATAATTCGATCAAATCCCCAGGAAACTCATACTCTCGTATTCGGATGGGCTAATCTCTATACACTCTATTCATAATAACACAATGCCCGAGCGGGTTCATCACCAAGATGTCATACTCGGTTCGACTCCTTCGTAAATTTTTCACACTAGGTATGTCAGTACAAATATATGAGTGGGTTGACCTGGGATCAATCAATGCATGTACGGTAGTATCAATGATTTGGAAATTACCAACTATCACATCTGGAGCTTCGGTATCTTCCACTGCTTTCATTGCATATGCTCTAGCTAGAGCACGACCATCTTGCCTACCCAAAGTCTGTGTCCTTTGTCTTGGAACACTCGGTGATGCAACACTCTTGTTGCCTTTCTGTGCTACTGAAGTTGTACCCCCAGTCTAGGGTGCTGTAAATGAACGAGCTCTTGAACAATCTCTCACTCTATGCTCTTTGGATCCACAAATCAAACAAGTACCTGTAAGTCTCCAACATTCTCCTTTATGATTTTTCCCACAATGGGAGCAATGAGGAGTAGTCTGTCCTCTAGAAGCACCTCCTGGTACTTTCATAGTGGCAGTTGTAGAGTAGTATTCCTACGAGACTTTAGTTTGTAGAAATTTATTAGAACTCTGTGGTCCCACTGAATCTCTTCCTTTCTTTGTTGTTGTGAAATTTGGGTGTGGGATTTTTTTCTTTCCCTGTGTTTATCTTTTCTCTCTTTTTCCTCTTTCTTTACTCTTTCCACATTCAATGCACATGTCACAATTTTGGAAAAATCATCATGGCAAAATCCTATGACATGGACCGAATATGAGGTCATTAAAGGCGATCTTCCCCAAACCTAAACACTTTTCTTCCTCACTCCTGAAGTATCTCGGGAGCATACTTGCTCAGTGCAGTATGAATTCTCTTTGATATTCTGTGACACTCATACGTAACATCTCAGATTATGAAACTCTCTCTTCTCATGTTCTTCAAACAGATGACCCACATAATGCTTCAGTTCATCCAAGAAGAACTTCCATGTAACTCTCTCTGGTGGTGCGGTCTTGGTCACGTAAACCTACCCTTTGACCCGAGCCGGTTGGGTTTGGTCTGAGCAAGAGCTTCGGGGACACCGGCGAAGCCATTAACCAAATCGTTTATCAAATACATTTCATTCTCAAATCTTTCTTGACGATTTCAATTTAGGAGCAAGCCCATAAGCATTTACATTTAACAAAATGCATTTACAATGAAGACGATACATGCCTTTTCAAAATGATTTACAAAATAGATATTCGAGTTCAAAATGTTTTGCAAAAATATCAAAGTTCAAAAAGAAACATGACGCATGAATGCACAAGTCAAAGCATACTTCGCAATTCCTTCTTTATGACTTCGGCTCACGATCTTGCAGATTCCGCTTTCGGTCTATTATCTATCACTCGGTACCTGCGCATTGGTAAAACAATACTCTAAGCATTTTCATACTTAGTGGTTCTATACAAATCCATTCTTCAGTTTCAGTTTAATTCAAATCATGTAATTTAACAATTCAAAACTTTTAAATCTTTTTGGATCATCAATGTCAATACAATACATATACTTTTTTTATATACAATCATTTATAGTTCATTGATCATCCCAAATATACACTTTCATATTCAATAAATCATGCATTAATCAAATCATGCATTTCACAATGCTCTTTTCATTTTCAATTTAGCAAACATGTTTCAATTTAATGTTCGCAATCTCAAATCAATTCAATTATGCTCACCAATTCATTTCACTTCTCTGATTCAATTCAGTGCATATACTTGAATTTAACCTATGTTTTGGTATCACACAGGATATATCGGAATCATCGACACGGTCGGCCAGAGCGGGGCGGTATTAAAAAATCAATTAGTGAACACTACCCGTCACGGTCCTGTTGGGCTCTTGTCGGATGGCATCGATATAATCGTTCGCGATGCGCTGTGCATTTATTGGTATACTAATCTATCCTTAATGTAAAATAAACGGTTAACATTCTATTAAGGGCGTTCAAATCCTTTATAGCAAAAATATAGTACAATACGTACATTTGTATAAACAGTTCATTTTCAATAATCATGCAATTGTCTATATTCAAATATTTACAATCACTTTTCTCAAATCAATTAAATCAATTCAATATGCTGTATGCATTTAGAGCAAATAGTTCAAATCTTGGAAAACGAGAATAGGAGAAGATAGAACAAACATGCAAAAACCTGAAACGATGAATAGAAGTCGGTAGAACAAACCAAAATCATCGCTTTGATTCCGATCTTCGGAATCTCGACTTCAATGTGGGCTTTCCTCCTCGTCAGCCCCTATTCAAATACAATGACAATCACATATTAGTAGGTTATTCTAGGAGTTTTTTGGTCAGGTCAGAGTTTATGTCTACCCTATACCCCTTCACTTGCAAAATTTTCTGGAGACACATTAGCCATAATTTGCTCATGCTTCATTTAAGAAAATTTTAGCTCTATGAGTCTATTTTTAGTAGGAATTGGAATAATCTTATTTGGATCACCCAAACTCAAGTTACGACATTTTAATGCCAAACTGGTCAGTATGCCTAGCTCACCCGGTTACCTATTGTTATTCCTAATTTTAGGGATTTTAACTCTATAATTTGGTAATGGTTCCTTCTACTCATTGTAAGCTATGGTTCAAGGTTTCTTCTCCAACTGGAATCATCCAATTTGGATCACCAAAACTCAAGTTATTGCTTTTATATCCAGACTACTCTAATTTGCAAAACAAAATCATTTTGTTCCTGCACATAGCTCCACTTTGACAAATTCTGGGCACTTTGGGGTAACAATTTTCATACACTTCCTTCAAGTAAATTATTCTCCTAGAAGTCTAGTTTACTCATAATTTTGAATCACTTAATTTGGATGAGTGAAACTCTCAACTTATGGCCCTAAATACCAAACTATTCCAAAACACATAAGCTGTTCCAAGCTGAACCAGAAATTTTATGAAACGAGAGCATCACTTCAACGAAGATTTACGGGTCCAATGGGGTTAAAAATCACGAATTTTTATTTCAGGGAGATTTGTTCTCACATACGTCTAGTGTACCTAGAAATTTGAATCACTCAATTTGGATGAGAAATGACTAAGTTATGGCCAAAACAAAAACATGGGTTTGGAAAATTTTTAACAACATCTCCTTTGAAACTTCATCATTTCCTCTTCGTGATTTTCTTTCAAAACACCTCAAAATCAAACCAAACTCAAAAGAAACTCTCCCAATAACATATTAGAACAACTATGAGTTAAACCTATGGATGTATTAGGATTTTCCTAACCTAAACATCATTTAAAACAAAACTAGGGTTTGTGTTCTTATCGTGAATCACTCATTCTCCAAGCCTTAGCTCCTTTCTTCTTCTTCCTTGCTAGAACTTGAGCAAGCATGGAAGTTCTACCACAATCTTCATCTTCACACACAAAACCCTAGGTTTTCTCTCTCCCAAGCTCCAAAACGTATTTGGCTCCAAATGGGGTGTTCTAAGATCAAATGTGGTCTAATACCACTTCAATTCTTATTATTCACTCTTAGACCTTTATTCTTTATCAAAAATGACCCTTAGGTCTCGATTTTTACAAATTTCAAATTTGCCCTTTTTCACTTGGGTTAATTTCCGAGTTTGGTCAATTTCTTATTTAGCATATAATATTTAATTATATACTCACATATTCATTTGCACTTTAGGAATTTAACCGTATATATCATTTAACATTTATCAATTATCATTTAATCATTTCTCAATTTCCCGGAAAAACCCAAGTTTGGCTCAATTTATACCCTAAACATATAATAATATTATTATAAAAATACTAGGGTATTTTTGGGGCGTTACAGGAGATCACATTGGACATTGCACTTGATCCAATGCCTTGTACTATCACCTCAATCTGGTCAGAGCATCTCAACACTATTGTCTTTTGACCACAATCAACGATAGCTCGGTGCTTAGACAACCAATCCATTCCCAGAATCAAGTCAAATTCTCGGAATGGTAGAATATCAATCAACGAAACTCTCTTGCTTGTATAACAATGGGGCAATTTTGTATACACTATTCACATTGATCTTGTGCCTAATGAATTTTGGTCACATGCATGTCATATGCTAAGCTGTTCCCTTCACGGTATCTTATCGAACACATGCTTTCGATGCACACATGAATGAGTGGATCGGGATCAATCAATGCATGCATTTCAATATGAAAAAGAGAAAATATACCAGCTATAACCTTAAGAGCATCTTGATCCCCTGAAACCTTCTGTATGCTCGTCTTTAGTCTTTGTAAGGTATAGGGCGATCTACTGTCTCTAACACTATGTCTCCTCGTCCTCTATGCTAGCTCTGGCCCCCTCAACCTCTACCTCTATCTCGAGTCGACGGTGGTGCCATGGACCTCCCTCTACTGTTATTATGAGGATTCCTATTGTCTCTTGACTCTTTGGGACAATTTGCCATAAAATGTTCAGTGCTCCCATCTTAGGCTGCCCTCTTGTCAATGTCTAGACTCTCAAATGCCTTCTATGGCAATGAGGGCATGGATTTCTCCCTGTCCAACTAAACCTCTACCTATACTAGGTGCTACATTGGACCCTTGCCTTCTACCTCTCGTAGCGGAACTATATTCTGATTGAGCTGGAGACTCTCTAGCTCTTTTCCCCGAGGAGGACGAAGCTCCTCTAGAAAACTTCTTCTTTTAAGATCTTTCTTTGCTGCTTGTTTCTAGTCTCTCTACTTTCATTGCAGCTTGGACCAACTAATAGAAATCTACTTGTTGGAGAGAAGTCATAGGTTCCAAATATCTCTTGATGGAATCATCGGAGTCCATCCTCAGTACTACCTGCAAAAATGCCTCATTGAGGCCCAGTCTGGTCATACTTGCTGAGATGACTGAATTCTTTCTCATATTCAGCCACCGATAAGTTCCTTTGCTTCAAATTCAGGAACTGTTTCCACTTGAAATCCCTATACATCTCGGTAACATACTTTGCCTTGAACTCTTGGACAAAGAACTCCCAAGTCATGGGATTTGGAATCCTTGGACTTCTCAACACTAGTTTCCACCAATCATATGCCTCACTTTCACAATGAGTGATGCACATGATACTCTCACGATCGGGAGAGACCATCCCTAACTTCCCTCCAATATTCTTTATAGCTTTTCTAATCGAGGTGACTTTCGAGACTCTTCCATGCTCGACCCATGGAATTCCTCTACTCCATGTCTTCTTACTGTGTCTATTGGAGCTTTAGGAGCAGTCAATCTATCCAATACCCGAGCCATGTCTTGCAATATTCTCAGCAAAGCTTCCGTGGGCTCATTAGGTACATTACTTTTTGAAGGCTCAGAAGCTGATAGCTCTTGTTCCCTTGGGTTAACACTCTCAACAGCATCTTTAAGACGATCCATCTGCATGAGAACCTGAGGACATCATCAAGCCAACCGCATTTACTAAACTGTTGCTTTTCCTCATATACTCTATCGGAGTAGCCTAAACCCTAGGCTTTCGAGGAAACGCCTAAACCTAGGCTCTGATATCATGGCTGTGACACCTCTTCTCGGTCGACTGATTAGGCGGAATTAGGCCCGGATGCGAGATGCTTTGATACCACTTAACTGTCATTTTGTTTTATTCTTTTTTTTTTTTCTGGGTTACTATAAATTAATGAACTTTAAGCTTGTTCATTCATAATAATGTTAAACATTTAACTTGTACTATATTCTGAAACAGCGAATTACAAAATATATACAAGCTCCATATATGGAAGTTGTAACACCCCGAAATATACCCTAGTTGTTTTATAACATGTTTAGGGTATTTTGTAAAGTATAATTCTGAAATTTATCTTAGTACAAATTTAAAGCGTGAAAATAGAGAAGCCGAAAATAGCGAGGGTAAATGAGTAATTTTCAATTGGACACAAAAGTCCTTATGATAAAAAAGGGTAGTATACCCGAAATAGAATTTGAATAAGTTAGATTGATAATAATAAGGAGTTAAAGGATTAAAGTGCAATTAAAAGGAAAATGTAAGAGGAAGAGAAGAGAAGAAGAAGAGCCAAAAAGGTATGGAATTTCATGGTCTTGTAGGAAAGTGTTAGTATGAATTTGTATGGTTTTTTATGGATTCTAGTATGGAACTTGTGTGGAATTTGTATGGAATTGTTTGTATGGATACTTGTTGGAGGTTTGGCATACCTCTTTTTTGTGTAGAATCCTTGTTTGGTTTGGTTGTGGTCCTCAATAGAGGAAAAATTTGTATAGAGAAAATGTTGGGTTTTAGGGGAGATGCTGTCCTTTTTTTTCAACAAATGTTTTTGTTTTGGCCATAACTTTGCTATCACTTATCAAAATTGAGTTATTCAAATTTCTGGGTAAACTATACTTCTAGGAGAATAAATATTCCTGAAATAAGTATATCCAAATTTGGACTCCATTGGACCCAAAAAATTCGTCAAAGTGATGCTCTATTTTTCGGTCAATTCTGATACAGTTTTGGGTTCCATAACACTTTTGGTATTTATGCCATAAGTTGAGTTTCACTCATCCAAATTGAGTGATTCAAATTTTTGGGTAAACTAGACTTCTAAAAGAACAAATATTTTTTAAATAAGTATATCCAAATTTGGAGCCTATTGGACTTAGAAAATTCATCAAAGTAAGGGAACAATTCGGTCCCTGAAATATGTCTTAGAACAGTCCCCTAAAATGAAGTAATTCTGGTTGTTTAAATCATAGCAGATTATCTTGGGTCCAAATGGGGTGATTCAAATTTCTACTTCAAACTGAACATCGGAGAACAACTTTCATAAGAAAGTAGGGTCAAAATTGTAGTCAAAAGTGGACTTAGGAGTTGCCTAGAACTGTTAAGGTAGAATTGGTTATGGAAACTGAAATTGTATAAAGGTTATATAAATGTATTATTATATGAAATAATGCATCATAGTAATATGATTATAATAACATGTGTTATGAAAGTTAAAGTTAATACATATATAATTTTGTTATATGAAAAAGTACAGTTAAATGTTTATAAGAGATTATTTGATAATGAATATCTCATAAGTATACATGATATCAGTAGTTATTCATGTATATGAGATATCTTTTTCTAATACTTGAAAGATTGTTAAGAAAACATAATAAAACTGATTGTCTGCTTATGACCGGGTAGTTGGATAGATAGGCATGCCTATAGGGATATAGTTGCTGCAACATACAATTTATAGATATTGAGGCCCTGTTTGGGTAGATGACGTAGATCCCGTTTGGATCATTATAGTGGCCCCGTTTAGGTCATACAGATAGAGATCATTGTCTCATACGGTATTGATACGCCGAATTTTATCACGAGTTTTTTCCGTATCCACTTCTAAGGTATTTGCAAGCATGAAACATAAGATAAGTGACGAGAATATGTAAATGGCATGACATGATATGAGAAGTATAACATTGCTATGTGATGAAACATAAACAATGATAAGTACAAGAACAAAAACGTAAATGAAAGATGATATGGAATGAAACATGATAAGACGAATAAGTATGATATATGTAGAAGCATATCTGTAAATGATATGTTCAAAACATGAATAAGCATGTGTATATGTAAATGAATGTTCAAGTTATATATACGATTGTCTAAAAGTGTGATGACTTTGATTAGAGATGCGATCTATATGTATTTATTCTCGCTAAGCTATAAACGCAGATTATTCATCGGAGTGTAGGTACGAGAAGAGGAAACCCCGAGAGGATGGATCTGCATCGAGTAGTCCAAAGTCTGATACATCCACTAGGTATCCTTTGAAAGACTAGTTGGTCCTAATGTATATGTATGTTTGTTTCTTTTGTAAGCAATGTAAAATGTGTAAATGTTGAACATTTCCATATATAGACTTATATATTTGTAATCATTTGCTTTCACGAGAATATACTACAAGTTAAATGTTTAACATTATATGAATGAATAAGCTTAAAGTTTATAAGTTTATAATAAATAGGAAAAAAAAATGATACCCTCGCTTAACACAGTGTGTCGAGTTGGGGGCGTCACAGTTTAGTGGTATCAGAGTATAGGTTTAGGCGTTTTGGAAAAGCCTAGGTTTAGGCGACTCTGGAATAGAGTATATGATAGAAAAACATGTGTTTCGTAATGTGTTGACTGATGTGGATGTCCTTGTGTTTTGTATAGATGGATCGTCCTCCAAATCCAGCTGAAGAAGCATCTGAAAGTGTTAACCTAGGAGATCAAGGGTTGCTGCTTTGGATCCTTCTGAATCTTTCAGAAGTGAGAGTCATGCCCCAGCTGAACCAAATGAAACTTTGCTAAGGATATCTCAGGACATGGCTCAGGTGTTGGAGAGATTGACAGCTCCCAGAGCCTTGATAGATATGGTAAGAAGACATGGAGCTGAGGAATTCCATGGGTCAAACATGGAAGAGTCCAGATTAAAGTGAATTACGATTGGAAGTTTACCCAAAGAATAGTGGAGGAGGTGAGATGCCCTCCTGATCAGAGAATGACATATGCGGTTTCTCTATTGCAAGGCAGTGCTTATGATTGGTGGAAGTTAGTGTTGAGGAGTCCAAGGCTTCCAGATCCTATACCATGGGAGTTTTTCGTCCAAGAGTTCAGGGCCAAATATGTATCTGATATGTATAGGGAGACCAAGTGGAAGCAATTCCTGAATCTAATGCAAAGAAACTTATCAGTGGTAAAATATGAGAAAGAATTCAGCCATGCAAATGCCTTTTGAATTAGTCACTGCCCAGAGACATTTCGGTGTAGGCAGTTTGAGAATGGACTAAATGAGTCCATAAAAAGATATATGGCGCCTGTGACAGTACTCCAGCAAGTAAATTTCTATCAGTTGGTTCAAGTGGCAATGAAAGTGGAGAAATATGAGGCAAGCGGTAGAGAAAGATTTCATAAGAGAAAGTTTTCTAGAGAGACTGTCACCTTGGGTAAAGAAATTGAGAGTCCCAGCTGAGTCGGTCTGAGGTTCGACTAAGAGGTAGAAAACCGGGAAGTACGAGTGAGTAGAGTTACGGTAGAGGTTTTCCAACTAGACAAGGAGGGTCCCGAGTGCCCTCATTGCATAGACAACATTTGGGGCGTGTGTAGATTCTTGACAGGAGGATGTTTCAGATGTGGAAGCATTTGAACTTGATGAAGGTGTCCCGAGTCGGGGGATAATAGGAGTTTGCAAGGTAGTGGAAAGGAATGCATTTGCACCACCTTCGGCTCGGGATCGAGGTAGGGTCAAGGTGGCTGATTCGAGGTATAGGGGATGTGGAGGTGGTCATCGAGAGGCAGTGAATCGATCCTATGCTGACCCGGCCTAAGCTTATGCTATGAAGGCTCGTGAGGATTAGGATGCTCCTGAAGTGATTGCTGGTATTTTCTCTCTTTATGATATTGAGATGCATGCTTTAATAGACCCTGGCTCTACTCATTCGTATATCTGTACCGAACATGTGTTTGATAGAATGCCATCAGTAGAGCAATTACCATATGATATGCTAGTTACTAGTCCCCTAGGGCATAGTGCCAAAGTCAACCGAGTGTATAAGAACTGTCACCTAATGACTCATGATAGAGAGTTTTCTGCTGATCTACTTGCTTTGTCGTTTCATGAGTTTGATTTAATTTTGGGAATGGATTGGTTATCCAAACATCGGGCTATAGTTGAGTGTGATAAGAAAAGCAGGTAAGGCTTAAATGTTCGACTTGTCGAGAGTAGCGATACATAATTATCAATCCCGGCCGTGTCGAATGTAATTTCAGCTATGTGAGCCCGACGATTGTTGAGGAAAGGTTGTGAAGCCTTACCCAGCTGGTGCTTGACTCTAAAAGAGGTCAAATAGAATTCGAAAATATTCTGGTTGTAAAAGATTTTCCGAATGTGTTCCCTGAAGAAATACCTAGTATTCCACCTATAAGAAAAGTGGATTTATCTATTGAGATTTTACCGAGAACAACTCCTACTTCTAGGGCACCATACAGGATAGCTCCAACTGAGTTGAAAGAGCTAAAGATTCAACTACAAGAGCTTCTAGACAAAGGGTTTATCCGACCTGTGTTTCTCCCTGGGGTGCACCTGTTTTGTTCGTGAAAAAGAAATATGGAACCTTACGAATGTGCATTGATTATCAGCAAATCAATAAGGTGACAATGAAAAACAAATACCCATCACCAAGAATTGAAGATCTCTTTGATCAATTAAAAGGAGAGGGTGTCTTCTCAAAGATAGATCTGTGATTAGGGTACTATCAGCTAAGAGTGAAAGATGTCGACGTGCCGAAGACAACATTCAGAATTCGATATGGCCATTATGAGTTCTTGGTAATGCCATTTGGGTTGACTAATGCACCAGCAGCATTCATGGATTTGATGAATAGAATGTTTCGACCCTATTTAGATCAGTTTGTCGTGGTCATTATTGATGATATATTGGTATATTCCAGAGATGAGTAGGAGCATGAGCAACATTTGAAAATAGTTCTACAGACTTTGAGAAAAAGTTGTATGCTAAGCTTAGCAAATGTGATTTTTGGCTAAAGGAAGTTTCATTCCTAGGCCATATTGTGTCTGCTGAGGGTATAAGAGTTGACCCTGCTAAGATTGAAGCTGTGGTGAATTGGAAACCGCCCGAAGTGTTATCGAAGTGAGAAGTTTCTTGGGCCTAGTAGGATATTATAGAAGATTTGTGAAGGGATTCTCTATCATAGCTTCTAAAACTCACAATTACTCGGGGAAAGGTAAAGTTAGAGTGGACAGATAAATGTCATAATAGTTTTGAACAGTTGAAAGAAATGCTGGTTGAAGCACCAGTATTGATGCAACCTACCTCGGGAAAAGAGTACACCTTATACAGTGATGCTTCAGGCATTGGTTTGGGATGTGTGTTAATGCAAGATGGGAAAGTAGTGGCTTATGCATCCAGGCAGTTGAAGCCACATGAACAAAATTATCCCACTCATGACCTAGAGTTGGCCACGGTAGTGTTTGCTTTGAAAATATGGCGACACTACTTATATGGTGAAAAATGCAGAATTTATACAGATCATTAAAGTCTCAAATATTTGTTAACGCAGCATGAGCTTAATTTGAGACAACGGAGGTGGTTGGAGTTATTCAAATATTATATTTATGTCTTGACTACCACCAAGAAAAGCTAATGTGGTAGCGGATGCCTTAAGTAGAAGGCAGCCAGCAGCTTTGTCACTTCCAGCACGGTGAATGGAGACCCCAGCGGGATGATGGAGCTATATTGGCTCGATTAAAAGCCTGACTGTGTTAAAGCAAGTGATTATAGATGCTTAGAAAAATGATGTAGAGATGCAGAAAAAGGTACAGATGGTAAGAGATGGTGATAAGACTGGGTTTTCTGTAAAAGAAGAGGGAAGTTTGTATTTCCAGGACAGACTATGTGTGCCAGATGATAAAGAGCTAAAGAAAAAGTTTTTATTTGAAGCTCATAATACGGTATTTACCATGCATCCTGGAGGTAATAAGATGTACCAGGATTTGATAGAGCATTATTGGTGGAAAGGAATGAAAAGAGATGTGACAGAGTACATGTCTAAATGTTTGACGTGTCAGCAAGTCAAAGCTGAATACCAAGTTTCAACAGGTCTGTTGAATCCCCTTCCAATTCCTCAATGGAAGTGGGATAACATTACCATGGATTTTGTGTCGGGTTTTTCCTCAGCCAACAAAAACATGACTACAATTTAATTTGATTGTTGATAAGCTCACAAAGTCGGCCCATTTTATACCAGTCAAGATTGACTATTCTATGGATTAACTAGTTGAGTTATATGTGGATGAGATTGTGCGATTGCATGGTGTGTCGTTGTCTATTGTGTCGGATAGAGATCTGGCCCGACCTGAAGATTAAGGAAGGAACTACGATCGGCCTTAGGTACGAGGCCCGAATTCGATGCGAGCATTCCATCCCGCGAGCGGATGGGCAGTCGAGAGGTTGATTCAAGTGCTCAAAGATATGCTTCGGGGATGTGTAATGGAATTCACTTGGGATATGTATATTCCATTAATAGAATTTTCCTATAACGACAGTTATCAATCAAGCATTGGCATGGCACCATATGAGGCTTTGTATGGCCGAAGATGTAGAACTGTGTGTTGGACAAAATTGAATGAGCATAAGATGATTGGCCCTGACATAGTAAAAGATACATAAGAGAAAGTACAAGTTATTTGGCAGAGGTTAAAAGCGGCTAGTGATCGACAAAAGTCATATGCCGATTTAAAAAGGAGAGATATTGAATATGAAGTGGGAGACAAGGTCTTCTTAAAAGTATCACTGTGGAGGAAAATTATATGGTTTGGTCAGAAAGGCAAGTTGAGTCCAAGGTTCATATGGTCATATGAGATTCTAGAACATATTGGCCATGTGGGTTATCGATTGGCACTCCCTTCGGAGTTGGCCAAATTACACGATGTGTTCCATGTGTCGATGCTTTGGAGATACCGCTCCGATGAGTCGCACATACTACCAGTGCAAGAGATACAAGTACAAGAGAATTTGTCATATGATGAGGAGCCAAAGACTATTTTGGCTCGAGAGTTGAAACAGCTACAGAACAAACAAGTACCGTTAGTGAAAGTTCTTTAGCAACACCATGGTAGAGAAGAAGCTACTTGCGAGCCAGAAGCAATGATGAAAGCACAGTATCCGCAACTCTTCGAATCAGGTATGAATTTAGAGGACGAAATTCTTTTAAATGGGGGGAGAGTTGTAACACCTCGAAATGTACCCTAGTTGTTTTATAACATGTTTAGGGTATTTTATGAGTATAATTACGAAATTTCTCGTAATTTAAATTTAAAACGTGAAAACAGAGAAACCGGAAATAAGCAAGGGTAAATGAGTAATTTGTCAAATGGGACACAAAATTCATATGATAAAAAGATAGTATGCCAAAATAGAATTTGAATAAGTTAGATTGAGAATAATAAGGAGTTAAAGGATTAAAGGGCAATTAAAATGAAAATGTAAGAATATCAAATAGGATAAGATCCAATTGGTCTCTCATTTTGGGAGACCAAAACGTGAAAGAAGGAAGGAAGAGGAAGAAGAAGAGAAGAGGAAGAGAAGAGAAGAAAAAGAGCAAAAAGGATTAGAATTTCATGCTCTTGTAGGAAAGTGTTAGTATGGATTTGTATGGTTTTCTATGAATTCTAGTATGGAATTTGTATGGAATTTGTATGGATACTTGTTGGAGGTTCGGCATACCTCTTTTTTGTGTAGAATCCTTGTTTGGTTTGGTTGTGGTCCTCAAAAGAGGAAAATTTTGTATAGAGAAAATGTTGGGTTTTAGGGGAGATGTTGTCCGTTTTTTTTCAACGCATATTTTTGTTTTGGCCATAACTTGGCCATCACTCATTCAAATTGAGTGATTCAAATTTCTGGGTAAACTAGACTTCTAGGAGAACAAATATTCCTAAAATAAGTATATCCAAGTTTGGACTCCATTGGACCCAAAAAATTCGTCAAAGTGATGCTCTATTTTCGGGTCAATTCTGATATAGTTTTGGGTTCCGGAACAGTTTTGGTATTTAGGCCATAAGTTGAGTTTCACTCATCCAAATTGAGTGATTCAAATTTCTAGGTAAACTAGACTTCTAGGAGAACAAATATTACTTAAATAAGTACATCCAAATTTGGACCCCATTAGACCTAGAAAATTCGTCAAAGTAAGGGAACAATTCGGTCCCTGAAATCTATCTAAGAACAATCCCCTAAAATGGAGTAATTCCGGTTGTTTAAATCATAACTTGAGTTATACTGGTCCAAATGAGGTGATTCAAATTTCTATACAAACTAGACATCGGGGAGAACAACTTTCATGAAGAAAGTAGGGTTAAAATTGTAGTCAAAGTGAACAGAGGTTGCCTAGAATTGTTCGAGCGGAATGTAGTTATAAGCGAAATTGTTTTTAAGGTTATATAAATGTATTGTTATATGAAATAATGCATCATAGTAATATGATTATGATAACATGTGTTATGAAAGTTAAAGCTAATACATATATAATTTTGTTATATGAAAAAGTACAGTTAAATGTTTATAAGAGATTATTTGATAATGAATATCTTATAAGTATACATGATATCAGTAGTTATTCATGTATATAAGATATCTTTTTCTAATACTTGAAAGATTGTTAAGAAAACAAAATAAAATTGATTTCTTGCTTATGACCGAGTAGTTGGATAGATAGGCAACAACATACAATTTACAGATATCGAGGCCCCATTTGGGTCGATGACGTAGATCCCGTTTTGATCATTATAGTGGCCTCGTTTGTGTCATACAGATAGAAATCACTGTCTCGTACAGTGATAGTACCTTTGGGTACATACAGTTTTTTTTTCATATCCACTTCTAAGGTATTTGCAGTCATGAAACATAAGATAAGTGACAAGAATATGTAAATGGCATGATATGATATGAGAAGTATAACATTGTTATGTGATGATACCTAAACAGTGATAAGTATAAGAACAAAAAGCGTAAATGAAAGATGATATGGAATGAAACATGATAAGACGAATAAGTATGATCTATGTAGAAGCATATCTATAAATGATATGTTCAAAACATGAATAAGCATGTGTATATTTAAATGAATGTTAAAGTTATATGCAGTTGTCTAAAGTGTGATGAATTTGATTAGAGGTGGGTCTATATGTATTTGTCGCAAGGCATAGAAACAGCATGGAACATTTCTTAGTGTAGGTACGAAGAGGAAACCGAGGAGAGCAGGACGTCGCATCAACAGTCAAAGTCAACACATCATTAGGTACCCACTGAAAGATCAGTTGGTCTAATGTATATGTATGTTTCTTTTGTAAGCAATGTAAATATTGTAAATGTTGAACATTTCCATATATGGAGTTTGTATATATTTTGTAATCCGCTGCTATAGAATATACTACAAGTTAAATGTTTAACATTATATGAATGAACAAGCTTAAAGTTTATAAGTTTATAGTAAACATGAAAAAAATGACACCTAAGCGGCAGGTGTCTTGGAGGTTGGGAGCGTCACGAAGTGTTCAACATTTACAATATTTACATTGCTTTTAAAGACAAAACATATACAAAAGAAAAAGAAAGAAGACCAAAGGGTCTTCTAGTGGGCACTTAGCGATGTGTTGGCCTTGGTTCTTGATGTGGAGTGTCCGGACTTCTCGTTTCTCCTTCTCCTGTACCTAAATGGATGAAACACCCGTGCTAAGCTTATAGCTTAGTGGGAGTTAATACATATGGACGACCTCTAATAAGGGTCATCACACTTTAGACAACTACATATAACTTTAACATTCCTGTTTTAAACATATCATTTATAGATATACTTCTACATATATCATACTTAGTACTTCTTATCATATTTCATTTCTTGTTTATATTTCATATACTTTTCGTGTCATCTTACCCTTTACTTCTTGTTCATATGTATTATACTATCATCACATAGCAGTGTTATGCTTCTCGTATCATGTCATATATCATATACATCTCATTTGCATATACTTATCATTTTCTTTTATGTTTCATGCCTACATAAACCTTAGAAGTGGATACGGGAAAGAACTGTATGTACCCGAAGGTACTATCACTGTACGAGATAGTGATCTCTATCTATATGACCTAAATGAGATTGCTATAATGATCCAAACGGGATCTATGTCATTGACCTAAACGAGCCTCGATATCTATAAAATTGTATGTTTTTTTAAATATTTGTATCTATGCGACATTACATCATCACTATAGTTCTAGCGAATGATCTGTAATGTATTTTATATTGAATGCATCTCATTCAGATAATTATTGTTATAAAAAGATAAATCATATATAAGATATTTTCTGATATTCTTATTAAATATCTTTTGTTTTCATATCTATTACACATGAATGATATAGTTTTATATATGTATGGATTAATTTACTATATTCTAAATCTCCTTAGACTATATCTGGAAGGATTACATTGAAAGGACTTCATGGAATAGGCAGAAAATGGTGCGAAAATCATATAGGACTATCGAAAACAATCTCGAAATTCAACTGGTATTAAAGCAACTACCCAACTATTGTTTAATTTCTTGAAGATTTGACATTACCACCTAATTCTTGTTTTATCCCATGGATTGGTCTTGTCTCCCAATTGCTAACATTTACAGTGGATTGGCAAAACCATCTAGATATTACTTATTGTAATATTCCACAGGTCACTCACAATCTCAACAATATCTTCCCATGGAAGTGTGTAATAAATTGATAGGATCTTCCAGGTGTTTCTTATGGGGAGGTGAAAATGGTAAACATCACATGCATTTGGTAAGTTGGGAGACAGTAACTCGTGATAAAGAGTAAGGGGGCCTGGGGATAGAAAAGTATGCACTTGATGAACAAGGCACTTGTGGTCTCTTGAATTCTCAAAATCACTGGATTGTTGGGGCATTCACTAGTTAGCTGCAATCCTGCAAAACAAAAAGAAGGCGGCGGTGGTGTTCCGTCGCCCCTCCAATGGGCAAGTCAGTCTCTTTCTAGAAGACTTTGAGCTTGAAGCAATAGTAATCTTGATTATGAATTTCGTATCTTTTTTTTTTGTGGCTGCTTCTCTTTATGGAGGGAAAAAAAAGGGGATCATCTTTTGGTTAGTTGATGATTTTCTTCCCATAATGTTAGGGAAAGATGACTCTTATTTCGGGAAGAGTGACTTATTCTTCCCTCTAAGTAACTACCTTCCCAATTGAACTGCTACCAGAGGACTTCCCTATTTTGTCGGAGGCGACGGAGTCAGTTCATGAGTGAACTTATGCTTGTAAAGTAGAGAGTCGGTTGGCAACTTCGCTTGGGAGAGTTGCCGCTTTGGGAAAATAAGCGCTTGAGCTAAACAAGGCGTCCGGGCTATGGGATTCCCAAGCGCCCGGGCGGAAGGTCGGCCGGGCATTTATGGGTCGGCTAATGTCTGGGCCTTATCCGCTTGGGGTATCCGGGCAGAAGGTCGGCCCGGCGTTCCTAGGCCGGCTGGTGGCTAGGCCTTTTCCCTTTGAGGTTCTTGGGTCGGGTATGTCAAGCCCCGAATCCAGGTCCGACCCGATTGGCGGATCCTAACCGAGTTCGGGGTGCAAGACCATATACTGGGACTTTTTACCTGTTTTTTTTTTTTTCAAAGCCGAACTTGTACATGTGGGTATGGCCACATCTTATAGAGAATCAAATATCATATACATATACAAAGAACTACCACGGAGTGGTGTCCCGAATCAAAATCTATACACACTATCACGAGTCTTATTTTCATATACGCGTACTTTTACATTTTACAAATCGAGCCGCGGAACCTACATGTAGTGAACCCTTATTAGTGTGTTGACGGGTATACCGGATGTTTTGAGCGTCTTCTCCTGTACCTACGAATTAAAAACCCGTGCTAAGCTTCAGCTTAGTGAGAGCATTTCTTATAACTTATCTTGATACACATGCATTTAGGCCGAATCGCGATAAACATATAACGAAACATATATCAAATCTTCATGAATTCCTTATAATCCAAATGTATAACAGGTCGGATCATATTCAGAGCAAACTTAGACATACACAATGGCAAGGCATCCAATTCGTCTCTTTTACATGTATCATGACTTTCTCGGGTTTTCAGGTCGTTTTTCCTATTCATATCATTAACATAATTCTGTCTACTTGTACCTTGTGACTTTTAACAGAATTCTTACATCTCCCATAGGAGTATAGAGTCTATACAGAGATACCCGTATATGTATAGTCGAGCGAGCTGAATTCCTTTTATTCAAATTTGCATGGTTTATGTTCCATGGCTGTTATACAATGAACATATACTTATGCGAAAATTTTAAATAGGTTCCTCTTTAGTTCATATCTCCCGAAGTACACATTCTTATTCATATTCCTCGTATACGATAATGAACTTATACATATACTTAGACGGAGGTACTTATCCACATACTCATATTTATCTTAAGCTTATACTTGTTTCGATCTCTCGTAGGAGTTACAGAACTTATGCTTATACAGAGGTACTTCTACACGTACTAGTACTTATATCTATCTCAGATCTCCCGTAGGAGCTTACAGAGATATTATGGAACGTATACTAGCATTGCAGAACTTATTCTTATACGGAAGTACCCGTAAGTACTACTTGGTCAAATGTCCCCGAGGCCTTTTACTTGTGCTTATATCAAACTTATCTTATGCTCAAATGCAGGGTACGTAGGTACTACTAAGTTTATCCTTATCCGGAGCTTATACGGAGTTACCCGTAGGTACTCACGAGAGATTGTCGAATCTGAAGTACCGGTTTCTGGTATAGTGGATCAGGACTGGGTGTGGGAGACGATAGGACTACGGGGAGTACTAGTAAATTGCCAGACTTATATTTATCTGAGTGCTATCTTGTACTTGTACTACAGAGCATATCATTGTCTTACGGATCTTATACCGGTATTACGGAGCTTATTCTTGTACTTCGGATCTTATTCTTGTATTTCGGATCTTACTTGCTATTACGGATCTTATACTTGTACTTACCGTCTGCGGAGGTACCGTAGGTACTACTGGACTTATACTTATATTACAGAACTTATACTTATTTTACCGATACGGGAGTACCCATGGGTACTACAGAACTTATATTTATATTACCGATACGGAAGTACCCATAGGTACTATAGAACTTATTCTTATTTTTACGATATGGAGTACGTGGGTACTACAGGAACTTATGCCATTTTCAAAGATGCAGGTGCCCGTGGTCTTATAAGACTTGTTGTATTTTTACCAATGCGGAAGTGCTGTAGGTGCTACAAAAACTTATGCCTTATTTTACCAATGCGGGGGTACCGTGGGTACTACGGAACTTATACTTATGATACGGATACGGAGTACTGGTAGGTCTTCTGAACATTCTTATTTTTACCCGATACGGAGTGCCGTGGGTGCTACACCTTAACTTATACTTATTTTTGCCAGATGCGGGTGCCGAGTGGGTGCCTAGAGGAACTATACTTATATTACCGATACGGAAGTACCCATAGGTACTATAGAACTTATTCTTTATTCAAAGTCTTATCATATAACTGTTTGACTACTAGACCAATCATAAGAAATGAGTAGGGCCTTAACCTGATAAGTACCCAGTGATGCGATCTTGAGTCTTAGTAGCGCCAGCAGTGCAATCTTGACGGGAGTGCCGCTGGCACTAATCGGGAGTGCGAGTACTAAACGGGAGTGTCGTGGCACTAGTCGGGACAGGTGCCGTAACGAAGTCTTGAGCCTTAATGTCGGAACAAGGTGTCGTAGCACTAATGAATGCAGAGTACTAATCGGAGATAGGTGTCGTAGCACTAATCAGAATGTCCACTCATTCATTCTTTGGTCCCTAGGTAGTCATACTTTCATATATCTTTCAGAACTGATAACCTATCTTTATCACATTCTGTGTTCATGACTTATGGCTTTTCATGTTCATGTTCATGTTTCAGTTCGTTTTCAGGTTTCATATCATATTCAGGTTTCATGCCTATTCCATATGGCATTTCAGATACTTATACGGTATGATGCCTATCCACACATCCTTCAAGTATTCTTGTCCCTCTATGAATTTATTTTACTTAGAAATTGGAATCATTCCAATTGAATCATCCAAACTAAAGTTATGGCATTTTCATGCCAAACTAGTCAATTCTTGATTATCAGAGGGACGGTTGCAATACTCATTTTCCAGTGCCTTGACTCCATATTTGACACTGGTTCTTTGTACTCCTTTAAATCTAAGGTGCTAAGGGTTCTCCTCCAACTGAAATCACCCAAATTGGAGCATACTTAGAAACTCCAAGATACGTACGAAAACGGCTTCGATTTACTCTATGATCAAAAGCTAGACGAAGTGGCTAGAATATAGCCCTACTTTGAGTGAATTTTTGGGCCACCTAGAGTCAGAATTTGAAGGTATCTATTTCAGGATATTTGGTTCTCCTTGAAGTCTATTTTAACCAGCAACTTGAATCACTCAAATCGGATCAAGAAATGAGTAAGTTATGGCCAAAAATACAGACAATTTGGTCAAAATAGAAAAAACGAGAACACTACACATCTGGGGTATAGCTGACACATGGAAGTGCAGGCCCTCAATTTTCTTAGAATGTGGGTTTTTCTTCCCTTTTTCCATATATTTTCACCCAAATCCACTCAATACTCAATATACACCTCAAAACCCCTTCATATTCATCTTGTAATCTCAATTTTACTCAATTCATCTTTCATTACATATCTTTCTTCAAAACTTTTCCATGAATTTCTCCCAAAACCATTCTAATATGGGTCATAACCCATACACAAACCAAACATGAAGATTAGTTAGGGTTTGTTCTAAACCCTAACTCAATTGCTTTCAATTTAACCATGAATCCAACCCCAAAGGGAGGATTCCATACTTATCTTGTTCCATATGGGGTTTTACCAACCCTAATTTCAATAAATCCAAGGTTAGAATGAAATTCTAACAACACCCTAGATTTGGAGACAAGTCATTAACCATATAAAACCTTAGAATTCCATACAAAAGTCATGTATCCATACCAAAAATCATAGAATCCATACCTTTTTGCTTGGCTTCTCTTCTTCTTCTCTTCCTCTTCCTCTTCTTCTTCTTCTCCCCTTCTCTCTTCTCCTCCACGGTTTGTTCTCTTCTTCAAAATGAGACCAATTTTGGTCTTAAATCAAAAATATCTCTTAGGCCTTGTTTGGCTCTCAAAAACCCATTTTTTGGGTTAAGTTTTCATTTTTGCATTTAGGTCCTTAGGTTCTTCTCTTTTTGCAAATCAACTTAGACATAATTCTATTTTAACCCATAGCCTTTTCATCTTTTGACTTCTATGCCTTTTGTGCATTACATATTTGCCCTTAAGTGATATCACGATTTTCGGGTTCCTCCAATTTCCATGTTTGCATTTTAAATCACGAAACATTCACATTATCAGTTCTGAAAATACCCAAACATGTAAGCGACTATGGTATATTTCAGGATGTTACAGGGTCGGTTGGCCATGGGTGTTGGGCTTGGGCCCAAGAATTTACCCACTGTACCCCCTTTTCTCTTAGGGAGGTAAACCATCGGTTGGAAAAAGAGTAAGTTCAAGCCAGATCATATCATGGGGAATAGTTTACTATTAATGCTGCTTAATTTTCGATGTAAATTTTATAACTTTTTGTGCAACTGCATTAGTTGCTATTGGATCATCTGGATCGATCCTAAGATATAGGAGTAGCTATAAAAGGCGAGGATGACAAGGTCCGTTATCTTAATGGATATCCTTGCTCGTCCGACAGAGAAGGACAATTGATCTTCGATGGACACCTTGAAGTGAAGGGGTTGCAGAATGAGGGACAGTTATGATCGATTCGTTGAGTATGCCCTTCGGACATGGAATGGTCAGAGACGGCATGGTTTGAGCGGAGTCAGAAATATTCGGGGAAGTGCTTGGGTGGTTCTAAAACTTGAATGGCAACCTCTGCATCCAAGGGCACCCCCTGCTAAATCCTGCAGGGTTCGGTCAAGTCCTCCACCAGCTTCATCCTCTCCTTTTCCTCCTTCTTAGCCTTGGTGGCAGCATGGGGGCTTTCTGCTTTTCGTTCAGCCCCATCACCATCTTGGCCTCTACGGCAGTTCGGGGCTTTCTGCTTCTCGTTCAGCCCCATCACCCCCTTCTTCTCCTTTTTGGCCTCAGTTGCAGCTTCTGTCTTGGATCCGGAATGGATGCTTTGTCTACTTTGGATGTCTTATAAGTTTGGAATGTATAGTAAAACATTACTTGGTAACAAGCACTACTATGTAATGCTGAACACCTTTTTGGTGCTATTAATAAAATTGTAATTTTTTATTATTTTTGTGCCTTATTGTAATTCACAGCGTGGATGTGTAGTCTGTCTCTTTGTGATTATTGGGCTATTATAAAACTGATTAATGGGCTAGTCTATCTACCCGAGAGGAAGGCCTCTAGGCTCAGCCCATCATAGTCTACAGTGCCCTAGAGTGCGAACCGTCGCGTTGGTTAAGATGTCGTGCATACGATCGATTGCCGCCGCATTAAATGCTGCTACATACCCTAAGTGGTGATATATAGATAGGCATCATTAAGCCGTACCTTTTTCCTTTGCGTGTCATTTTGGTTTATCTTCTTTCCTCTCGGCGACCAATTACTGTGAATAGGTTGGTTCTTCCTTGCGTTCATTCAAGAGTCGTCGTTGCAGGCATTAGCGCATTTCATTCCTAGGTATCTTTCACCGTTTCTTGATAGTGTTAGTCCTTGATGGGTGACGGGTCTCCGGCTGTTAAAAGCCTAGAAGAGAAGGGAAGAGTCTTAATACATACTTTGCTAGGGCAGCTGTTGCCCGGGCTAGGGGCATAGTCTTACACCCACTTGGTATATGCCTAGGGTCTAATATTCACCTTTTCCTCTTCTTTTGATCTGCTTGCAGAATGGTGAGGGGTCAAGAGGAAACTTCCACGAGTGATCGTCCCAGAGGGCGACCACAAGTGAAACCTTCTACAACCAATGTCATTGTGTCTCTGACGATGGAGGAACTAAAGGTGTATTGCGAGGTGCCTGATAATATCGACTAGCCGGTTGATGGAGAGGAATTGGGCGATTCCGCGGTGGGGAACCGCAATGGTGTGTTTTTACGTGAGCATCTAGCGGTCGGTTAAGCTTTCGTACTGACCATAGTTAAGCAGGTTTTACATTTTACGGGCGCCCGTACTTATCACCCAACGTGATCCGCATCTAATCGGCGGTATTGTCTTTGAACCACTGTATCAGCTTGATCTCACGTTGGTGGAGCTTTTTATTATTTACTTCCTGAACGTGGGGTCAGGTGGTCGGATGTCCATGTCGGTTTTGAGCCCACGGTTGCAGATTGTGAATGGGCTCCCCAGGTCACTAAGACGGGCGGGGTGTTATTAGTGAGGGTCTTGTGATGAGACCAGAGTTCCCGAGTTGCCATTTAATGTTAACCGGTCTCAGTCCTTCCAGTGCGTGGTTGTCTTTGGTTAGTTTGTCAGCATTTATCCCGGTGTTATGACGTACTAACTGTTGGTTACTCATACAGGAAAGGCTTGGAGGGGAAGGCTGGTGAAATCGGTGGAGAAGTCGAGCATTGAGAACATCCGCCGACTTTTGGAGATTTCCAAGCGGGAGCGCCATTACCGGGTTACCTTGCAGGGAGAATATATCTGTAGTGAGGCCTGACGAGGCTCCTTATACCCTTCCAGTTATCCCCCGGTCGTTGCCTTCGAATGTTGTGGAAGGGGACCACTTTGTGCTTGCAGATGTGCGGAGCTTAGTTTCTGGCAGCGCTAGCTCCTCCAGGGATCTGGTAGTAAAGGCATCGAGTCGGGTGCAGGGGGACTGAAGTGTATCAAGGTCGTCTGCTTCTTCAAGCCGGGGCTCTGATTCATCTCCTGCTCCTGGTCGAGGAGCTAAAGGACACCGTCCCGAGCACATCCTCCCTCTTGCTAAGTAGCCAGAGTTGCCCCCCGGGTGGTAAAGGTTAAGCGGAAGAGGGCGCTCAAGAGTCGGAAAGCGCCGGGGTCTATGTGTGAGAATTTTGTACCTTGGGCCCCTGACGACACGGACGATCCCCAAGATTTGGAGGAAGAAGAACATATGGAGAAAACGACGGGGTTGCTTGATCGCTATGTCGCCGGAAAGCGGCAGTGGTTCAGTGGGAATCGGGTTCGTATCCAATCTGAGCCCAGAGCCAGCCGGTTACCAATGATCGGTCTAGCTGGCGGCCGGTAGTTCGGGGGACCGAGGCGATTACCATCCTAGCTCCCTAAATTGGGGCCCGAATTTTGGGCCGGGCCGGATGGGGCCGGTCGGTCGGGCTCCGAATGAGGGTGAGTCGGCTTGAGGCACTCAGTAATCCACTTTGTAGATCGGGGCGGAAGCGGGCGAGATCAGTACATGCGGTCAGGCACGCCCCTGGGCCCCAGCGGCGAGACCAAGTGATTACCAATAACTACCTTCCTCCTCGCGGGCCGGGCCGAGTAGATATCGGCCACAGGAGGGAGGAGGTAAAAAAATCTGCGCCCGGCCCGGGGCCCTTTCATCGTGGAGCGTTCACGGCCGATCGGTTAAATAGTTTATACCCGCCCATGTATTGGGTACCGGTGGCCGCTCGGGGCATGGGCCTTCCACGAAGCATACGATTGCCCGTCCTGTACGCCACGAAGGAGGATTTTCTACGGATCATTGATGACGGGATCTGGTCAGAAATCGCCTTTGTTCGGTCGGCCAGAAATTTGGTAAGATAGGTGGTTCCGTCGGGTGGATTTAGCGTTATTACCTATTTTCTTAGTTGCTAATGGATTTCTTTGCAGGTCGTAGCTGCTGTTCGTAACATGGCGTTGCAGCACCACGAGTTTGAGCTACGGTTGGGACGTCGGTGACTCGCGATTTTTGTTCGACGGGTATGGTCGGGCGGGAGATGCGTGCAGCTTCACTAAAAAAGAGCCGGTGGCGTGTTGCTTCAGGCGAGAGACTAGAGAATCTCTTGAGAAAGTGCCGGTGAGGTGAGAGAGATCTGAGAGTGCCATGAGGTGGCAATGGCCAAGCTAGCGATTGAAGGAGCCGTTAATACACGGGCGCAGATAGAGTCGGAGCTCGCTCGGGTTCAAAGTGCTTTGGCGCTTGCGAAAGAGGCTCGTCGGAGGGCGGAATTCAAACATGGAGCCGCTCAGGAGGCGTTAGCCACAGCAGGGGAGGCTTGTAAGAAAGCAAAGGAGGAGAACGACCATTTGGTAGATGAAAAACTCGCCTTGGTCATAGAGCTTGGGGCTTTAAAGGATGACTTTGCCGCCTTCCGGGATAAGGCCGTTCTTGACGGGAGCGATGGAGCGGGTGGCTTCAGTGGCGACCATGCTTTCAATTATAAATTTCATGTTTATTACGCTTTCTGTCTGACATATGTGGGAGCAAGCTTCCGTCGGACGAATGCGAATCCTTCGATTAGTGATGCGAGTTCAACCGTTAATCCTCGGCGCCCCCGGGCACGTTGGTTCTTTATACTGCTGGATCCTATTGTTGGGATTTGGCGGGCGGGCGGTGAAGCTGCGCCACCGAGACTTAATTGACCTGACTAGATGTGATCTATGTTGGTACAGGCAAGTCAGTGAAGCTGTCTCCTGAGACTTGTAATTGACCCGGCTAGATGCTGATCCCATCTTGGCGGAACAGTCGGTCATTGCGCCCTTCGAGACTTGCGATTGACCACATCTTGATATCACGAAGATATAATATTGACTTTCTTTTATTGATAGTACCTTTTCAAGTGCATGGCATTCCACATTCTAGGTACAGGGGTTCCATCTATTTTGTCTATAGCATAGGACCCGAATTCCCCGGATTGTGTGACTATATATGGTCCCTCCCAGTTGGGTTGGAATTTTCCTACAATAGGGTCCGTAGTGTTCTCAAAAACTCTTTGCAGGACCAGGTCTCATTTGGCTGCAGAGGCCTTACAGTTTATTGTAAAATTTGCCCAGCGGCATTGTGGTAGGATGTTATCGGATCGCGATCCTTTGCCCGCGGCTTGTCACTTGTGTGCAACTCTCTAATCACGAGATCCCTGATTTCGATTCGAGGCATAAATGTGGGATGGTAGGTATATCGATTTCCGTGGGATAACGGCCTCATCCAGCTAGGTGAGTGCGAGGAGGCGCCCGATCGGCTTTCGAGGCCATGGTCTGTAAGCTCAAAGAAGTACCGGGCGGTTCTCCACCCATTTCCTTTAGCGGAGTCCGGTCGCTTTGATTGCGGTCGATAGGGTTTTGTTGGAAGCCCGGCAGCCATTGCTGAGATCACAGGTGGAGTATAAGTTTCGTATGTTGAGTTCTTAACAAAAGTCTCGATAAACCCAAGCGTCAAGCTACTGGCCCATTATTTGATATATGATTGATCTCGGGATCTTAGAGGCAGAAACAATGTTTTCAGGATGAAATTGGTGACATCTCTATCCTTAATTGTGAAGGCATCATCCTCTGTCAGTTCTTTGAAGTGTCCGTAGCGACCAGTAATAGTTTCTTTTGGGCTGGTGCGGTGGGGAACGGGCCTGTCTCCGATCCCCCCATTAGTGACGGCCCGCAGTGGGAATACAAATCAAATCTTGCACTGGATCTCAGATAAGAGACGTCGTTGGCGGGGGTGCGCATTTTTCCGGCGTGGTCGATGCGTCGACCATGGTTAGCCCGATGTACCCTGTGTGTGCGATTGGGCCCTGGTGTTTCTCCTCCACAGAGTGATTTCCCCATACCTTCGTGTAACTCGACCCGACCTATCTTGGCCTTGCTTTTTCGTGTATGGTCCGCCTAGTGGACCGCGATAGAGCAACCCTGGTTTACTAGTGGAGAACCTAACCGGGATCGGACTCGAACTTTACAGCCCCGCCATCATCCGTAACTCTCCCGTGGTTATATAGTCAGATAGTGGTCCATCCAGATGGGGAGACTCTACCCTACTTGCTTATATGCGATATCGAGGAGTCCTATTGATAGCGTCAGATGGGAGATATAGTTTCCTTTATTGGCAAAGATGCGTCCACGACTTGCCAAGGCATCGTCTGCTCATTACGGTCCCCTGGGACGTGTTCAAGCTTCCTGTGGCCTGCGGAGGATGCTCCACTCTCTGGGCTTTGAATAAAGAAGCGATTTTGGCCATTATTAGGGGTCTCTAGACTCACCTCAGATTTGACTGTCTCTACGACTGCACCGTGAGTCGTCGAATCCGCAAGGTCAGTCTGCACCTATAGCGAGAGAGCGAGGTCAACCCGCCATCATGGCTTCCTATTCGACTCAAGTATCGAGGCGCTAAACCTAGGCGACCGCCTCGTCAATCCCTTCCTTGATAGGAGGTTAATCAGAAAACCGATTTCGCCCCGATCGTTCTAAGCCCCATCGGGCTGTGCGATCCACCAAATTTCTTCGCTCGTGCAAGTATCAATGCTGGATTTCGCAGCGAAGCCTGCTAAACCCGCCTTTCAAAGCCTCGCCATACCGATGCCATATTCGCTTAGTTCCATTGGCCATTGAGCCATTCTTCCCGAGGCAGATCCATGGCGGATCGCGGCTACGAGCAAAGATCGCGAAGCACCACCACGGACGGGCCTGGAAGTACGGGCGTGAGCTTCGGGCGGTCATCCATAGCGGCCGCGGCAGCTTTGTCTAAGATGGGTGTATCCGCTTCCACATCAAGCAAGGATCTGCCGATAAAGAACACCTTGCCTCAGCTCGCTCCCACACACCTTTAAATAAGGCGACGCCGACCGCTATATCTCGATGTCGCTAAGTAAAGATGTAGGGTGTCTCCGCCGCTCACAAGGACGGGGCTCATTGGCCAAATATTGCTTGATTGCTATGAACGCTCTGTTGCACTCTTCATTCCATTCGAACCGGTTGACTCCTCTCAGAGTAGTAAAGAAGGGTTTCTACCGGTTCGCGGATCCGAAATAAAGCGCCGTGAGCGCCAATCTACGCCATACCGCCGATTCCCTTCGAGTCAAAATGATTGCAAAGATTGGCCTTGTCAGGTGGAGTCACCTTCATTCCTCTTTGTGTTACCATGAAGCCAGGATGGCTTACACGACCCCGAATGCACATTTTAGGGGGTTCAGCTTCATACCATATTCTCGGAGGAGATCGAAAGCTTGCTGGAGATGAGTGGCATGATCCGGGCGCTGTTTAGATTTTACCAGCATATCGTCAATATAAACTTCCATAGTGCTACCGAGTAAGGGTCGAAACATTTTCGTTACCAACCTCTGATAGGTGGCCCCAGCATTCTTTAATCCGAAGGGCATCACATTATAACAGTAAAATCCATGGGGCGTGATGAAAGATGTCTTTTCTGCATCCTGAAAGGGATGGATCCGGTAGGTCCCGAGAAGGCATCTCAGAATGATAGCATACCGTGCCCTCACGAGGCATCCACGATCCGGGTCTACGTGCAAGTGTGGGGAAGCTATCTTGACAGCATCACAGGTCCGTAATCCACACATACCCATTTGTTCTCTAATCCACTACGCTATCAAGGCCCACTGCAGATTTCACTCTCCCTATGAATCCATTATGGAGACTCTAACCCCCGGGTCCCTCGAATGATCGAGTGGCGGTCTGCGTGAAAGCGCCTCACTTTTTGTCCGACCGGCCGCGCAGGGGGCGAGATTAGCTCAGGTGGGAGGCCGTGAACTGGTCGATCCCGACATATCCGTGATGAGTCTGGCAAACACATCGGCATTGAACTGTATAACTTGGCATAACTAGGCCTTTTCCTCTTCGGAGAGGAGGGTACTAATATATACGCATCTATCCGACTAAGGATACTGCTCTAAGGATCGATGGCCATCAAATTTCTCATCCTCCCAAGCAGCCGGATTCGATGACCTTAATTGATATCGCGGGCTGGTCCGCAAAGCGCGGTTCCCGGAGAGTCGGCTGCACATGCTCCATAGTGAGAGAGTTGATAGCAATCGCTGCGCGCTAATTGGCTTCCCTGAGATCACCTCGCTCCCGATTCGGGTCATAGCTTATCGCCGCGTGTATGTAGATGGTACTACTTTCATGGCATGCAAACAGTTCGACCTAAGATAAGATCAGACGGTCTCAAGCCCTACCACGTAAAACAAGATTTGCTACATACATCGATCCAAATCTTGACGTAAAAAGGTGACGCCTCCGATCGATAATGTGGTAGTCTCGCTTGAAACCTCGACAAAACCCCGCCAAAGAGCACGAGATGATCAATCAGACTCTCATCCGCCAAAGGTCGGGAGATGGAGCAACCAGCCGCACTACTTAGATCACGAGAACCCCGTAACATCAACCGCACACACACATCAATACGAAAAAGGCCATAAAGGTGGTGGATGACCCGCGTATAATAGGTGGAAAGGATATGTGGCCGTCACCGGCAGAACCGGTAGTGGACATCTCCCGATTGTCACGACGCTCACTGCTCACTGAGGTCGCCTGACCATTCTTCCCCCGCCTTGGATTGATATTACCGCCGGGCCGGTCCCCACGGCGAAGTTTGATGGCCTACCGAAATCTTATACGTTCTATTTTCGCAATGGCCCTCGTTTACCGCTGGAGCGATCACGCTCTACTCGTTGGCCTCAAATACCGTCTGGCGCAGCCATCAATAAGTCTTTCTACCAAAAACTTGAGGCTTTGGCATTGATTGGTCTCGCGGCCATGGTCCCTGTGAGACTCGCATCGTAAGGATCTATTGCGCCGGGTCCGACCGCCCTCATTAATGGGCCATTCAACTCCGGGGAGGTCCCTAAGGCGTAGGAGCCATTATGCATGTTGAGAAAGAAGTAGAACCCGGGTCTTTTCTTCTTCTGACGCCTGCTCGGGAGCTTCGGTTTCGCTTTGACTACGCTGTTTGAATTAGGCTCGCGGCCTAGCTTTATTTTTTTTGGCCATATCATAACAAATTTCCGAAAGTGCCCCGATGTTATCTTCCAGCGTAGAGAGAATTTTATCCGCCCCGTTTGGCATAAATTCCTCCATGGTCGCCGGTGGGTCCAAGGATAAGGACAGGAAAAACGGGGTGGTCGGCCCAAAGCTCCTTCTGAAGTTTCGCAAGACCGCATCCATATTGTAGATGTCGATCTCCATCGGACCGCTGAATCAACCTCGCTGCGGTGAAGTCCCGATGGACTCGCCTCCCATTCGAGGGATGACCCGAGGAGCCGATGTTCCCTTTTCGCCCGATTACAGAGCACAAAGAGTTTGAGAGACGTAACGCGCCATAGTTCGGGCCGAATGTTTATCGATCCCGCAGGAGTTTGTGAAACCAAGCCAAAGCGTGGCCCCGAGGCCGGGCTAGAATACCTTACATGTGAGTCGGCCATCCTGCCTGAGGATCATTGCCCGGTTGTAATGTGTAACATGTGATCATACTCAGTCGATGAACCGCTGTACGGCGAAGGGTGGTATGGAAAACCGCGCAGAGGATCAGAGTCCGTGATATGCCGTCCGGGCGGGAGTGGAGAGCATGTCCCGTGGTCCTCGGATAGCGGAGGGAGTGATCATTTGCGACGTGGGGGCGGCCCCGTAAGGCAAGTACATGGATGGCACCGCTGGGAAGCTCCCTTCCTGTGGCCGCAACATATCGGGAGCCGGGCGTTGAGGTCAAGCTGGTCCCTCGCTGGTTCTTTCCACACCCAACACCTTGCAACACTGATGGACCGGCTGGACCGGCAAGGCGACCTTTTTCTCGAGTGGGCTTCCGCGACGTTCGGGGATGGTGAACAGCGCGGGAGCGGTGAACTTCCAGAGGATAATTCATCATCTACCGGTAGATCTACATCGTCTGACGCAACGACTCTTTACCGCCAGATCGGGAAGCGTGGAAATGTGGGGCGGGGAGGTTCCCGCGACCGTCGAACTCGCCAAATTTCCAACTAGGTTCGCAAGAGCTCATTTTCTTCTCGCAACCGTTTTGCTTGCTCGCGTAACTCGACCATCTGCCCGGTCCGCCCTCTCATTCTCGGCTTTTCATTTCCTCGCGCCGTGACGTGAGCCGATCTTTAGGGGTTAAGTTCGTTGGATTGCAGTCATGGTGGTGAATTCGACGAACCGCAGGTTGTCTGGGAATAGTCGACCTTTGAGACGGAGGTCACCAGAGCTTAGTGTACCAAGCCTGCTGCACCGCCTCGAGACTTCGCCGCAAGTTTCACGACCCGAGCCAATCGTATTCCTAAATTCTCAAATCAACGGATCGTTAGGCATCTACCAGTTAGCCGTAATCTTGCAAAACAAGAAGGCGCGGTGTTCCATCACCCTCCGATGGCCAAGTCAATTCTTCTCGAAGACTTGCAGCTTGAATCAATAGTAATCTCGATTAGGAATTTCAGATCTTTTTTTGCCGATCATTTCTCTTTTGGCGTTGAGTGAGAAAAGAGATCCGCCTTTTTGGTTAATACTACTCTTCTTCCCATAATGCTAGGAAATATGACTTTATTTCGGGAAGAGGACTTATTCCTCTAAGTAACTACTTCTCAATCAATCGCTACCAAGAGGACTTCCCTATTTCACGGAGCATGACAGAAATGGGCCTACGAGTGAACTTATGCTTGTAAAGTAGAGAGTTTCACTGGCAACTTCTCGAGAGCTGTCGTCGGGAAAATAGCGTCATTGAAGCTAAACAAGGCTTCCGCTATGGATCTGGTTACCGCCAAGGCCGACAAGATTTGGCTGGGCTCCGCCAACGCCCTGACCTTATTCGCCAGTATCCGGGTAGCATGGCTTCACCGACATTCCCGGGCCGACCGCGACTAGGCCTTTCCCTTTGGGCCGCCGGCCGGCCGACCGCCATGTGTCGCCCGCCACAGACCTGGCAACACTCAACGAAACTAGTAATTTAAATAGCTTTAGGAGAAGGATAACTCATGGGCCAGAGTTATTAGCAACAAATACATCAGAGGGTAGCCAGATTTGTCAAAGATAGTGAGTAGAAGTACCTCTTCAAATGCATGAAAAGGCATCTCAACAATTGTAAAAACTATTGAGAAAGGTACGTCTACGGTAGTGAAAATGTGAGATAACACCCTGTTTTTGAGGGATAAATGTATTGAGAATTCACCCTTCTTCAGGTTCTTCAAGTCACACCCTTGACAATCTCATACTTGAGGGTGAAAGAATTATTGGATTTACAATAGGGGGCTGTAATTGGGCACTCTTAAAGAACCTTCTCCCACAGCAGGTGCTACTCAAAATGGTCCTGGCAATGTTCAGGGAGGAAGAAGAGGCCAAAGATGTGTTCAGCTGGGGACCCACCCTCATTTGGAGTTTCACACTCAGATCCACCCATACTTTCTTTTTTTTAATAAGCTCTTTATTATAATATAATATTTTAAATATTTCACCAATTAAATTAGAGATATAGACCTAATCGACCCACACCTTATTTGTCCACAGGGGGACAAATTTATGTTACTACAGTTAAATTTCCCTTAGCTTATTTGTGCTAGTACAATCAAATCTCCCTTTTACTTTATTATGCCCATTATTGTTGGTGCAGGAAATGTCTACATCTAGCCAGGTGGAATGAACACGTTACGTCACCTCACAATAATTGAATCCGTTGAAATTTAGTTGAGGATATTATTTTTATTTTGAATTCCATTTTGCAGTCAATCAAATCTGTTAAGTTATTTAAAAAATAGTTTTTTTTTTAAATATTTTATTTTCTATTTTTCAAATATTATTATTTAACTATTTAATCATGTGATAATTATAATTTAAAATTTTAATGTTTATAAAAATATTAAATTATTTAAATTGGCGTCATTACTCGGTGACATGCCGCCGCCGCCGCCGCCAGTTAACTACTACATCAGATATATCCGGAAGACGTTGACGAAGCTTTTTCCAAAATAATGCATTTTTTTTTAAATCTTAAACTAATACATAGTTTAAAATAATATCTAAATTAACACATTTTTGTTGTATCAATAAAATTGTAATAAATGATTACGGTTTAAAAAACTTTTTAAATAGTTAAAGAATAACTAGGGTTTTAGGCTTATAATTATAATCATGATTAAAAATTACAGTTTTAACCATTAAATTTTTTTTAAACCTGTGGTCATCACAGTTTTAATTTGTAAACTTAAAATCATAATTATTCATTATAATTTAATCTATTTAAAAAAAACTTAAACCATTATGACCAATCCTTAATTTTACTTTAACTTAAAATCATAATTATCAACCTTGTTTTTAATTTCAAAACGATAATGACAAAGCACGCATTGTATACATTATATCAAAACACGCTAAGTATTTGATTATTTTTTTTTTAAATATTATTTTGGGACAATGATCGCTAATGAGGGTATTTCATTAATTTAGAATACAAAAATATCCTTTCAAAACAAAAAAGAAGACAAAAATGTTTTCAAGTTTGTCGAAAGCTATCAATGATTTTGAGCTTTCGAGGTATTTAGATTTTTTTTATAAAAAAATATTATTAAAATAATTCAAAAATAAAAATAATATTTGAATTCGCAGATAAATAGTAATATCGTAAATTATCCACTGTCAGGACAAATTTCTTTAAATTAATACTACATTCGCTGCATTACAAATGCGAGTCACTTTAATTACATACTTCACACATTAATTTAAGATTATTTTATTTTTAAATTATTTTAATATTTTAAAAAACTAAATAAATGTAATTGACCAAAACACTCTACCCACGTGTTATAATGCGAGAGGATATCAAATTGGAGTTTGCATCAATCCACTTCCACACATTTTTCCAATTTTATATATATATATATATATATATAAAATAAACCTGATAATAATTTCTGAAGCAAAGACGACCGTTGGATGAAAGTAAGAGAAACGTGTTGCAAATCGGAGGGAGATAAGAAAGACGCCCGACTCTCCGGCACGCAAAAACATTTAGCAAAGTTACGTTAAAAGACGGAACAGAGAAACGGCGCGTGAGACCGGAGAAGGCATAAGCTGATTTGGATTTTCCTATAAGAAAGCTTATCTCTTTCTCGTCACTCATTCACTCACACAGCCAGTAAAGCGTAGAAAGGTAGAAACCTGTCTTGTGAATTTGAGAGAGAGAGAGAGAGAGATGGCGATGATGAAGAGAGTTGCTGAATCTGCGGTGAGGGCTTTTGCTCTGAATTCCGCTTCCCCGGCTCTCACCAGGCATCTCCATGTGAGTTTTTTTTTTCCTTGTCCGTTTTTCCTACTGACCCAGTAGATCGGTTCTTTGACGGATGAAATTGATGGTGGTTTTTGTGTGTGTGTGTCTGTTCGATTCGTTGTCTGTGATCAATTATTGTTTTCCACCGTTTCTGGATGATGGTTGCTGTGTGTTGGCTGGTAATTTTGATGATGATGGTGAGGGGTCAACATCAAAAACCATCGGCCTTGATATCAGGGCCACGCAAGGGATTTCTGGAACCGGATTGGGCTCTTGAAAAATTTTTATGTTCTTGAAAATGGGGGCTCTTTTTTTAAAAAATTTCCCCTTAAATCGTTGGGACTAGAGTGGGTGTTTGTGAATCGTCAGAGGATTGTTATGGATTGTCTTTCCTTAATGAAGGTTTTGTTTTGTTTTTTTTTTTTTTTAATTCACAACTTTCGCTTGATATCAATTTTGGCTCTTGACCAGCCTGCTGAATGGCTGCCAAGATCAGCATTTCTATGAATAATCCGTGTATTATAAAATCCTTTTGAGTAATTTTTCTGTATATGCACCCAACTTCACTTGACTGAACCTTAGTACCATAAAAGTGGTTAGTTTAATGCAAGTATTACTAGATCCAAGAGCTCTTTTTTAGTTACTACCTTTAATTTCCTAATGTAACTATGCGTAGTTAATGTACTTAGTACTTACTAGTTCCTACCAATTGGTCTTTTTCCTTTGCAAATTTCTCTTCTATGGTTGTTTTACTCATTGTTGTTTCTCATTGAAAGCAGGCTTCAGCTGGAAGCAAAAAGATTGTTGGGGTGTTTTACAAGGCCAATGAATATGCTGCCATGAATCCCAAGTTTGTCGGCTGCGTCGAGGGATCCTTGGGCATTCGAGATTGGCTGGAATCACAAGGGCATCAGTACATAGTTACCGATGACAAAGAAGGACCAAATTGTGGTTAGTATGTACTATTGAACAAATGTCTTGTATGTGGATCAAAGATCTTCCTATTTACCTGCTGGCTGCATCAGATAATACAGATATAAAGTTGTTGGCTATGGGGTTGTTTTGCTATGTTATAATTGATGGCTGTGTTCATAGTTTGTGACAGTCCATGAAGATCATGGTTTGCTGGAATATATTCCCAACTGGAAATCTTTATTGTAGTGTCGTTTATGGGAATTCTCCAAGGAGCTACATTCTTTCATAAATTTACATGTTTTTTATTCTTGAAATTTATTCAAACTAAAGCTGGTCTTTATTTGTTTGGTTTTTTTTTATTGTGTTATATAAATGCAGAGCTTGAAAAGCACATTCCAGATCTCCATGTTCTCATATCGACCCCCTTCCACCCGGCCTATGTAACAGCAGAGAGGATCAAGAAGGCCAAAAATCTGCAACTGCTGCTCACAGCTGGAATTGGCTCTGATCATATTGATCTGAAGGCGGCTGCTGCTGCCGGGCTAACGGTAGCTGAGGTCACTGGAAGCAATGTAGCACCTGTTGCAGAGGATGAGCTCAGCGAGAACTCTGATACTGGTCCGGAATTTCTTGCCTGGACATCATCAGGTTAATGGGGAGTGGAATGTTGCATATTGCTCACAGGGCTTATGATCTTGAAGGCAAGACAGTAGGAACTGTTGGTGCAGGGCGTATTGGTCGGCTTCTGCTCCAGCGATTGAAGCCTTTCAACTGTAATCTCCTCTACCATGATCGGCTTAAAATGGACCCAGACATGGAGAATCAGACAGGAGCAAAGTTTGAAGAGGATGTTGATGCAATGCTTCCCAAATGTGATATAATTGTCATCAACATGCCACTTACTGAAAAAACAAAGTAAGGATTTCATCTCATGTTTGATCCGGCTTTTTTTTTTTTTTTTTTGAGAATAGATCTGGCTCATTTATTATCATCTAAAAGTTTAACTTTTTAGTCAAACACAAGATCAGTTCGTTTGAAGAAAATTAATTTTATTCAAGTTGTGGATGTATCTTCTAATTTCTTTACATAGAAATATTAGAGTTGTCTCTTTGTAGCTGCAACAATTGTTGACAGCAAATCGGGGCAGCTCTTTGATTCACCACAAAAAGAGTTAAATATTGTTGAAACTACTCAGCTAATGTGTGTCAGGGAAATGGCCAAATGATGTAAGCTCAGGGAGTGCCATGCCATCATCCGTGTCATCAGGTTTTTATCACAATTAGAGTTTTTGTCTGTTTGAATGCTACTGAACATTGACAGTCATGCTAGGTCAGGAAGTTGACTCATATTCTGAAATTGATCTCAAACTCCAACCTTCTATCAGTACCAGGCTGCTGTCCTGTTTTAGCCCGGTGAATGTTTTGGTATAGTCAATGATGGCAGCTGACTAATAAGTCACAACGTTCACTAGTAGGAAACAACTTGGCCCCTTTTATTTACTGTTTCCTTGGATCTAGTAGCATCATCCCAATTCTACAAAATTTGTGTTGTTGAAGCCTGAAAACCTTGTGTTGTAGAATCATAACTGACCAGAATTATGATCATGTATGTACTCTAGAGGAATGTTCAACAAAGAGAGGATCGCAAAGTTGAAGAAGGGAGTTCTCATTGTCAACAATGCTCGAGGAGCAATCATGGATACGCAAGCTGTCGCGGACGCATGCTCCAGTGGGCATATTGCAGGTAACTTTTCAGCACTTACTGAGTTTATTGGATTTGAATTTCACAGCAGTTTTGAAAACCAATGAGTTATATTTTAATTTCTGAATTTCAGGTTACAGTGGGGATGTTTGGTATCCTCAGCCAGCTCCCAAGGACCATCCATGGCGATACATGCCAAACCAAGCTATGACCCCTCATATTTCTGGCACCACCATTGATGCCCAGGTACCCAAGTTTCTACTTCTCTTTCTCCTTAATCAATCTTCACATGCTTGAAACTCATGAAATGGAAAATGGGAAACTATTTGTGCAGTTGCGATATGTTGAAGTGAAAGACATGCTGGACAGGTACTTCAAGGGCGAAGACTTCCCCCCACAACATTACATCGTGAAGGAGGGCAAACTAGCAAGCCAGTACCAGTAATAATAATCCAGTCTTCTACTTGAGTTTGTTTCCTTCCATTTGGATGAATAAATGTGTGGATTATGGGAAGAATCTTTCTCTAATGTATGGGTTTGGTTCCTCGATTCTCTTTCGGCTTGAAATGCTTAGAGCTGCTGTTTCGGTTGTAAACTGGTCTTAATGCTTTATAGATGCAAGTTGATTTCTATCTTGATCAATAATCAGTATATTTGCTTTATAGGGCGATCGGATGAATAGTAGGGCCATTTAGCATTCCTCACAAAGCGAAACCATCTGTAACCAAAATAATGATGATGATGGTGAAAGTGGGGTGAGATAAGGTTTACTTATTATTATAAAGTGAATAGAAATTAAAAAATAAAAAGGTAAAAAAGTAATTAAGTAAAATATGCGGCACCTAATTTATTAGTAACGAGTTCATCTTAATTACTTTGATGTAAAAAAGGGCCCTTGCGTTGTACATGAGGGTGAACAAGGATCAAATTCATTAAAAAATAAATACCATATGAATAAATAAATAAATTTTATCATCCCTTTCAAACAAACACGTGGCTTAAGGGAAGGGGTTTCCAAGTCTAGATGTAGTTGGTTTTTATTATAATTAATAAGAAAAATATAAATTATCTAATCTTCGATGTATATATATAAATCTTCTATTTATTTATTTATTTTCATTTATTTTATTCTTTTGTATTTTATTTTATAGTATTTCAAATATATCACGAATCGTGACACTACTAAAAGTACTTTCTTTTAACTAATGGTGATTAAATTCACTATAGAATATCTATTTTACTGCTCTAAAAGCAACATATTCCTTACCCATTTGGGCTCGAATTTGCCCTTTAAAAGTTTTCATCTGATGGTGAATTTAAGATTTAGAATTTTATTGTAATTAATTTTGTTTTTGAAGTCTTGAATTTTGTTATTTTATTTTTGGTAGGATTCCAAAACATGAAGAAAGTACATTATCTTGATTAAGCTTGAATTTTGTAAAATCCTTTACATTTCAACATTTTCTTCTATCCCTTAAAAATAAGCTAGATTTTCTTCTTTCACCTTAAAATATTATATTTGGAAGTTGATGATCAACCTGTTGAATATAGATAGTCATTTTAAATTAAAATTTTATTCCATTTTATATAATTTATTAAATAAAAAATATTACTTTTCTTTTACCTCATATGAATATGTTATTTCAATTATTTATTTTCTTTTATTTTATAAATACTTTACTTCAGTTTATTTATTCCATTTGACAAACTTATTGTACCAAAAATATTAATTAATAATATCCAATCCGATTTTTTAGGAGAAAAGACAATGATGGCGGATAGAAAAATGAAAATATAAAATTTGTAGCCGTTATGCATATAACTCAATAAGAGATAACAATTATCAAAATTATTCAAATAATTCTTTAGTTCAAATACTAAGAATACAATTGTGTTATACAGTGAAATTTTATTATCTTTATGATTTATATGGAATACTTGATCCGACATAAGTGGTTTTTTTTTTTACATTACCATCAAAAACCCTTATCTATCTTTGTAGAGAGATATGGAGTTGGAAAATGAAAAATATCATTCTCATTTCCGTTAGTAAATTGATACTTATTTGGTATTATTTTTTATTACTAAAACAACTTTAGTTTTTAATCTTTTTACTTTTAAGATCATCCAAAATTTAAAAACAAAACATTTTTTTTGCACTTTTTTTTAAGAGAAAAATAATTTAATTAATTCAAATTAACATCGATAGAAGATATAATCAAAATCGCTAAAACTACTCAAAGCCTATACATTTAATAGTTGAGTCTATACATTTGATATTACTATTATGATCATAATACATTTGACTCAAATTCTACAACATACTGATAACCATCGACGACCATTCAGATTGATCATATTTGGCTTCATTTAAATCGCTCAAATACAAATAAATTGTCATATCACGACGACTAAGACTATACAACCACCTGTCATACCAAGATAACGACAACCACACACGCACGAAGGCCACTACACTATACGCACTGGCAATATGACTAATACAATTTAAAAAATATATAAAACCAGATATGCGAAAATAATCACTTTATCAAAAAAATGAGTTATGCTAGACGGCCGATTTCGCATCAAGAACGACAAAAATCATCACTCATCGCTTAAAGAAAGAGAATAGTAGATAAAAATTGGAGAGAATAGAAAGAGGGTTTAAAGAGAAAGAGATAATATATTAACAATATTTAAGATAATTATTTTCATCATATTTAACTCGAAACAAGTATGAAGGAACGGCCCACCATGCTTTAACTCATGTGATAAAATACTTAATATTTAAAAAATATAAGACATAGGGAGAAATTTACTAAATTATAATTAAAGTATTTAGCTGGAAAAAAAAAACATACCAAGTAAAGGTAAATGATCAACTTCAATCCCCTAGAGTAAATTCCAGTGGGCTCGGATCAACCATCAACCGACCCGATCGTGCAAATTGCAGGGCCCAAATATAAGAACTACCACAAAACCTAAATTAACAATCCTAGCCCAAAATAATAAAATCAAAATCCCAAGAATTTATATTAGTGTCCATAAATGCTAAAAAGGGGCTTTTTCTCATTTGGTAAATAATTACGGGTCTTTTAGCCTTATAAAAATTATGTAAAAGACATTTATTTATTTTATTGTATGTTTTAAATATATAATAATAATACTAAAAAAAAATTATTTTTTTAAAAAAAGATAAGTTTTAAAATTATATCATTTAATTTATTAATAAAAAATATATTAATATTTATAGTATTAAAAATAAATAAAACAAATTTTAAAAATAAAAGTTAAACATGACAGGTAATTTCTAACCTGTTTATTAAGTGGTAATAAACCTTACAACCTTTCGCCGAAATAAGATTAAAGGAAAATAGAGATCTCGATGAAAAAGTTAGCATCATATTTTTCATTCAACCTTACAAAACAGTTTCTGCGAATTTTATGCGGCCTGTTTTGTTTATAGTTTTAAAATTATTTTTCGTTATGGCAATGTTGGGAAAAACAAATAAAACATATTCGACATCATTTTTTGGCTTCAATAGTGAACCAAAACAAAGACTCGAGCTTGCCTGCTCTTATTTTTAAAACTCGTTATATATTATCAAGAATGCAAACAAATAAAAATACGAAAAACACAAGCCGGCTTTTAATCGCTTTTGCGAAAAACATACCAATTTAATAAACACTAAATTCAAAGGATAATAACACTTTTCACAAAACATTATTTTTGTGTTCTTTAATCTGTATTTTCAATAACTATACTTAAAAAAGATTTTCAAAAAACACGAGGCAAATAGGCCCTTAGTGTTTCTATCCCCTTTTAATGTTTGGCTTCTCGTGTTAACATAAAAAGTGACAAAGATCACTGTCTGAGTTTCAGAACAGCCTAGGACATCAAAACCTTTTTTATCAGTATCTAGAATCCATGATTCAACCTCGAACTACTTTTGGTTCCGATAAAAATATGGTGAAAAATGTGAGATAAAGAAAATACAGTTAAAAGGTAAAAGGAAAGAAAAATGAAATAGAGTTAAATCCAACATAATAATATTATTATTATTATTAGTACTATCTATTTCAAACTTATTTTATTTATTTTCAATCATCAATATCTAAGTTTCTTTAAGTACTTTACTATATGTAACTTTGAATATATATATATATATATATATATATATATATATATATATATATATATATATATATATATATATTGGTACTTAATGCAGGAATCAAACACAACCCACGTTTTACAAAAACTGGGATAACTTATATGTAGGGAAAAAATGGAAATCCTTTATAAAGAAGTTGAGATGGTTGAACCCACATTTTTAACCCAGGTTATAAATTATTATTATTATTATTACATATTATTATTATTACTAAGATTGGGGAGAAAGCTCTCCCAAAACGCTTACATTAAACGGTAAACACGTCATGTGCTAATACTAAAGACTTAGCTTTTAAAATTCATTTTTCAAAACACGCTTTAAAAATTAATTGCTATAAAATTTTCCTTTAAATGTTAAAATGACACAGGATCCATAGGTTAACTATTATTATAAAAAAAAAATTAAAATCAAATCTCCATTTCCTTTTCTTATCTTTCATCCCCTTTTCCCCCTAAATAAATAAGATTAACACAAAGAACAAATAAGAACAAAAGAGAAATGAAAGAATTACTTACTTTTATTTCTTCAAAATAATGCACAAAGTTTGATTTACAAACTTTTCCACTGGCCTCTCCACTTACTCACTTCTCCACTCACCTAACTCTTTCTCTCACACCTGCCTCTTTCTTTCTATCCACTATCTCTTCTCTCGATATCTCTGTACATCTCATCCACTCATTTATAGAGAATTGGGAGACTCTAAAACTTATTAAAAGATGTCATGTGGCTGAAAAAAAACAAAAATGATATTATTCCTATATGGACATTGATGAATACACAATTGAGTGATAATTATAACGGAATCTAACACATTTAAATCACAATGTACTCACATTTGGCATAAGAAATAAGTACTTCAATCTCTTCTCTGTGTTTTTAGATTTGTGCAAGTGCGCCTTTCGCATTTAAAACGAAGTCAAGACAAGGACAGTCGAAGCCAATACAAGCAATGTGATGTGGGTGAGAAATCGACGGTTTCTCGAACCCCAAATAAGGAAAGACAAGAGGACAGTCCTACCGGTAGACCCCGGTCCTACCGCAGAACTCGCAGGAAAATCATAAAGAAGGTCCTACCAGAGAACTTCAAAGTCCCACCTGAGAACTTTACTGAACTTGGCGAATTGTCCAAGAATTCAATCCGACGTGAGGGCACTTTCGTAGTTTAACCAAAATGGAAAAATCACTTTGAGGGGCTAGGAAGGAGGAGGACACAAGTATTAGAGGACTTTTTAGGAGTCTTTTTTAGTTTTCTCTTGAGTTTCGAGTTCTTCACTTCTAGTGGTTTAGGTTTTTAAGAGTTTTTCTCCAATTTTTGAGTGGTACCTTGTAGATCCAGATTTGAGATTTCCATCCTTTTAGAAGTTTTGATTCAAGAGTTTGTAATCTTTTCAAAGATAAATATTTATTTTGCTTTAAATCTAGCATTCCATATTCTTCATTCTCCTCGCTTTACAAGTTAATTCGATTCTTCAAGGTAATCTGCTTTTTATGATTAATTGTTCCTCAACTTTAATTGTTCATATAAATTTTATGGAGTTCTAAACTCCTACCGGGCTGGATCTATACTCTGGGAAACTCACCCCGATCAAGGTAAACCTCAATTCCTCTCTTGGATTTTCAATGGATTGTGTAATATTGATCACTTGTGTAGGGTTTTTAAATCCTTAGTCAATAAATTTCGACAACGTGTTAACGGTAGATTATTTCCTGACACGTTGTGCTTCGATCATAATGCCAACTAAGGGTTCATTTAATTGAGAACAAGTGTTTAGTATTACTTGATCATTTTACTACTAAAAAGCATTTAAAGATAAATCCTTCCATCGAAGACCATTTATCAATGGTTCCTAGGGGATGAGTTTATAAAATAAGAGGTGGGACTTAATTCTCGATCGAAGTGAGTGGAACCCTAAAACTAATTATCTTTCAGTTAAAACATTCAAAACAATCAACCATTCAATCAAACAACACATCATCACAATTCTCCTTTAAATCATACTTTTAGTGGAGAATAAATCTCTATCGATCAACCGAATCGTAATTTCACTCCTCGGTGAGATGACCTGTGGATTCCCAATACAGATTACAAATTAGACGACTATAATTCTACGCTGGGGAATAGAATTAGGTATACTAATCAGATCGGCATTTTGGCGCCGCCGGGAGCATAATTCAACCGTTGATCCGGCAGTTGGGAGGCAATTTGCAATCGCATTGCAAATCCGGCACGTTTCTCCATTTTTTTTTATTTTGTTTTGTTTTTTTGTCGAGAAATCTCGCAAGTGCTTCGACGCAGTAAGTGTAGTGCATGTCAACTGGCTCGCAACGAAACACCGATTAGTCAGAGTTACATCCCCTAGAAACCTTGAGAAATCCATTATAAGCCAAGTGTCTCAAGATAACATTTTACCTCCAATGGATAATCCTGAGAATCAGCAAGGACTCTATGAGCCTCCACAACATGGGGGCCATGCTACGCCCAATAAACCCAGTTGATAGGAGGAGGAAAATGGTAACCTTCAAAGACAATCAATATAGAGTTCCTCCCGCTCCTTGCCCAATGTGTGAAAGAACCCTTCGAAATTCGCAACCTCGCAGGACCCACCACAAATTCTTGTATTCGCCTCTCGATGAGGCCAACCATTCCCGACATGAAGCCTGAATGATCCGCCTTTCACCAGATACCAAGGGTTCGACCGAGAATCCTTACTCATTCATGAGGGATTTTGAGGATGTTCAGCAGACTCCCTTCCACCGCTCCTCTCCACATTATCTCGTTGTCTTATTTCCTTTTCTTTAAAGGAGAAAGCTGCAACCGGGTTCCACTCCCTTGCACCTAATTCGATCTTTACGTAGGGAAAACATGCGAATGAATTCCTCAATGTTTTTCCCCCGCACGTACTAATGCCCTCATGCGAGCAATCTTAACTTTCTCTCAAAGCCAGTGAACCTCCTTTCAGCCGGTACGGGAAAGATAGTAAGGATCTCCTCCATGCTATCCCTCATCACGTCGGGATGTCGGACAAATTCAGGCATACTTTCATCAAGGATTATCTCTAGGTAATAAACAATACATCCAAATGATGTGTGCAGGAGAATTTTATGAAAAAGAGTGCCAGGAGGCAATTCAAATCTTTGACACTCAGCGTAGAACGCTCGAACTCGGGAGACAAACACTTTTGTGACACCGCTAAAGTGCATAACACATTCGCCGGTGGTGGAATCCACCACCTAAGAGAGAATGATGAGTCAGTGCCAAGATTGCCAATTTGACAAGGAAATTAGAGGCCATAGAGACGAAGAGAGTGAACGAGGTAACTAGCGTATAACAAATACCCGATACCCACTGACCTGGGAGCGGGAGGAACCATGCATTATATGCGATGACCCTACACACTCGACCATTAACTGCCCAAATCTTCCTCAAGTTAAGGGAGCCATTCAAATCGAACAAGCCAACGCCCTTAACTACCAAAGGAAACCTTTCAACTCCCCATACTCTGAAACATACAATCCCTGGTTGGGGTAAGCATCCTAATTTTAGCCGGAGAAATGAGGGAGGACCACCTAACCCGGGCTAAACAACCAAGGCCCTCACTATCCAAACCAAGGTTTTCCAAATTCCATTCTCCTACTTCGGAATCAAGGCCCCTAAGGATTTCAAGGAAATTCCAATCAAGGTCATCATCCACCGAACCAAGGGAATCAAAACTCACAGCCTTACCAACCTCCACATAAGAGAAGTCTGGAGGACATAGTCACACAGTCAGACAAACCCAAAGAAACTACAAACACGACCCGAACCGGTCAATGATGTGAGATCCCGCATAACCAAGTTAACCTCATCTATAGGTAACCAAACAAGAAAAAGGGAATCCCATCACAACCCATCCAAAACCCACGTGGGTCAAAAAACAAGAGGGAAGTTTAGGTTCCAAATGAGGTACTCTCGAAAGCATCGTAGCGCTGGCCACTACCCTTCTGGAGCGGTAAGGTAGTCGACAAAACTATTCCCAACCAAGGAACCATCACAAGAGTCTCATAGTGAATTAGCTAGAGGATGAAAAATCAGACACACCTCATGTCCCTAATACAAATGACAAAGATAAGCAACCGAGGAAGAGCAAGCCCAACTGATATATCCCTCCCAGCTCCATACCCTCATAGGCTGAGAGCACCAAAGAAAGTGAATAAATCTCGCTCATGTCAAGTTTATGAGTTGCCCAAGCAAGTGAAACTGAACATTCCCTTGTTAGAGGCCATTACAAATCCCATCATATGCTAAATTTCTGAAGGACTCCAGTACTGTGAAAAGGAAACTAGTGTCAACAAGGAGGCATTCATGATCGAACAATCTACGTCCCTAATTCCTGAACAACTTGCCCTCAAAATACAAAGACTCCGTAGTCCTTACTATTTCTATAGTAGCTGGAAATTCAAAGTTGGGGCATGCTTTAGTGGACTTAGGGCAAGTGTTAATCACATTTTACTCGCATATGTGGACCTGGTTAGAGAATTGAGCTAACCAATATCACCCTCCAATCAATGGATCATAGCGGCCAAAATTCCTAGGGGAATAGTGAAGGATGTCTTGGTCCAAGTGGACAAATTTTACTTCCCTGTCGATTTTGTGGTGCTTGACACTCAGCCTGTGGCCAACCAAGGAACTCAGTTCCCAGTAATTCTTGGTCGACCATTCTTGGCAACTGCTAATGCCATTATACATTGTAGGGGAGGCCTAATGACACTTATCTGGGGAACATGACCGTTAATCAATATTTTCTAATGTAACTGTGCTGAATGGGGGATGAAGAAGACACGTGTGAAATTAATATGATTGACTCCGTGGTACAAAAATACCTGGATAATGTCTCACATGATGATCCTCTTAAGTCATGTTCGTCACCGAATTGGGATGATAAGGACCACTTTGGAGTCGAAGTTTCCACTCTATAATCGAGCATAAAGATGTATTTAGTTACTGTGTGGGTACCTAAATTCAACCTTACAATTAAATGAGGAGGGACATTGCCTTCTGAGTATAAGCCACCTAAGCTTCGAGCTAAAACCTTTACTAACACATCTTAAATATGCATTCTGGGGAGCATGACACTTTTCCAAAGAATCATATCTTCCTCCCTATAGAAGTGACTCCAAGAAACTCAAACTTTTGAAATATTGAAAACCCACAGACTCGCTTTAGGCCGGACAATTGCGAGATATTAAGGGGAATCGACCCCTTGATGCGCACACATAAATTCATAGAAGCCCGGGCCGTTAAACGCTAGGCAACCCGCAGAGGCGATTGAACCGATAATGAAAGAAGTGGTGAAGAAGGAAGTTTTAAAGCTCTTGGATGTAGGGGTTATTTACCTTGTGCAGATAGTAAGTGGAGTTAGTCAAGCCACCGGGTAGTTTCTGAAATTAAAGTCGCGGTGGTTGCGATGAAAATAGCGAGCTCATTCCTTTCGTGTCGCCGGGATGGAGAGTGTGCATAGACTATAGGAAGCTTAATGCGAGAGTCTTAGGAAAGACCATTTCCTCAGTTTGTTGATCAAATGCTAGAGAGTTGCGGGGCATAGATTTTATTGTTTTTCTTGATGGGTACTCGAGTGCAATCAAATTGAGATAGCTTTGGAAGATCGAAAAACTACATTCACTTGCCCTTTTGGTACCTTAGCCTTTGGAAAATGCCCTTTGGACTATACGTGCACGGAACATTCCAACGATGCATGATAGAATCTTGATGACATGATAGAAATCATATTGGAAATCTTCATGGATGATTTCTCGGTTTTTGGTGACTCGTTCGGAATTTGTTTAGAGAGAACTTACGTAAAGTTTTGGAGAGGTGCGAGAGAAAAATCTTGCTGTTAAATTGGGAGGAAATGTCACTTCATGGTAACCTGAGAATTGTCTTAAACCACATTGTATCAAAGATGGAATCAAGGTGAAATAAGACGAAGTTGAGCGATTCCAAGCCTCCACACTCTAAGTGTGTTAGAGACATAAGGTCATTCTTGGGCCATCTTGGTTTTTATAGAAGGTTTATAAAGATTTTAGTCTTTATGCTTGAGCCATATGTACTTTGCTTTCATTAAAGATGTCACTTTCACATGGTCCTGGCTTGTGACTCTGCTTTGCTAAGCTTCGAAAACATGCTAGTGTCACCGCGATCATGCGGTCTCCTGATTAGGACCTCCCCATTTTGAGATCATGTGCGTGCTAGTGATTATGCCATAGGAGTTGTGTTAGGACGGAGGAGGGCGAAAAGGCTTTTGTCATTACTATACCCGATGGAATAAATGAACTCTGCCCGGGCGACTTCTGACCACGGAAAGAGTTTCTAGCGGTTGTCTTTGCTCTAGAAAATTCGGTCATATATTGTTGGCTCCTGACCATTTCACGGATCATGCGACTTTAGTACTTGCTCTCTAAGCGGGATCTGAAACCAAGGTTAACTAGGTGGATTCTCTGTCGAGGAATTCAGCTTGACCATTAAAGATAAAAGGGTCGAGAATGTAGTTCTTGACCACTTATCTCGGTCAGTTCGAATCCGGCTCATGGGCATGCCCATAGAGTGATAAGCTTTCTGATAGACAACTCTTTGCTCTTGCTCATTACCCGTGGTATCTTTGACATAGTGAATGCCTAGTCAACGGCCCAGATTCATTTCGATGGACTTCTCGAAAAAGAAATTCTTAGCCAGATATTAAAAATACTATTTTGATGATCCCATATCTATTTAAATGCATCCCGAGATCAAATAATGAGGAGTGTACCCAGTATTGGCTGAGTGCAGTTTTAGCTTTGCCATTACGAAGCTGCGGAGGACATTCTCACTTCGAAAAACAGCGAGACAGATTTTTGCAAAAATGGGTTTTATTGGCCCACTCTATTTAAAGATTGTTTTGATTTTACTTGAAACATGTGCTCGATGCCGACCCAACTAGGAGGGTCTGGCGGAAACATGATGCCTCTTACTGATTCACAATCATTGAAATTTTTGATTGTTGGGGTATTGACTATGGGCCTTTTCCCCCTTCTTGTGGCTATCTCTACATTTTATTATCACATTGATTCTGTGTAGTGGGTTGAATGATTCAGCGAGAACCTGATGACCCGTAAGGTGTTTGCAGAATTTATAAAGGAACATATTTTTTATTCTGGTTTGGGCACTCGGGCAATTATTAGTGATGGTGGACTCCACTTTGCAATAGATCTTTTGAAAATGCATTAAGAAATGTGGAGTCACCCGTAAAACATCACGGCTTACCACCCCCGGACCGATGGTCGAATTTGAGCTAGCTAATAGGGAGATAAAACACGTTTAGAAAGGCAGGGTTGCCGAATCGAAAAGATTGGTCACTCAGGTCTTCTGGAGTGCTCTTTGGCATCTGCATCTTGCTAAAGCTGTTCTTGGTATGTCTCCTATAGGCTAGTTTATGTGAAGCTTGCCATTTGCCCGATGAGATGGAACACCCAGACTTCTTAAAAAATTTATTCGAGACACACAATTCTAGTCCCAACTCGAGCGGTAAGCGGCGTTTATTGCGGGTTAAATGAACTTGAAGATTCATGGAGGAATCGTATAAGCTCGAATTTACAGATGGCTCAAGTTATTCCATGAACAAGTCTATTACGGGAAAACTTTCGGTGTCAGAGAAATCTTCTTTGTATAGTTCAGTTGCATCCCATTCCTGGAAAGCTCGCTCGTTGGGTAGCCCTTTCATCGTCGAGGTGGTTTATCCATACGGGTAGTGAGTGAAAATCGACAATGGGAACTCTTTGAGGTGAATGGCCAGCGCGCAGGTATTCGCGACATTTCTCCCCTCCGCGAGCACCTTTGTGGATTTGGTAGACCCGGCTCTACCATAACTCTCCCTTCAGTAACCTCGAGTCTCAAATTGTTGTAAATAGTTTGCTTTTATTTTGTTCTTGCTTTCTATTTTTATTGTTTTACTTCGGTGCGTTATTTCATTTGCTTTTCAATAACATAGAAATACAAATCATTAGAATTTTATTGTTTTGTGATCCCTCGGAGTGCATTTGTGGGGTACCTTAGTTCAATGCATTGGGGACAATGCTTGTTTCTGTTGTGGGGGTAGGTGTACACGGGGTTGAATGTAACTATGCGCTCGTTATATGTTCAGTGGGTCAAAATTTTCAAAATTTGCGTCTTTGGAGTATTATGTTTTACATGCCTTTGTACATGCAGTTTGATCTCATATGCTCTCCACATCGTCTTATCGCGTGTGCATGCTTATGAGACTTATGTTCTTACGTAATTTGTTTCCCGGAGTGCATTCTACCTGCTGCTTCTCACCCAGACCACGGACTTATGACGAAATTTCCCAGATCTTACTTTGTGAAGTTGTTTCCAATTGTGCATCATTTTAAATTTGGTCATTGTTAATCTCATGCATCATAGTCTTTTCACGGAACACCTTGCATAAGTGGAAAATGATTAGAGGCCATCATTCACAGTGCATACGATGGATTTGTAGTATCCAACCTTGCACCCATTTTGAGCTTTCGGTTGTCAAGTTTATTGAACCTTAGGAATCGGATTCATGGAGCAATGGTGATTCTCATGGAAGTTGAAGATATCCGAGAATGGTCTGGTCACTAAGTCACACACAAATCACGATCGATTCTTGGAATTTGAGCAGAGAAAATAAACATGCGAGAAAAACTGGATGAAAGACGGAGTTGAGCAGTCGAATGTATAGCGGCACCACCATCCCAAGTAGAAAAATATATATATATATATATATATATATATATATATATATATATATATATATATATATATATATATATATATATATATATATATATATATATATATTCATTATATATATATATTCAAAAAAGAAGAAGAAAAATGGTTTTGAGGTAAGTCACGGTAGAACTTAAGAATCCTCTTAGGTAGAACCTAACAAAAAGTGAAGCTGATGGCTAAGTCTCACAGGGTAGAACTTAAAATCCCTCTTAGGTAGGATCGAGGCAGTGGGAAGAAGGGTTTTTAACCCGAAATCAGCACCTCTTATTCCTTTTTGCTTTTGACACTACCCAATAAGAGCCCTTTAAGCCGTGTGTTCCTACACAGAGTCCCACACTCCCGAAGCTCGATCGCTCTGCCAGGGTTTCGGTTCGAGTTCGGATTAGTTACCTGATCGGTGTTCGCACGTGGTAAGCTACAACTCCCCATTAGCATTGTTGATCTCTTTTCGGCTATATATGGACCTTTGTGGTTGGATTTCTTCTTTGTGTGTGATTGTTGGATGGGAGGCTATGCTCTCCATATGGGCGAGACTACTATTAGATGTACATAGGCTGACCCGGTGTGGTCGAGGCAGTGCGCGGGATATGATGATTTATTCTGGGCCATGGCGGGTGTGCTATCATTGCCATCTCCATGGCGCGTTCGAAGAATCTGAAGGGAAGGTATCGAGGTCCTCATGGAGCGGCGGTGAAGAGAAAGCGATGCCACCGGCCAGGTGAAAAGAGAAAGGAAGCGGGCTATATCCTCTTCGGAAAGTGAGGATTTAGCCAAGAGTGTGATGAAGAAATAGAGGCTATGTTTCACAGGTCGGGTGAGCACGAAATGGAGTTCGATTAATGAGCGAATAGAGGTTTAGATGCGAGAGGGTGTCAATTTGGAAACATTCTTATATTCGCATCCCATCGGGGTAATTATCCGAGGAGCAAAATATACGCCCATTGCACTGCGGGGATCAGCGGATATTTGCAGCCCGGTAGTTGGAGGAGTTCTACTCGATTTGAAGAAATCGTGAGTTGACTCGGTATTGGAAACCGGTGATGGGAAGCGACATTGTCACTCGATTTCGATAGCACATACCGCCTGCTATATTCGCCACGGCGTGTCGGGCCGACCCTATCCACTCGGGGCCATTGCGATTTCGATACGGCTATTCACGAGGCTATGTGCGGATCCACATTACCCATGAATGGTTATGAGACAAGAATTTGTTCTGGAAAGTTAAAGCCCAGGAATACATACTGATGAAGCAGATCATCACAATCGTGTTTAGTAGGAATGGTTGTGAAAGTCTCCCGATCGAAAACGGTCGGTTGTTATACAAGGTTATTAATTTGGAAAACTTATTGATTATGCACTAGTCATATGGTCTTGCTTGATGAGAGAGTTTCTCACGATATTCGCGTTCAAGCCAGAATGTCCGTTCCCCTCACTTGACTAGTATGGTAGAGAAGCGGGGATGAGGAACGGTTAAAAGAAAGGGTGATACCTCGGCGGAGCGGATCACTACTGAGACTGGCGAAGAAGCGCAGGAAAGCCTCCACTGAACCCACGATCCTCGATTGCCTTGACCCTCCCTAGGACCATTTCTTCCCACGGTTCCGGCCTGTAGGCCACGCCATGCTGAAGAGGATGGAAGCGGCGGATCAAGGGATGGTTCAAGTGCATCCTTGGGAAGCGAGGCGGTGGGCCGGCGTCTCTCCCGGACTTGAGGCCACATCTTTCGGGGAGAGCCGGCGATGGGGCGGATGCTACCTCCCGGATTTAGAGGGAGATCAAGTAGATTGGACGATTGTGTGGGCCGGGCGCATTCCTCTTCGTGGGGATGAGGGCGACCTTTGCGTAGTTGTGTTGATACATTCTAGAGTGGTGTTGGCAATCGGTAGTAGACCTTAGCCGTATTATGCAAGCACCAGTTTTGATTTCCCTTTTCTTTCATTACACCCATGGTCATTACAAGTATTAAGACCTTTTGATTCGGCTTATGTTTTGTTCCTTTTGACTTTAGCCATGATGGTTACATGTTTTATGTTATATGATTGCTTACCTTATTTGATCATTCTGAGTTCACTATAAGCATGACTACCTTCACTTCTTAAACCCGCAATCCTTATTTGAATAACCAATTTGTGTTAACGTGTTATAATGTTCATTTAATGTAGAATGTGGTTGAAGCTGATTAATTAAATGTAAGTGCATCTGCCAGGTGAAATGCTCACTCCATAAGTGCTATTTTGAAGTTTTTCTGAAAGCTTGATTATCTGGCGCCTTGTTTTTCATACTAGTGGGTGATTCAGATCCTAAATCTTGCTGAATTGCTGGTCTGCGAGGTGGGGTGTGATGAATACACAATTGAGTGATAATTATAGCGAATCTAGCACATTTAAATCTGATGTACTCACGATTTGGCATAAACAGTACTTCTAATCTCTTAAGCGTGTTTTTAGTTTGTGCGGAGTCTTTCAGTTTAAAGCGTAAAATTTTCGAGGATACCACTTCAGAGGAAATAATATGAAGCAATGTGGATGTGGGTGAGAAATTGGCGAAGTTTGGGAACCAATCGAAAGCGAGAAAGCACAGAGAGACCAAAGTCTACTGTAGAACTTCAAGTCCCACCGTAGAACTAGCTGGAAATTTAGCGGTGGAATGAGTCCCTCACAGGTAGAACTTGCTAGAAAATTGGCGGGTAAGCAAGTCTATAGGTAGACTTAAAGTCTACAGGTAGAACTTGTGGAACTTCTTGAGATTGTCGAGAATTCCAATCGGACGTGAGGCGCTTTAGTAGCGAACCAAATGGGAAAATCCACTTTGGAGGTACATAAAGGAGGAGGGACACAAGTGATAGAGGATTCTTTTAGGAGTCTTTTTCGTTTCTCTTGAGTTTGGAGTTCTTCACTTCTGGGGTTTGGGTTTTAGGTTTTCTCCAATTTTGAGTGGTACACCTTGTAGATCCGGATTTGAATTTCCATTCTTTTAAGTTTTGGATTCGAGAGTTTAGCAATCTTTCAGCATAAATATTTATTTGCTTTAAATCTTAGCATTCATATTCTTCATTCTCAATTTTACAAGTTAATTCAGATTTCTTCAAAGTCTGTTTTTATGATTAATTGTTCCTCAGCTTTAATTGTTCATATAAATTTTATGGAGTTCTAAACCCCTACTTGTTGGGATAAATACGGGAAACTCACACGATCAGGTAAAATCCCTCAATTCCTCTCTTAATTTTCAATGGATTGTATGTGATCACTTATTGGCAAAGGTTTTAAATCCATAGTTGGACAAAATTCTTGACAACGTGTTAACGAGATATTTCGATTTACCGTTGTGTGATCATAATGCAGCTAAGAGGGTTCATTTTGATGAGAACAAGTGTTTGAAGTGACCTTGATCATCTTTATTTTCCAAAAGCATTTAAGTCAAATCTCCCGCCGAAGACCATTTATCAATGGTTCTGAATGAATTATAAAATAAGAGGTGGGACCCATCGAAGTGAGTGAACCACTAAAATCAGCATTGTCTTCTAGAGTTAAAACATTCAAAACAATCAACCATTCAATCAAACAACACATCATCACAATTCTCCTTTAAATCATACTTTTAGTGGAGAATAGCTCCTATTGATCAACCGAATCAGACCACTCCCTGTGGAGATGACCTGTGGATTCCCACAGTATTCTGATCTTTGAGACCGGCCCATAATTCCCTACGGCTTGGGAATAGAGATTAGGCGCCTAATCGGGGCGGAAAGCCGGACATGTGTGTGACTCATATGGACAACTTTTGTACAAGTGTCCCAATGGACAATTTAAACTTATCAAAACCTATAAAGACTAAAAAGTTGGCTACAGGGACAAGTGTCCTTTAGTACAAAGAAAATGTTGATATTTATCAAAAAATCTTTACACGTTGCATGTCTTCTCTTGTTTGTTTGTACGATAAGGATAAGCCTAGTTTTGAAAAAGTTGTTGAGGACTGTTTTTGCAGAGTTGAATACTTTTGTAAGATTTAATGTCATTGTTATCCTTCCATTGCATTTTTCAGATTGGCATAGCTTTCTTCATCTAGGTTCTCCCAGAAGTTTGCATCATTACTGATATAAGACATTTCTAGTGAATCTGCCCAAAGCTAGTTAATAAAATCTTTTTTCAGAAGTTATAAAAATTTTTGGGTTAAATTTTTTTTCTAAAGGCTTGATTTTTCAAATAGACATGGTTTGGATTTCTCCAATAAGATAAGCAGAGACTGTGCTTCCATCAATTTTAATTTAAATAAAGGTGGAATGGTTTCAAAATATATATCTACAAAATTTTTGGTTCTAAAAATATATTCTCTAACGGTTTTTAATTTCTGGAAAGTTCTTGAGGTATTTGATAAATATTGGTTAAAATATGTTTTCAAAATCCATGTCAGTATTGAGGATGAGTTAAGTATTTTGATATAAATAAATCAGGATCATGGTAAGTCATATATCACACTTTAATTCCATTGTTTTGTTCAATTGTTCACTTTGGAGCATTTGGTTCTCAAATACTTTTTCATTATGTTTTTGCAAAAAGAAATACTCTATTTTATCATAAATATCATACTCATACTTGTTTTTAATTACAAGTTTTTCAAATTGTTCGGTAAAAATAATTGATTTTCTAATCATATTAATTAAATCGGTTTTACTAACATTGTTCAAAGAGTCTAGTTTTGTTTTTAAATCCTTAATAATGTTTTCTTGTTTTTCTTGGTTTTTAATCATTTGGAATTTTTCGGTTTCTAAAAAAACAAACTAGTTTTGTAAATTTTGAAAATATTGGGCTAAGGCCCGAAATAGTTTTTCATAAGCACCATCTAGGTTTGAGTTTGAAAGTTTTGGGGTTTTAAAGACCAAAGGTTATCTATAATAACTTTATGTTCTTCAAAAATGTTTTGAGAATACAAATACTGAAATTGAAAGTTTTGGTTTAAAACTTCATTTAAACTAACGGTTATCATTTATAAAAATCCTCCTACGAAAAAATGCGCTGTATAGCCCTATCCTTTCCTTTAATATATTTAATTTGGGACTGAAACCAAGTAAGCGTTATGAAATTTATCCATCTTTTAGTAGATAATTTGAAAAATTTTTAATATTTTCTGATCAGGTTCTTAAAGTAAATTGTTCTTGGTTTAAAAATAATTGAAATTTTCTAAAACTAAAATTATTGCTTCTATTTCAATCTATTGAACTAAGATTCTTTTGATATTCATTAAAAGTTTGTTGATATCTCTGAGAAAGTTTTCTTCTAAATTATTTGTTAATGCTAAAAGAATTCTTCCCCATCTTGTTTGACTAGCATCTATTTGAATTATTTTATATTCATTTTCTAATGGTAGGTGTAAAGTTGGGAGATTTCTTACAAGTTCTTTTATTTTTTGGACTAATTTAATATCTTCAATGATTAAGAAATATTTTTGCCTTGTATTTTTGGTTTGCTATAAAGGAGTCCCGGCTAATTGACAGGTTTTAATGGAGTCTAACATATTTTAATAATCCTAAAAACTTTGAAGGAGTTTTTAAATCTTCTAGTTTATCCCGAAAAATTATTAATTTTTGTGCTATATGTTTTAAGTTTCTTTGGACCATTTCTAATTCTAATCCTAAAAATTCAATTTGATTTTTAAATAACTTTATTTTCTTTCTCCTAACTACCAACTCATTATTTTTAAGTTCTTCAAAAACAAGTTCTAAATGTTTTATGTGTTCATGAAAAGTTTTAGAAAAAACAAGAATATCATCAATATATATAAGAATAAAAGAGTATTTACTAAATATTCTAGTTTATCTGGAAAATTATTGATTTTTTGTACTATATGTTCTTGAGTTTTTCTTGGACCATTTCCTAATTCTAATCCTAAAAAATTGATTTGATTTTGAATAATTTGTACTATTTCTACTAACTTCTAGCATTATTTATAATTTCTTCAAAAACAAGTTCTAATGTTTTATCGTTCATGAAAAGTTTTAGAAAAAACAAGAATATATTGATATATACAAGAATAAAGTATTTATATTAAATATTCTATCCATCATTTGTTAAATAATAAAGTGTTCTTTAATCCAAATGGCATTACATTTCATTCATATAATCCACCAAGAACAGAAAAGCATGATCCATGGTTTTACATCTGTCTTCATCTAATCTTATTTGCCAAAATCCACTCTTACAATCTAATTGAGAAAAATATCTACATCCTTGAATAGAATTAATTAAAGAATATTTATTGGGTATTTTATATGCATCATCATACGTATTGTCATTTAATCTTTTGTAATTAATTACCATCCTAGCTTTTCCTCGTTTTTCTTCACTATGGTTTCTGACTAAAAATGTTGTTGATCTATGAGAACTAAAACTTGGTTTAATAAAGTTATTTTGTAGTCATTCTTCTATTTGCATTTTAAATTCTTTTGTATCTACAAGGTTACATCACGATATCGATGTTTTATGGCTTCATCTGGATTTTTGTGATATTTTACAAATTGTTTTGTTCCTATTCCGGTGTTTACGAGGTCTTCTCCTATAATTCATATTTTTACGCGAGTTAAAGATTTTTAATTTTAAAGCGTTTTAAATTCGAGAATAATCATTAACTATACTATCTTTTATTTCTTCTATTTTATTTGTATGATGTGAGACTATGTTATTGGTTGTGTTTAATCTATTTTCTATGTTTGTATAAGCAATTGTTGTAGTTTTAGGGTAAAAGCTAACTTTGTTATTTTGTATTGTTATACCTTCTTGCAAAAAATGTACAAAATTTAAACCGATACAAAATTTAAACCTAAAATAAAATGATACAAACTTATATTAGGGACTAAATAGGTTTGAGGTAATGTCATGGTTATGTTATTAATTATCATTGGAACTTGTGCTTCATATATATTTTGTTATTAGTATTTTTTTCTTGGTTATCTTGTACTAATTCTGAGTTAAGGTTAAAGGTTTGTTGATCTTCTTTCGGTAGTAAGGTTTCAAATAAAAGGTTTTTACTAGCTCCAGTATCTAACATTGCTTCTACTTTTATTTCAGTTTTCTTTAATTTAATTATTGTTGGAAATGTTATTGATTTTACCTTATTTGTTGTATTCTTTGTAAAGCGAGGAAAAATTCACTTTTACGAAAAGTCAAAGCAGTAATTCGAGTTAATAAAATTCTCTAAGATCTTGGATAGTGAAATGGATTAGCATTTATTAAATTCGTTTAAGCGAAATCTAGTGACGAAAAGTTCTTGAATTATGAGACAAAGCGAATATTTCACGATTTTTTTGGTGATAAGTATGAATGACGGGAATTAGATTTTTATGAAAATCTTAGAAGTCAGGAAATGACTTGGGTTAAGTTCATTTAAAATAAAGTGAACTGAAAAGAAATAAATTGTTGGGACAAAACGGATCCCGAATAAGCAATATGAACTATGAATATCAAACCAATAATAATATAATATAATAATAATAATAATAATAATAATAATAAAAAGGATAAAGGGAGGTCGGATCTACGAAAGCGTCGGGGAATGGCGTGAGTAGTGAGAAATTTTGTTTTTAATTTTTCTTCTTTTCGTTTCTTTCGGATTTATAAAATTGGAATGGGTTTTATTCAGGATTGAAGGCAAAATTGATGATCTGCACGACGAGGCTCTGCGTCGACACGAAAAGTTGGAGTTTAATAGCTCAGGTAGGGTAGAGATTTTCCTACTTGTGTTATTTCTAGCCCAAAGGCCATTTAATGGTTGTTGATTGGCTTAAGTAGTGAAAATCGTAAATTTGGGTTCTGGAATTTTGGGTGAGTATAGGAATTTTAAATTTTCGGGACTATTTTAGACGATCCGGGCTGAATTTGGTATTTTGGACGGTCAGAGCGAAATTACCCAAAGGCCCATTTTAGGCAGTCATGAAATTTCGAGACTATTTTAGAGTCCGGATTGTGTTGAGAGTTTAGTTTTCTCAAGGGGCCCGGTGTAGTCGGGTTTTGCGGTATGTTTTGGTATCCTGATGACCGATTGATGAGCCGTGAAGGGACGAAGGTGCCTGTTTTATATGGTCAGAGATTTGGGCCATTTGTGTATTATTGTTGAAGAGTGATTCGAAATGAATTGCCGTGTTTGTTAATTAGCCATGCATTTAATTTTGAATTGTATTGATTGTGAATTTGCATAACATGTTTTATGTGGTTTTAGTGTAATACATATATATATGAATATATTAGCATGAATGTGTTGGAATTGGCATCATGCATTCCATATGCATTAGAGTAACCTAGAAATTAGGTGTGAGTGCATAGTTGAGATCAAACATGTTGGTGTTTGATGGTGTGTCGTGAGTACACGGTTGTGGATCGACATTGCGTATGGTGTTGATTAGTGGGCTGAGTTAATGAGACGGCCTTGAATGGAGTAAATCTGGATTAGGAAATGGAAATGGCTCCATTGCATTTCATATGCACTAGGGCATCTGAAACGATAAGTGAGTGCATGAGGTGGTTTCTTGAGAGAATTGTTTGGAGGTTGGCCAGCCAATGTATTTATCGGAGTGTATCCCTCTGACATCGGAGGGTTGTCCATATAATATCAATCGTCGGATCCTTGCCCAATTGATATACATCGGAGGGTTGTCCACAAAATAGATTATCGGAGTCTGTCCACTATTTATATCAATGGGTTGTCCACGGTTAAAAACAAATACCTTTGTTTGATGGACTCATTCATGGCGAGTGTATTTGAAGTCGGTAAGGAACTCGAGTATGGGTGTAAAACGGCGATATCATAGTTACGTATGGTGTAAGGGCACAACGGTATCACGAAAGTTATGTTGCCCGAAGAAGACACACGGTCATGTTTATCCGCGGAGCTTGGATTGTGATAAGTCGGGATTGACTTCGGGATTTATTTGCCCATTGTACTTGCATTGGGTAATGGGCCAGATGAGGAGCTCGTCGCCGGTCATTAGTAATACGGTGACGGTTATCCGCGATTAAGGCGTATTCATGAAGGCGAGTGATTGGTGACTTAGGATATGCCCGATGACATATTAGGTGATGGGCGAGCGAGAGCTCGATGCATGGGCGTAGTGAGTCGAGTCTCGTTTCGTTCAGCATGATGGGCATTCGGTAGACATGGGTATGTTGCACTTGGATGTGTGTTTGATTATGTATGACCATTGCGTGTGCAGGTGGGAGTAGCTCGTGGGAGATTATCACTCTTTTGGGCTTTGCTCACCAGTCGTGGGGCCGCTTTCAGTCTGGTCGGTGCGGGGCCAGTGATCGCATTCGGAGCCTTGCAGTATGGCCCAGACTTGTGGAACTTTGATTTTGTATAACATGTATTAGAGATAGTATATGTTTGTATAAAGTAGTTATTAACTCTTGAACTATTGTTGATAGTTGATATATTTGGGATATATTTTGTAGTATTGATCTGCGGGAGTGAAATGGCCATTATATTACTCGCATGTAGACACTGTGTGGTCGTGTGTTTGTTTTGGGACGGGTTTTGTATTTGGGTAAAACCACGTCTGAAAATTTCTGCAGATTTTTATGAATGTCGGGTAGGTTGCAGACATCCCACAGCGAAATATTCAGCGGGTTGACCAGACTGTAGCGGACACCCCGGTTTTGGAGTCTCGCGGCTTGGTATTAGAGGCAGGTAAGCGTTTACCTAGGGAGCTCGGGTTTGGGTATCCATAAGTTTAGTCACGATACCGACTTCACGGCTTGGTATGGAGCTTAGAATATCTGATTACACCTTGTGTGTTGGGCGTGGGCACAGGATATCTGGTGTGGTGTAGTGCACAGTGCGGGGATTACGTGCTTGATATCGATACCGACTACGGCTTAGTATCGGTCAAATGCGATTACCTAGGGAGCTCGAGGTTTGGGTATCCATAAGTTTGATCCCTACGATGCAAACTCACGACGGTATCGAGCATAGATATCTGTTACTGGGGCGAGAACATGGGCTTAGGCCATTGCTATTGCGATTAAAAATTATCTGTATGGCAGGTATCGGAGTTTAGGTACCACGAATACCTAGGAGTTCATAGAGACGGGTTTAGACCCAGCGCATGCATGATGTGTTTCATGTTGTGATTTAGGATATATGTTTCATGTTTGTGATTGCTTGATTGTGTGTTACACATTCTTTGTGGAAACATACACGGTTATGATATATATGGAAATGTGATTGCGTAGTTGTGGAAGGTATATGCATGGCATAATGTATATAGGAAGAAGTGGAATGCTAAGGTTAGGAACTATAGCCTTAGGGTTGAAAACGAATGACCCCGAAAGTGTTGAATTTTATTGAAATAAAATAAAGGAGTGGTTGTGAGTACTTATACTTAAAGGCGATGAGCGAATTAGTTCATGGTTATTAAATCCCCATTAGTAATTAGCGTATGCATTCATAGTTAGATTGAAATTAGATTAAATAAAGTTTGTTGCCATTTGACATGTGTAGATGGCAAGTCGAGGTCGAGGACGTAGAGGTCGTCCACGAGGTGTTAGCCAAGCACTAGCAATATTTGACCAGCATGCCTTTGCTAAGGTTAATTTGGGGTTGCCAGTTCTTGCCGTTGCCGCGGACTAGTGCGGTTGGCGGTGGTCGGGGAGGGTCAGGAGTAACCTCAGGAGATTTAAGTCATCCTCGGAGCATTTCACGGGGAGGGGATCGATGGTGGACCATTGGATTCTGAGTTGAGAATGTATTGGAGGTATGGATATTCGCCAAGTCTGTGCGAAGATGTCGAGTTGATTGTGTTTATTTAGAGGTGAGTCCCAGTGTGGTGGGGCTGGGTTAAAACCTCTGGGATTTAGAGAGCCCGATGAAACGGCGAGTTCCATGGGCTCTTTATGAAGCCAGTATTTTCGGAAGCCAGCTGAACATTAAAGGCCCGAGTTCTAGGCGAGCGAGAATGATAACGATGTTCGATCTGTGGCGGATTCTTTGAGTTAGCGCGTTTTGGTGATGACCCATGTGCCCCACCGGATATAGCCTTGAGTCGGGGAGATTTGAGAATGGAGTGAAGTTGTCCATTTGGGAGCTTAAGATTGTAGGTCTCACTACCAAGACATGGACTCTTTAGTCAGGCGGCTACGGCCGTAAGAGAATGGATGAGCACAGGCGACCGAGGTGGTGTCAGAGTGGAAAGAGAAAGGATCGACATTCTTCGAGTTTGGGCTTGGGGTTAAGGCTTAGGAGCCATTGTATGAAAGATTCTCCTCTAGGATCTAGGGTGAGAGTTGGTCGGATATGGTAGACATATCGGGTTTTTGATGTCATTCTTGACATGGATGAGTTGACAACCCATGCAGTTTGTTAGTGATTGTGACTGAGGCGGGTTCATACTGAGCCACGGTCTTGGAGTTATGAAGGTAGCATATGCATGTGAGTAAATGCGTATGTGCGTGAATTCGGGACGAAATTACATTGGGGAGAATGTAAAGCCGAGAAAAATTCGATTTTTCTAAAAAATGGTAAAACGTCATTTCGGTTGGCAGAAAATTCTCTGAATCTCGGATGTGAAGCAGTTGCTTGTAGTTAAATTCGTCTCGCCGAATCTAGTGACCCAGAAAATTTTCGTCAAATTATGAGACAAGCGGAATATTTTACGATTTTCTGGATGATAAACCGTCAGAAAATGATTTGGGTTAAGTTCATTTCAAATAAAGTGAACTGAAAAGAAATAAATTGTTTCGGGATAAAAACGGATCCGAATAAAGCAATATGAACTATGCATATCAAATAATAATAATAATAATAATAATAATAATAATAATAATAATAATAATAATAAAAGGATAAAAGGGAAGTCGAGGATCTCGGCGTCGATCGTCGAGTGAGTACATTTTTAATTTTTCTTATATCGTTTCTTTCTCAAATTTATAAAAAATTGGACCGCGGGTTTCGGTCGAAGCGAAGAGCAAAGTTGATCTGCGACGAAGCTTTGGCGTTGACAACAAAAGTTGGAGTTTCAACAAACTCCGTGAGGTAGAGAATTTTCCTACTTGTGTTATTTCTAGCCTAAAGGACATTTAATGGCTGTTGATTGGCTTAGAGGCCATGAAAGGCCGTAAATTTCAGTTCTCAAATTTTTGGACTTAGTATAGGAATTTTTAGAAATTTTCGAGACTATTTTTGGGCCAGATCCTAGGCTGAATTTCGGGTATTTTGACGAACCAGTCGAGACCAGAGTACCGGGAAATTTATTTTAAACGATTATGACGAAATTTTGAGACTATTTTTCGCGATCCGGGAGGGTATGTTGAGTTTGGTTTTACTCCAGGAGGCGTGTCATCGGGTTTGTGGTGTGTTTTGGTATCACAATATTCGGTGATGAGCTAGTGAAGGACAGAGGTGCCTTTGTTTTATGGGTCAGAATTTTAGGCCATTTGTGTGTTATTGTTGGAAGAGTGATTCAAATGAATTGCTCGTGTTTGTTAATTAGCCTATGTGAGCTAATTTTGATGTAATTGATTGTGAATTTGCATAACATGTTTTATGTGATTTAATCATGTTAATATATATGCATGTGAATATATTAGCATGAATGTGTTGGGGTAACCTAGAAATTTGGTGTGAGTGCATAGTTGAGATCGACACTGTGTTAGGTGTTTGATGGTGTGTTGTGAGTACACGGTTGTGGATCAACACTACGTGTGGGTGATTAATTGGGCTCAGTTAATGGGATAGCGTCGAATGAGTCGTCACGGGTTAAGAGAATGGGAAGTAGTCATTGCATTTCATATGCACTAGGGCATCCACAGAATAATAAGATGGAGTGCATGAAGTGTTTTCTTAGAGAGAATTGTTTCGGGTTGACCAACAATATTATTTATCAGATGTGTCACTCTGACATCGGTTGTCCATTATAATATCAATCGTCGGAGTCTGCTCAATTGATATACATCCCATATAATATCAATCGTCGAGTGTACTTGATTGATACATCGGAGGTTGTCCCTGAAATAGATTATGAGATACATCCACTATTTGTATCGGAGGTTGTCCGCGGTTAAAACAAATACATTTGTTTGGAAATGGTTTTCATTCATGGCGGAGATGTGCATGTTTAGAAGTCGGTGAGAACTGGGGCGTATGGGTGTAAGAGGCAGCGATATCATAGTTCTGTATGAGTGTAAGAGACCTGCGGTATCACCCAAAAAGTTATGTTGCCCGAAGAAGACGCAGTCGTATTTTATAGCATGAAACCGGGATTGTGTGATAAGTCGGGGATGACTTGGGATTTATTAGCGTGTAGCTTTACATTGGGTAATGGGCGGGGTGAGGGGCTCGATCGCGAGTCATTAGTATCTGGTAGCCGAGTTGTCACGATTAGGCGTATACATGTGAGGCGAGAGTCGGTGAGTGACTCGGGATATATTTACTCGATGACATATTGAGTGATGGGCCAGGCGACGAGGCTCGGTACATGGGGGCATGGTGAGAGTGAGTCTCATTCGCGGCATGTAAACATTCGGTGAACATGGGTATGTTGCACTTGGATGTGTGTTTGGTTATGTTCTGGAAATGTGTGCACTTAGGTGGGAAGTAGCCCTTATAGGAGATTATCATCTTTGGGCTTTGCCAGCCACAGTCGATGGGACCGCTTCGAGTCTGATTAGGTGCTACGGGTGACCGCATTCGGACCGCACATATGAAGAAAGCGAGCTTGTAAGCGCTGATTTTGTATAACCATGATAGAATGTATATGTTTGTATAAAGAGTAATTTATTAACTCTTGAACTGTAGATAGTTGATGTATTTGGGATATATTTTGTAATTATTGATGCGAGGGCAGGGTAAGCCATTCTCTTGCTACTCACATATAGACCTTATTGGTCATTAATATTTATTTGGGACGGGTTTGTATTTGGAGTAGAGCTCCCAGTACAAAGGAGACTGCCTGATTTTGTGAATATCCCGGGTAGGTTGCAGGCAGCATCCCTGTGAAGTATTTCTTGAGTTAACGGGTTGTCAGCGGACACCGGTTTTAGGAATGTCCACATTTACACTTGTTGTTCCTAAAGAATTTATTGGTTCTTCTTCCTTTTGGGTTTCTTTAGCACTTAAACTATTTGTCTCAATTTCTAAGTGAGTTTTTCCTATTATTGTTTTCAAATCTTTCCATATATTATACGAATTTATTTTACTTTCTAAAGGTTGTACTAGTTTTTCTTCTATGAATTCTTTTACATTTTCTTTTGGTTTTATTACTTCTACAATTTCCATGGTTTTATTTCTAAATTTCTTGGTTCAAATGGATCGATTTTATGTTCTACACTATATTTTGGTTTTTCTCCTAAATTTAGTTTTTCAAATTGTTGGAAAATATTATCTATTTTATTTTCTTCTAATTTACTTGTTTTCTAAACTAGTTGTTCAAGGATTTGGTCTAAATTTTGACTAAGTTTTTCTAATATTTCCTTCAAATTTTGTTGTTTAACTTTTATTTTTTTCTATTTCCTTTCTACAAAATTTATCTTCTTTAACTAGTTGTTCTTTTATATAGTTTAAGTTATTTCTAATTAAATTAAAATGTTTAAAGTCTTCCAGCTTCTTTTTTAATTCCTAAAGTTATGTTATAGTTGTTTATTCTTCTTTGTTGTATTTTTTGCATTTTTTCTAAATTTTCTATATCACAATCACAATCACAATCACAATTTCTTTCTCGTTTTTTATGTTCTTTTCCGCTACTTTTTGTTATTTCTAAGCGTATTTCTATAAGGTTCTTAAAATATTTAATTTCTTCTTTTTTAAATTGAGGAGGTTCATAAATTTTACAAAAGTTTCTACACAATTTCTAAAATCTACTTCTAATTTATAAGTTAAGTTAAGAAGATGGTAACATAAAGGTTATCAATATAATATTTTACTATTTCAGTTTTAACTAAGGTTTCTATATTAAAAAATTCTTCATAGGTTTCTTTTATAGTATTTTCGTATTCACACAAATATTTATGAGAAACAAGGTTCTTAACGTCTTTAGTAGGGTTTTTAATAGTTGTTCTTAAAGCATACAATTTATCTAAATTTTTCTTAAATTCTTTACATTGAATGTAAATTCTATTCCTAAGTTCTTGTAAATTTTATACAAGATGGATAAAATTTCAGAACGTTTTAATTGGTTTCAAACCCAAATTTGAACATATTAAAGGAAAGGATAGTATATTAGCAGATTGGTTAAGTAGGCAGATTTTTATAAATGACTTAATTATGACTAACTTTTGTTTACAGGAACATGACTCAAAAGAGATTTTCAAAAGCAAAAATCTTACAATTTGGAACCGTTAGTTTAAATGAAGTTTTAAACCAAAACCTTCAACTTCAGTCTTTGTATTCTCAAAACTTTTTTAAGAACATAAAGTTATTATAGATAACCTTAAGTCTTTAAAACCTCAAAACTTTCAAAACCAAAACCTAGATTATGCTTACGGAAAAACCATTTCAGCTTTAGCCCAACATTTTCAAAATTTACAAAACCAGTTTGTTGTTTTAGAAACAGAAAAATTTCAAATGATTAAAAACCAAGAAAAACAAGAAAACCTTATTATGGATTTAGAAACAAAACTAGACTTTTTGAACAATGTTAGTAAAACCGATTTAATTAATATGATTAGAAAATCAGTTATTTTTACCAAACAGTTTGAAAAACTTGTAATTAAAAACAAGTTGGGATATGATATTTATGATAAAATTGAGTCTTTCTTTTTGAAAAAACATAATGAAAAATTATTTAAGAACCCATGTCTTTTGTATGAACAATTTAGAACAAAAAACAATAGAATTAAAACAGGATATATGGCTTACCATGATCTTGATTTATTTTTCGTTGTTTACCTTGCTTATGTAAATATGTCTATTTTAGATCAAAAATAGTTTGAACTCATCCCTGAAATGATGGATCAAGGGATTTTGAAAAACATATTTTTAACCAGTATTTATCAAATACCTAAGAACTTTCTTGAGAAATTAAAAACCATTGTAGAACCGAAAATTTTGTAGATATATCTTTTGAAACCATTCAACCTTTATTTAAAACTGATGGAAGCACAGTCCCCACTTATCATCATGTTTATATAAAACACAACAAATAACCTTTAATACTACAACAACAACCAGAATGGGAAATGACCAGACAAAATTATTTTCCCTTGTATTATAGTAGATATAGAGATTTTCATATTTTTAATTTTAGAAAAATCATAAATAAAATTTTTTATCTTATTGGAGAAACTCAAACCATGTCTATTTGGAGAACCAAGCCTTTAGAAAAAAATTTTAACCCAAAAATTTTTATAACCTCTGAAGAACAAGATTTTATCAACCAGCTTTTGGCATATTCACCAGAAATGTCTTACATCAACGATGATGCAAACTTTTGGGAGAACCTAGATGAAGAGAATGCAATGGAAGGATAACAATGACATCAAATCTTGTAAAATTGTTCAACTCTACCAAAACAGCACTTGTTGGAAAAATGGGTTTGAGCACAATAAATTAGCTATCTTTGAGCTAAAATTACAATGGGTCCCACAAACTTTTTTCAGTGGGTCCACATGGGAATGTGTTCTCCTCCATGAGGAGATGAAGATTATATATTGAGTTGCTCAAAACCATTAAAAGTGAATTTGAAATTGTCTCAGCAATCGCACGCGAGAAATGATAAGCCCAGGGTTTAAGGCACATGAAAGGCATTGTCTACTTTTATCAGGATGGGAACAAGACTTTTTAAGGGTATATATACACCTATCTTGTAGTTGGGTTTGGGCTCCTAAGGGGCACCGAGTTTAATGGAAAGGGGGGACTTGGCTCATGCTTGGTTCACCACCTTTTGCCTTCATCACAGCCCCTCTCCCACTACTGACGAGTAGACTCGGGTTTGGGCTATATATATATATATATATCTATAATTTTTTAAACCTGAAATGACAATGCGAGGGTTACCATTGGTAGTCCAAAACGTCGTCGTTTTGATGGCACCTGTTGACTGAATGGACACCTTCTTCTCCACGGGCGTGGCGTGTTTGAACGATCCACGACCACTATCCCAAGGCAGTCATGGCGGTGCATAAATAGACCTCACATTCTCTCATTTTGCATTCAATTTTCTTTGCATTCATTTCATCCGTTCATATTCACGTTTGAGAGAGACCGAGTTCTGCATAGTTCGGGTTTGACAGCCAACAAAGGAAGTGTTTTCTTACTGTTGGGAGATCATTTCATCTTGAGAGACGAATTACCAATTTTCCTCGAAGCACCATTACGAGGGCAATATTTGTCTTAAGGAGATTGTGTCAACCGCAGACTTGATGCATAAGCGAGTTCGATTACTTTAATCCTTATTCCGGTTTTCAAGCGCAAAACGATTCACATCACGCTGCTTTCATCTCTTACGCTGTTCATTCTATATTTACAATCTGCAAATACCTAAACAAAAGCGACGTGACTTTAACAGTCGGACTTATCTTTATCTCACAGTATGAAAACATCTGGCGTGTAAAGATTTTTGATAAACATCAACATTTTCTTTTATGCGAGAGGACATTTGTCATATAGCCCGACTTTTAGTCTTTATAGGTTTGATAAGTTTAAAAATTATCTATTGAGACACTTGTACCAAATCCCCAAGTTGTCCTGTAAGTCACATGTCCATATAGGAATAGTATCATGTTTTTTTCAGCCACATGGCATCTTGTAATAAGTTTTAGAGTCTCCCAACTCTCTACAAATGAGTGGGAGAAGATGTAAAGTGTATAGAGAGAAGAGATAGTGGGTAGAAAGAAAGAGGCAAGTGTGAGAGAAAGAGTTGGGTGAGTGGATAGTAAGTGGAAAAGTTTGTAAATCAAACTTTGTACATACTTTTGAAGAAATAAAAGTAAGTACTTGTTTAATTTCTCTTTTGTGCTTACTTTGTTCTTTGTGTTAATCCTATTTATTTAGGAGGGAAAATGGGTAAAAGATAAGCAAGGGAAATGAAGATTTGATTTTAAAAAAATTTCTATAATAATAGTTAACCTACATGGATCTTGTTGTCATCTTTCTTATACAAAAGGAAAATTTTTATAACAATTAATTTTTAAAACCCATGTTTTTAAAAATGAATTTTAAAACTAGAGTCTTTAGTCTTAACCCATGATCTGTTACCATTTTAGGCGCAAAAGCTTTTAGGAGACTTTACAATGCACCGGTCTTGATAGGTTTGTGCATGGCCTTTGATGATGTTTTAAAATTTTGATTTTAAACCAGGGTTTTGAGGAGAGATTGTGATATGGGTTTTGTTTTGGTATAAGAAGAAATGGTATCAGAGCACTTGTATGTTAATTAATTATTATTGAAATTTTTTTAAATTGATTTCCAAAGTACCAAGCTTTATCTTATCCCGTTTAAAGTATAATTGTGAAAAAACCGTGAGGAAATTGTATGTTTATGATTTTGTGAAAACTTGTATGTTTATGATTTTATGTTTATTTTATGTCTTTTATTCCTTATCCTCCTAGTATTTATAATTTAGGTTATGATAGTGTAAAAGAACTTAGTAATAGAATTTACATTCAACGTGAAGAATTTAGGAAAAATTTAGATAAATTGTATGCTTTAAGAACAACTATTAAAAACCTTACTAAAGATATTAAGAACCTTGTTTCTCATATATATTTGTATGAATACGAAAATACTATAAAAGAAACCTACGAAGAATTTTTTAATATAGAAACCTTGGTTAAAACTGAAATAGTAAAATATTATATTGATTACCTTTATGTTAGCTTATCTTCTTAGAACTTAGAACTTAGAAATTAGAAGTATAATTTAGAAATAAGTGTAGAAACTTTGTAAAGGGTATGAACCCTCGATTTAAAAGAAGAAATTAAATATTTTAAGAACCTTATAAAAATACAGTTAGAAATAACAAAAGTAGTTTTAAAAGAACATAACGAGAAAGAAATTGTGATTGTGATTGTGATATAGAAAATTTAGAAAAAAATCCAAAAAATACAACAAAGAAGAATAAACAACCGTAACATAACTTTAGGAATTAGAAAAGAAGCTAGAAGACTTTAAACATTTTAATTTAATAAGAAATAACTTAGGCTATATAAAAGAACAACTAGTTAAAGAAAATCAATTTTGTATAAAGGAAATAGAAAAAATAAAAGTTGAACAACAAAATTTGAAGGAAATATTAGAAAAACTTAGTCAAAATTTAGACCAAATCCTTGAACAATTAGTTAAGATAACAAGTAAATTAGAAGAAAATAAAATAGATAATCTTTTCCAACAATTTGAAAAACTAAATTTAGGAGAAAAACCAAAATCTAGTGTAGAACATAAAATCAATCCATTTGAACCAAAAAATTTAGAAGTAAAACCATGGAAATTGTAGAAGTAATAAAATCAAAAGAAAATGTAAAAGAATTCATAGAAGAAAAACTTAAAAAAACAAGAAAAGAAGTAACTCCTTACAAAAAATCTCTAGTTCAAAATCCTAAAATAACAAGATTTTTTAGCCAACATACCATAAGTTCATTAGGAAATATAGTATATTTAGATTTAGTGTCTTCAGAAATAAAACAAAAACTTTTAAAAAATAAAACCGATAAATATATGCATTTATGTGTAATTTTAATAGGGATAATTGGACTTCACAAAAAAGAAATATGAGCACTTGTAAATATTAACTTTTTAGATACTAGAAATAATTCAATAGGACGAACTCTTTCAGCTAGTGCAAAAGTAAATATGAATCAAAATTACTTATAGGTTGTATTCACAATTTTGTATAGATCTTAGAGAATTTACTGAAAAAATAAAAATAACCATAAATACAAAAGGATATGATATGGAACTTGGTAGTAAAAACCTTAGTGTAGCTATAGGTTAGTATTATTATTATTATTATTATTTTATTATTATTACATACTATTATTATTATTAGTATTATTATTAGTATTATTATTATTGTTATTATTATTATAGTTATTCTATTATTATTTAGTAAATCGTTGTCTTTTCTACTTCCTAGGATTTCATATCATTGTAAATAGAGGTGTCGCTTTAAGTAGAAATAGAAAAAATCTGATACAACTTCTCAGGGATTTCCAAAAAGCTCGAGGTCGAGATGCGCAGGTCTGGCCGATGACGTTTAAGAAGAGGCAGGCCAGTTCGTGGGCTTTTAGGTCGGCCACAAAGCCGGAGCCCTCGACTTAGGTAGTTAGGTTTTTATTTAAATTGTATTCAAAAGTTAAATAAAAAATAAAAAAACTTAAAATTTAAAATAAAAAATACTTCATTTAAATTGTATTCATGGAATATAGTACATTTGGAAATGTATGAAAAGTTCTGTCAGTATAAATAAAGCGCATAAGCTAGGTTGATATCTAACATTTGTCCCCCGATCATTTGTACTTTTCAGCCAGCCAGAAAATAAATACAATATATATTTAATGAAATATTTTATACTTTTAATCACTATTTTAAGTGACGGGGGTATGGATGGGTCAAATTCATGTTTTGATAAATTTAAGTTACGTATGTCGGTCGGCTAGTCACGAACCTCCCGAACATGATGAAATGCGATCTCTTGTCGCGCTAAATTACGTCTTTTAAACGTCTTCTTTGCTTTGATTGCTTGGTGACAAATTACATCGCTTTTACTTATCTTCCACACGCACTAAGCGACCGATGCGTTGTACTCCGCAGAGCCAATTTGTTAATATATCGCGTCTGATAATAAATAATATAGGTTATTTTATTTGTTGTTTTTTCCACCATTCTAAAATTTCAAAATCTTCATTGTCTTCAAATTGAATTGTTTCTACACTAAGATATCTATCTATATCGGTTGTATTATTTGGAGAACTAGTTGTTGCATTTTTTCTACTTTTAAACATTTAAAGAACTTTATAAAAGATGATGAAACACATCGTGAATGATGATTTTATAAATTAATATCATTTCCATATTTTCTTTATAAATATTATATAAAATATATAATAACAATTTATTTCATTTTAATTTCTTCAATTTTTATTTGATCTTCATTGTAAATAACTTTGCAACCATTCATCTAGGCATCAAATTTTAATTTAGGGTCTAATTAAACCAATATAATAAATCAAAGATATTTCTCCTCAATATTTTTTAATCTTTTCTATCATTGCAAAAATTGTATCATTAAAAATTTCATAACTTAAATAATTTTGTAGTACCATATAAATATTAGTTATTTGCATAATGACCCGATGTGAAGTTGGATAATACACAATACAAAAATATTTGTTAGGCTCAAAAATTTTAAAGATACCGTGAAGGTCCCTTGATGTCGTCATGTCGTTTAATACGTCGACATCTGTCCCGGTATTGTATTAGATAGTTGCATTTCGTATAGTGTACTTTTTTATATTTTGTAATATTTTGTAAAAGCTTATAAGTAGAATTCCATCTAGGTGGTATATCTAAACTTATATTTTCTTTTCATGTTACAAATTTGCAACAATCAAAAATAATTCATGTTTTGCTTGAGACAATTAATATTATATGCAATGTCTCTAATTTTTCTAATGTACTATCAACTTGTTTTAATCCATCTTTTACAATTAAATTTAAAATATGTACTATAACAACGTACGTGAAATAATTTTGCATGATCCTCTTTTATTTGCCAAAATATTTTTTTAATATTTGTATTGCTGCATCATTATTAGAAGCATTATCTAATGTTATTGTAACATTTTATCACGAATACCCTAAATCTATAATTTCATCATTTATTAAGTGCTATATTTTTATAATTATGTGGAGTATTTATTGTTTTAAATGAAATTATTCTTTTATTTAACATTCATTCACTATACATATAATGGCTTGATGTCGTAAAGCCTACATCATTAAAGATGTCGAATATCGGATGTTAATAAAATTTTCCTTCAAAATTTGCAAAATATTTTTTTAAATTTTCTCTTTATGTTTGAAATTTTTTCATAATACCTCTTTTAACAGTATTTCCGGACCAACATTTGAATTGAGGATTAATCAATGTTTGAATTGTTTATGAATATTCATGAGTTTCCATCATATTAAAAGGTTGTTCAGCTCTTATTATGTAATCAATCTGTGACGCCCCAAACCCGGGGTGTCCGTTGACTACCCGTCAACCTGCGGAAAATCTATACATCTCGTTTCACGAGACGCATACCTGAGTAAAATAGCCACATGGGGCCCATACATACATACTCATAAAACACATATCTCAACTATATTTTCATAGTTTTCATGTTTGTTCTACAAAAAGATTTATACATATTTACAAAATATTTTCGTAAAGCCACATTTGACTTCTTTCTCAATAGATACCTCTCTCTGCGATACCGTCTCCACCGGATAGTCACTTGTCACGAAGAAGTGCGCGGCAGGTGAGCAAAGCCAGTAGAAAGTTTTCCTACAAGGGTTACTCGCTAAATGCATATACAATGGCATATATAAGCAGCGTCGCGTCGCAATGCAATTATTTTACATATGAAATGTACATGTCGTCGTAAGTCTGACCCCTCATGCTCACCACGAGTCCCGGCAGAGCTCCTCACTGGAATGCCAAATGTGAAATAAAACCAGTCCCACACCGACTAAACCATTGGAGAAAACCCTCGGTTATTTATCAGCGATTTTTGATTCTTTTCCTTTATTTTGTGAACCCCCGCAGTTTTCCGGGTTTTACAGTAAGAGCGCGCGCCTTTTTCAACATTTTCCACGAACTTGCATCATTCGGAGTTCATGTCTAGCAGTGAATAACACATTGGGACTTTCACCTGAAGGATCTACTGACACTCATGAAACATGCCAATTTATCATTTTGATCATTTACACACTTTCGTGAATCTCTACCTTAGACTTTGTCCCATTTTTAAGTTCACGACCCACTCATAACAGCGATGAATAAACCTTACCTGCACCTGCACCTTTGGGCGGCTGCGATGTGGCCGTGCGTATGAAATGCGTGATGCGATGCATTTTATCATGTTACATGCATGAATGAGCACTACATGAAACATTTACACTCCATGGAAAATTATAATTTATACATATAATCTACCTCCATGCAAAGCATATTAATACATCAAAAAGCATGCATTAACATCACCTTTTTCACACACTGCATGTCATTTAAGCAAGCAATAACACACAATTAGGTCACAAACTTGGGACCATTCAGGGTATCTCACGGCCCCTTCACAAACATGAACCAATCCGGTTCCAAGCATCATTTTCACAACAACAAACCACCACACCTAGAAACGTTTGGTTTCTAGTCCAATACTCTTCCGCATGGTCGGTGTGTGTGAAGCCCGATCGTAAATCCATACCCTTTAATTCCAAAGCTTGGAACTAATTTACATGGCCTCTCATGGCCTCCTAAGCAACCTACCATTATAAAGCGCTTGTTAAAAATAAATGCAGTAGGAAAATGCTCCCATACCTCTTGGAGTTTGTCGAAACTCCAACTTTTTGGTGTCCACACGTAAATCTCACTGTGTGCACCAACTTTAGTCCTCGAATTTTCGAATGTCGACCGCCCGAAACCCGGGAAAATCCTCCTTTTCCCTTTCCTCCTTCTCCTTTTTCTTCCTTTTCTCTCTACGTATTCTTTCCTTTCTTTTCTTTCCTTCCCTTTGCTGCTCCTTTTTGCTTTTCTTTACTTTTTCTCTTTTCGTCGTTTGCTGGAACTTCTCTTACGTTTTCTCTTACTCCTTTAGTCCTTTTTCACCGTAGCGGGAATCCATCGATCGGTCAATGGAGAGTACCTCTCCATTTCCTCGAGCAGGTGTGACTCTCCCTTTTCATGCATTTTTCTTTTATTTCGTAATTTCGGCTTTCTGTCATCGAGCTACGTGGCTGATGTAGTATGATCCATCCCCAGCACATGGCTCATTGTGAGCCACTCTTTTCAATGCCAAGTGTCACCCTTTTGGTCTTAAATGTGGCATCTCCTTCCTGCCTAATATGTGTCCTTCAGGCACCAAACCTCGAAGCATTGATCTCGACCGCCTCGGAATCTAACGGGAGGCGACGTGGTAGATTAGAATTTGAGATGATTCAACGGAGAAGTCAGTTTCGTCATCCGAGATCTAGAAAAATTCTGGATTTTTACCAAAATTACGATTTTGCCCCTTTTTAGAAAATTGGAATTTTCTCGGGTCTTACACAATCATTCCTTCACGACACGAAGACTCATCATAAGAATTTTTTTTTAAATTTCCACATTCATCTTTACCTAATTGCATATAATTTATAATATCTACATTATGATTACCTTTACAACATTCATTATGTCTTTTAGATAACTTGTGCTCGATTTTGATCGTATTTAAGTTCTTCTAATTTTACATTTGCTTTTATTTTACTTTTTATTATTTTCTAAATTATTTCTATTCTATCAAAAAAAATTCCATATATTTGAACTAGAATTTTTACTTGATGATGCACATGGACTAGAAGAATATGCACATGCACTATCCATATTAAATTATTAATAAAATATTATACTAAAAAAGTGAATCAAATAAAATGTATGAGCAAATAAAGAAAAGTAAGGTGGAGAAATATTCTTTAATTAGGAAGGGAAGGAGAGAAGGGGTAGGGGTGGAAAAACTGGAGCGGCATAGGCCTTAAGGAGAACTATAAGCCGGCAGTTGGCCAGGTCGATGGAGCCTAAAAGCCCAGAATCAGACTTGGCCTAAGGCCCCATTTCTCCCGGTCGGGCGGCCCAGCCTATTAGAGACCCCTACAACTTCTCTACATAGAAATAGAAAAAATATAACACAACTTCTCAAAAGGTGTGCACATACTGTGCCTCTTTTGTGCAAAAAAAAAAAAAAAAACTCGTTGTTTTATCATACGGATGACGGGACTATTGAAAAAACCTTTGGGAAAAGCAGTGACATAGTCCGGGACTCAACCCAAGAAATTTTGGTAACATCATTCTTTTTTTTCTTTCAATTATGCTCCAACAATTTTAAGACGCTGCTTTGCCATGATTATTGAGATTCTCTTACCTTAGGATTGTTCATAGTTCACTTAGATATCTTTTAGATTGTTAGTAATGGAATTTATTCTTGCGGAGTTGTTTATGGTGTCTATGTCCCTTTTTCTCCCAGCAAAACACGGTATGTATCTTTTCAAATTTAAATCCCCATTGCATCCGTTGCTATTTCTTTGCATGCATACATTTTGTATTTGAAGGTGGACAATATAATGATATATAATCTTTCTTCATCGATCCACGGTTGAGAGTAGTAGGTTGTGTGTTTTCATGGAGGCGACCTTCGCCGTGCCCTTCTTGTTATTAATTTGATACGCAATTTCGGGATTCACGCCTCCGCAGTTTAATTGGCCCTTTTGTGTGATATTGGTTGTCGAAGTATTATTTAACTCTCGCTATCTTCTTTGTATGTATGTAGAATATGTATACATATACTTACATATTTGAAACTTGGTAGTGCAGCATGCACAGAGTTTGTGGGTCCAAAATGAGTCATACTAATTTGCCTCACTTTTATTCAAACCTGTTTTTTGTTAATCAAGTCCGATTCTATATAGGTTGTTGACCAAAATGAGCTTGACATTAAAAAAATTAAAAATAATAATAAGTAATAATTTACAAATTTCTTTGAAATGTGGTCCTATTCTTTTTGTTCTTAAAATTATATACAGAAATAAATTATTATAGTTATATTTATATATTTTCAAATTATTTTTCATACTAATATTATTTTATTTTATTAAAAACAATTATTTAATAAAAAAATTATTTTATAAACAAGCTTATTTTATATTTTTTCAAGATAAACTAATATCCTTAATAATTAAAAAATGATATGTAGTGATTAAAAAATTTAAAATAAAAAAAAAAGGCTAAGTGGGTTGGCCCAGCTCAAGCCCTAATGACCCACAAGCTTATTCAAGTCAGGCCAATGGAGTGCAGTTACATTCAAACTAGTATTTTTCTCGGTCAGGCCTTCGAAAATATGGGTAAAATGGAAATCGTAGTTCAGTAACGTGTTATGAAAAAATAATTAAACTTTCGGGTAGAGTCTTATCTTAACTAGCGCGGTTACTATCTTAACCAATTATTTAGGTAACACTAATTAGTTGTGTAATTTTCCAAGTGATTAAGATAGTACATTTATATGAAAGTTAATTATTTTTTCCTAACATGTTTGACTCATTCTCCTTATCTTCTTTGCCATTATTTCAAAGTTGATAACGATCGTGCGAACCCGAAAAATGTGTAGGCAGAAGTGGGCAAAATATTTCTTGGGTATTGTAGCACAATTATGAGTTTTGTTTTAACCAAACTTCGATATAAATTAATTGTATATACAAAGAATGCATTAATGTTTATTTTAGTTGTTTTTTTTATGCCTCCTGTTTAAATAGCTAAATATTCGATCATAAAGGATGGTGGATATTGTTGTCTCTTGAATTATGAGTCCACTTAGAATCGTGGGGCATTAACACAGCGATAAGGACACCTTAAAACAAACAGGTGCAGACGGTGGTGTGTAGGCCAGGCTCCGTGCATAAGTTAGACGAGAGAGATGAGAGTCACGAAAATGTCGGAGTCTTGCAGGCGTATATTGTCACATACATTTATATTGTCATTACTTCTTTATTTATGAAGGAGGATTGAGATCCACTTTTTATGGAAAGTGCGTGATTGGTTTCCGAAATGGAAGGGAGATAGGTGCTTTACTTGCGCTTCGACCGTTTTTCCTTTTGGATAACTAAGTTGTCTGAGTCTTCCGCTTTAAGGATAGTTTGATCATTTTAAAGGCAGTTACGAACGAGGTTTGGGGGAGGATATGTTCTTGTGATGCAAGGGATCAACCGAAAAATTGTTGACTGACCATCTTCTTAGAGACGACAACCGGCTAGAAGAGGGCGTGCCTGGGCAATAATCCCTGTAGGCCTTTGCTGTGATCATATAGCTCATAAGTCGGACTTTAGGCCATGGTTCAAACCTGTTGCTTCATAAAAAATTATTTAAAAAAAAAAAAACTTTTCGTTGTTCACGATCTGGAATGATGTATGTCTTGATACTTCAAAGTGTTATTCCAATTACTAGAACTAGAAAATCTTCCACCGGTCAGAACACCTTTTCTTTTACGTGCAAAAAATTAAATCTTTTCTATTCTTCAATCCATTGTTGAACCATCATCTCGTATGCGTTTTAATGTACATAGCGGTTGAAGCTTGATTGGCTCAAGGCCAGCGCCTCCCGGCACTCACTTAGGCTTTTGGGGCTGGGTTGAGTCTAGCCCCGTGGCGGGTGACTCCGGCCACTTAGATCCAACATCTCCGCTCGCCCATAATGGGATTTGGACTCATATCCAATCAATGTGATAGAATTTTATATTTGCACTAGAAATCATTCATACGGGTGAAAGGACCGTGCGGAGCACGAAACACCTGGAATGAGTGGAGCTCGATATAGAAACCCCATACAGGCCATATTGGAGACATCAACCTCAAATATAATTAATCCCAAAGTGTACTTATACCCCAAACATTTTGAATTACACATAATTAGGTATTATTCAATCCCACCGAAAATTCTATACTTTCGATTCATCACAACGATAACAAGTATTCTAAATCATATCAAACTCGCCGAGTGAGATGATTCGGCCGTGAATACAAGCAAAGTGTAAAACCAAAAATGTTCTTTCTTTGCTCCCTCATATCAATTAGATCTGAGATTAACTCGCTTTCTAGGAGTACCTTTATGTCGAATCTTTCCATGACCATAGGATACCCTTAAGGTAGCAAACATTAATACATCACATCATGATATAGTGAAAGTTGCAAGGTAAGTTATTTGAGGTCTATATCAAAATCTCTTGGGACTCACACGGTGAAGAGCGGGATCCATTCTTCGACTACGATAGGTCGATTAGCACATGCGGTATGAAATGCATGTTATGGCGAGCTTTTCTTTTTCTTATCCCTAAGATAAAGGAATGTGTCATTGCTCTCCTTGTTGAGGTAATTTACCCATACGAGTCTTAGCTTTGTCACCCGAATCCACGGGCGCGAACTGAAATTCTCATCTTCTCACTTTATGAGTGCTAGATGACTAATTTCACACTTTCGGCTTTATCCTTATAGACACATGAATGGTGGGGATACATTCATGTCGGTTCTTATTTAAGAACCTCATCTTGGTTTAACAAGCGACTTCAAATTTATGTCACTGAATTAAATTCGCTCCCATTGCGCTCAAGTCGCTAATGAAGTAGCTATAATTCAAACGGTCATCTCTACTCACCTTACAAGCGTTTAAGAGGCGGTGCTCGTGTGAAGTGAGCCAATCTTAGTCTATCGACATACTTTATTGAATTGTATGACTCTACTCTTTACGGTATCACCATAAAATAAGCGTTGAATAATATGCAAAAGCGGTTAAATTATTCAACAAGCGTAACATCCTAATCGCGATTACATTACGCATAAGCCCGGGATTTAACATGTCTAATGAATACATCCCTAGCTATTGGCTTGGTGAGTGGGTCAGCCACCATATTGTTTGTAGAAATGTATTTTAGGACCACGTCCTTGTCAGTAATTGCATCTCTGATATAGTGATATCTTTTCTTGATATGTTTGGTCTTTCCATGATATTTAGGATCCTTGGCAACGACGAATGCGTGATGTTGTCCGCGAAAAATTGTCCACGGGCTCTAATCTTGGGTTGTGATTCGTGTGTAGGAAACTCCTTAGCAAGCGCATCTTGAGTTGCTGCGGAACAAGCTACGTATTCAGCCTCCATAGTAGACGAGGCTACGGGATTGCTTTTGCTACTCCATAGTATAGCCCATCATTTAGCAAAGAAAGCATATCGAAGTCGATTTGCAGCGATCAACATCACCTCCCGATCGACATCGGAGTAACCAATCGAGGCCTTGAATCCTTAACCCTTGATAACACGGCATGATGCGAAGTTCCTTTCGAATCTGTGAAATCCTCTTATTTGCCATCCGATTAACTGACGGGGGGTTTGATTGAAGGCCATTAATCAAACCAACGAGAATAACACATATGTCGGGGCGATGTACATCATTGCATACATCGGACTCACAGGCAGCACGGCCATAAGGTACTCTGCGGACATTTCTCTTTCTCTTCACGGAGTCTTAGGACACATATCAGACTTAGACTCAAACTTTTTTCAACCGAGGGGTATCCATCGGCTTGCTATCTTGCATGTGATAGCTCACAACATCTTTTGATGTAAGTCTCTTGAGATAAACCAAAAGCCTTTTAATGCGATCTTATGATCTTCACACCAAGCACGTAGCTAGCTTCACCCATATCTTTCATTTCAAAGTTTGATGATAACCACTTCTTAGTAGTGTCAATCATCTCTTTGCTATTTCCAGCTATTAAAATGTCATCGACATACAAGGACAAAATTACAAAACCATCACTCGAACGTTTTAAATACACGCAATGGTCTTCTTCCATCATCGTAAAGCCATCCCTTTGGATTGCTTGATGAAACTTGATGTTCCATTGCACCAGATGCTTCTTGAGACCATATATGGATCTTTTGAGCTTGCAAACTTTTGTCTGTCCTTTAGATTCAAAACTTAAAGGTTGATACATATAGATTTCTTCATCTAGTTCTCCATTGAGAAATCTTGGTTTTACGTCCATTTGGTATAATTCTAAGTCCATATGTGCGACTATAGCTAGAGCAGGCGATGAAGTAATTCTCAAAACTGGTGGAGCTCTGTCTTCATAGTCATTATCATATATGTGTGACCTTTTATTGCAGTCGAGGCCTTATATATCTTTCTGGATCCATCAGCCTTCGTTTAATTTTGAGAAGTCATTTATTTCCAATGGATTTTTCGTCACGGCGATAAATCAGCAAATCCCGAGACTTGATTAGTTCTCATTGACTCATTTCTTCTTCCATAGCTTTACTCCATTCCTTAGCTTTAGGACCGGATAGAGCCTCGCGTAATTGATTTTGGCTCTTAGTCATCTGTGGAGCAATCATGAATGCTTCCCCACCGATCTCGAATCGACGACGGGATACGTTCCACGGATGCCCGACGAGTTGAATTGCTCTGATCGTGCTCCATAGGAGTCGGATCATGCATTATGTTAACCCACTTTCCTCAGGAGGATTAAAGTGTCCTCTAATCCATCTATTGTGGTAGGGTCGCCATTTCTAGGTTTCATAAAATTGAAAGTCTTTATTAACCTCTCACAGGAAAGTCCTCTTCTAAGAAAACGACATCACGGGACTCTAGCTCTGTCACGCTCCCATCAGCTTTTTCACCAATGAAAACAAATCCTTTGGAGGTTTCAGAGTATCTAATGAAAATACACTTCTTCCCCCTAGGACCAAGTTTCCCATATTGATGAGTATTATTGTGAATGTAAGCTGCACACCCCCAAGGATGCAAATTTCCTAAGTCAGGTTTATTGCTATTCCATGGTCATATGGGGTGGAGGGGACGATTTAGAGGCACTACGATTAAGTGCGTGGCGGATAATAAGCATCTCCCGGAAGGAGATAGGTAAATTAGCTTGAGCCATCATCGACCTAACCATGTCTAAGAGGGTTCTATTCCTCCTTTCTGCAACTCCATTTTGTTGCGGAGTGTAAGGAATAATAGTTAGGCTAATGAAACTATGCCTTTTCATCACAAAAATTTTTGAATTGGTCGGATAAGATGTTCAGACCCTCGATCGGTCCTTAGTGTTTTGATCTACTCGTTCATTAATTCTCTCAAATTTAATGTATTATAGCAGGTCGATGCCAGGTTGTGATAACATGATAACGATGTTAAAATAATATAAAGATGAGTAGTCGGCACCATGCCTAGCCACTAACATTCGGTGGTCCACGGATATGCGAATGAATAAGTTGTAATGGACTAATGGCTCTCTTGGCTTTGCCAAATGGTAATCTAGTTGTTTTCCGGCTAGGCGAATGCTCACATGGTAATTTTACTTTGCGAGTGATCGAGAGACTACTCGAGCTTGATCTATTTAATCGGTCTTGCCAGAATGTGTCCTAATCTAGCATGCCATAAAATACTCTACGTATTAGAACCCGGAAGTAGATTACCAACAACATAGATAGACAAAGTGTCATTTAGTACAATATTAGTGGTGTCGATACCATAAATCCATCTGGCAACACGTGCTTGAACCATAGTAAACATTGTCGAGCTTTTACACAACCCTTATCAAATAAGTTTGAAACACAGTTCTAGTAGAACAAGAAGCGAGAAACAAAGATTTCGTCGGGTATCGGGGCATATAGCACATCATGAAGATAAAGCGTCACGACCACCCATGACTCTAGTTTGCAGTGCAGATCCACTAGCACGTCGGTGGAAGCATTATTCCCGTGTATATACTTCTCTTTGCCTTTAGGAATTCGTGAAATTCCACATAAGTTGTTCGGTCCCTTGCTACGTGGTGAGTTCTTCTTTGAGTCTGATCCAAAAGGCAGTCTCGGCAAAGCATTAAGCGACCTAACATATAAGTTAGAGAGCAGTTTGTGCAAACAATACCTTTGGCTCCGGTCACGATCGAGCAAAGTGACGGAGTTTGCCACGGTTAAAGCGGTTCTTGTTTACGCTTTTTCATGCGCCCGCGTTTCCCTACGCTTGCGCTTTGTCACTAGAACTTGCTTCATTTCCTCTTTTGCCCTTTTGGAAACCCTTACCTTTCCAATGTTTTCGTCTAGAGCCTTTTGCTCCTCGCGATTTGGATTCAATCATGAAAGCTTCATTAGCAGGCTTCTCAGAGAGAAGACGATCTTCCTCAAGCTCAACATGTGAGCAAGCATCATCAAAAGTTTTGATGTTCTCATTATGGGTAAGGTTGCTGCGCATGTGTTCCCAATTGCTCGGCGAGCGAATAGCAGTTGGACTTCTTGCTCATCGGTCATGTCATGCCACTGCTGACCCTCGATTCGATCATGTTAGACATGATCGTGAATCGCACTCATGGTGTCACATTAAAGAGCGCTTCTTATAGCCATCAAACTTGAGGGTTAACTGACGAAGTCTTGTTGTTGAGGTTCCACCATATTGAACCTTATGACATCCCAAAGCTGCCTTGTCTTCGAGCGGTGCCTCTCAAATCGCGACATCAAATCATTTTTCATGTACTTTCGGCATCGAAATGCGAGCAACACGATCTTTGCGCTTGTAGGCTTGATAGGCTTCCAAGTCTCGCCTATGTTGAGCAGTAGTGCCTTGCTCAGGTTTAGCCATTGGTTGTGTAATAGTTTCCAGCATGTCTTGCTCCTCCAGGAGATACTGAATCTTACGATGCCAAACATCGTAATTCTTTTCATTCAGCTTGTCTCCATGGTTGAAGTCGGCCGACAATGCTTTCTTTGTTGCGACCATTTCAACTATATAGAAACCGATTACTTAATTTAGGATATTGTACAATTCAATTCGAACCGCAAATGTTTTGCTACAATGTACTAAATTAATTAATAATTAATACATGATGGCAAAGTAATGTTGCATTGATGATTGCATCGACATAGTCCAATTATTATTATTTAATTTAAACATGCGCAACATTTTGGTTATTAAGATGAATATATATTGCATAAATCTCTGGCTAAAAACCTCCCACTATCGGAATATTTCCATTCATGCTCATCAAATGTAATTAATTAAAATACACGATAAACATGTCTTTAATAGAAAAACATTCAATATGCATAAAGAAAAGTACTAGAAATATATCTGATATGATCTTGAAATTATAGATCACATGCCGGTACATAATCGGGATCATCAACAATGTCATCATGTTATCATCATATGTCCGCGACTCCTTACTCGCATACCACGAGGCGAATCTGCGACGGTTCAAGCACCTTGCGCTTCTCCAGTCCGACCAGAATACCCGTAGCCTCTAGTGACTTTCCCATCAGCCTTGTGTGTCATCGAGCGCGAGAGTATTAAAGTCTAAAATCAACCTTTGTTTCAAGGCGTGATGACTCCCATTAGATGCAGGTAGGCATCAACACAATGCGGATTTGTTGCTCGATGAAGAACTCATGAACATCACGATGCCGCAGTTGCAATCAATAATACATATAATCTGTATGTTGACGGTATGAAATGCGCTCTTCTTATATGCCCGATAAATGAATTATTTGTACTCTTGTCACTACACACACAAATAATCACAATATATTATCAATTAACATTTTAATTAGTTAATTATAATATACAATTTAATTTTCAATTATAAAAAAAATTCCAGAAAAATCATAGATAATCAGAAAATTAATAACTAATTAAAAAAAATTATAATTTTCTGAGGTCACACGCGCCAACATGTGCCCATAACAGATTTCATTCCTTATTAAAATAATTAATCCAGAAACTGAATAATTTAAATGTTGAATGATATTTACTGTTATTACATTCTAATCAGGATCTTAGAATGATATTGAATGATAACATTTTAAAACATTCTAGTAAACATCCCAGCAGCCACACCAGGTTTGGTGTGAAAACATTTAATGTTGAAATGAAGCCTAATGGAATAACGATGAAACACATACGAATAAAGCATTCTAGTAAAGAAACTGATTTTAAAGTGTTCTTTGTCCTTTGTGTTCTTGTCCTTGATTGGAAGCCTACTACAAGCTCCGCGCGTGACTGACCTAATGGGCCTTCAGAGCATACCCATATTATGGGGCCCACATCTCTGCATATTATGATTATTTATTTGCTTTTCAGTGAGATAAGGGGATGATTATCACGCCACATCTGCATATTTGATTTAAAAATACGTTTAATCTTCTCACCCTTCACAGCGAAGAGATCGGCGGAGAAACCTTGGGAGGCGTCGAACTCCACGGCCTCGTCGTGGAGCGGACCCGAGCGGCTGGCGTTCCTCGAAGCGGAGCGGAGAGAACTCTGGCGGGCGGGCGGGGCCGAACTCACGTCGGTAGGAGAAACCCGAACTTCGGCGTCGATTTGTCTTATTGTGCCTGAGCAAACCCTCGTTACATGAGGGGATCGTCTCTGTTACTTGCCATTGTATTTCGGTTCGCAGTTTTCTACCCACAGTTTCTGCTCCAGTTTTATTCGTAAATTTTCCCAGAAAATTTACCCATTTGTCCGGATCCGATCATTATTTTAGTAACTCATTTTACATTGCAAATATGAATAACAATTTAATTTGTTCGATCGAAATATCTTGTCTGTCGATTTGTCTTTGTTCTTTAATTACACTGAAAAATAACACATTCGAGACATGAAAACATATGTGACGGCTCGATACCATTGTGAGCTATAAAATTATTTAAAAAAAAAAACTTACTCGTTGTTCTTTGATGCGGAATGATGTATGTCTTAAATCTTCAAAAATGTTATTCAATTACTAGATGGAAAATCTTCCACAGTCCGAACACCTTTTTTTTTTTTGTGCAAAAAGTCACATCTTTTACATTCTTTGAATCGTTGTTGACAAATCATCTACGTGTACGTTTTAATGCGTGGCAGTTGAAACAGTTGTCTCAGACAAGCTGTAACCAACTCCTTAGGCTTTTAATTTGGGTTGAGAATTAGCCGGTAGTAGGGTGTTTCGGCCGCAAGTCGACAAAACCATGTTTGGAAGAGGACATTTGGGCGCCACATGAGGTATAGTCCAATCACGGACATACGAATAGAATGACGGACCAAAAGCGAAATTTTCGTAGATATAAGACAGGTCTTCTCTCACTGGCCAATTTTGTGGATGTTGTCGTTTGGATAGTCTATGCTGTCTTAAATTCTTAGATGAGTTTTGTTTTTTTCAGCTTGTTTCCTCTTGTTAATGCAGATTAGCGATGGGGTGGGAGTTCTGTTTGGCACAGTGCAGCTAGCCGTCAGTACATTCTACTACTTCTTCAAGTAGATAATGGCAGCCATTTTGTTTGTACTCTTTGTAGTTCAAAAGTACTTTGCACAAGTACTTTGTAAACAACTTCCCCATTCACAATTTGTATAGCAGTTTTTTATTTCTACAAAAATTTGTTCATATACTGCATGCAAGTAAATGGAAGTCTGCTAGAAAAATGATATATTTGTCTCTATTAAATGATTATATAGTATTAATATTTAGTGTAAAACATAGAGAAAAATACTTAAAGCTATGTTTTGTCCTAGAAATTTTGAAATGTAAAAAAAAATAAGAAGAAGAAAATCAATAGTAAAAAGTAGAAACAAACAAAAAAAAAAGTAGATGAAAAGTTATAATTCAATTATATTTTTTTTAGAAATATTACAGTTTTATGAATTTTACTGATCACAAAATTTTCAAATGTATAAACTTTGTATTGAGTCATTATGTTAGTGCTATTTATCTAGATTTAATATCATCCTTTAATGATTTTAGCAAATTTGATTATGTATCTTAACTCGATATATTGCTAGTTTGAATCAATCAAATTTCTATTTCAAAAAAAAAAAAAATTAAACAAGTCAACCATGGCATCTCAACACAATAAATACACTTTGACATAAATAAATAATTTAATTAAAAAACTTGAACTTTAAATACATGAACTATATTCTTAGTAAAGTAAAAAAAAAAAATGAAATACATATTCTCCAAATCTCTTTTTTATCCTTCATAATTTCTCTTTCTTGCTGAAAATTTCTCTTTCTCCTTAAATATAATTTTGTGTGGAAAGAAGACAAATAAAATATTAAATATTCATCGTTTCTTGAATATATTTTATTATGGATAAGTTATTTTGTATTTGATAGAAAGACTTTTTGTAATTGTTTAAATTTTTTTAGATAATATAATTATTTATTATTTTAGTTTCAATTACTTAAGTTTTAATGTTGACATTGTAATTGCATATTATATAAATCTTGAATAAATGCTGTCAAAAAAAAAACTCTTCAATAAATATTTCATCACTATCATACAATTAATATTTTATTTAATTATTTAAAATTAAAACAACTAAAAATTATTAAATTTTGCTAAACTTATATGCAAAATATTTTGGTCAGATTTATTATTATCTTTTAATTTTTAAATGTTATTTTAATTTTTTTGTTTATATTTTATTAAAGCTTATCCACAAAATATTAAAGCTACAAACCTAATCAGGAAATGTGAAGGACTCCTAGGTGGGAGATGACAATCATATTCTTTAATTTTTGTTTCCTCTTAAATTTCTAGCAACAAGAAAAGCCTAAATAAAATTGAAGAAATTCCTAATTTTCATGTTCATTATCATTTAAAACTTCAAGTCCATTGGCCTAACTTGGTAATTATGAACACATTTTACTCGAAATAAGTATGAATCAAAGGGAAATTATCAGCATCGTCATTCTTATGTCAATTAAATCTGGCTCAAAGGTTAAGGATTAAGTTGAACATAAGAAAAAGACGAAGTTCGAGTTTTCATAAGAACATAATACTACAACGTAATACAAAGTAATCATTCCCTCATGCTCTAAGAGTGTAAATTCGAATGGACTCGAGCCAGGCATCGACTGACCCAATCATGAAAATTGCAGCCCAAGTCATTGGCATTTTTTTTAAGCAAAAGGGGTGATTTTTTTAGTTATTTTGGCCTGAAATCACCTATTTACACCTCTTTTCCATATTTGTTCTCAATAAAGTGGTTATTCCACACAAATTTTATACTGCGGGTGGTTGTGTAGTTTCAGTACGACAGTTTAGTTTTCGTCTATGTTTATTGTATTTGGGTAATTCAAATGAGTAAAATATATACGATCAGAGACAATAAATCAAATCAATGATCGTTAGTATACTACAGAACTTGAGTAAAAGGTATTATAGTCACAATAGTAATCTCAAAAATGTAAAATCAACTATTAAATGTATAGGGTTTGAGTTATTTCATTATACTATTAACCTTGAGGTTGTTTTATCTTTTATGGTTTTTAGTGAAATATTACTAATTGGAATCAATAAAATTATTTTTCTCAAATAATAAAAAATACATATATATTCTTTGTTGATTTATCATTAAATGTTTTAGAGAATAAAAGCCTGCTTGCAATTAAATGTTTCATAGAATAAAGGTCTGCTAGCAAATCTTATTTTAAACCTATTTTTAAATATATTTTAAAAATAATTCTTATATCTATGATTCATTTTTTAAAACAATAATCTATAAATAAGTTGAAAATATTTTATTTTCTATTCTTCTTAAATAGCAGAGAAAACAAAATGTCAAAAATGTTTTTTCTAGAAAATATAAAACATTTTTCAAACAAACCCACTCTAGTGATGGGTGAGAACCACGATGGAATTCTTATAAAAAGACTATAAAGTAACATCCAAAAATGAATAGAAGCTAGAAAAAAAAAAACAAATAAACAAAACAATTAGCCTCCATAAATGATAATTAGGGCTTTATTAGTCCAACATGCCTAACTCATGATATGATAAATCGATCAAGTGATAAAAGAATTTGATAAGCATATGAAAATAACCCATAATGGAATCCTAGTAATATGTAAAAGTGAATAAAAGTAAAAAAAAAAAACTATTTTCAAACAAATTGTATAATAATTTGTATGACAAAATATAAATTTAAAAAACACATTTTTTCACTAAAAATGTACACTCTAATCATTATCAAGCAGAGAGTTTTAAATTATTATTAGGAAATAACTAAATTTAATTTTAGAATGAAAAAAAAAAAAAAGGAAAAGACTCACTATTTGGGAGCAAACTTACATATCATTGAACAAGGGATGAAGCTTTTACAATAATTAATCATATTTTCTTCATTTCTTATTTTAACTCTTCAAAGTCAAAATTAAAATTATAGCTTTTAGTCTTTTACTTAACAATGTTGGTGTCGTGTCGTTTCATCTACAATACAAATCAAAATTAAGACTTTTACAGTGAACCATTATTTTTTTTTATATATATTAAATGAATGATAGGTAAAATTTAGCTTTCCAAAGAAAACTTTAGAAAGAGAAGTCATCTCCTTTTTTCTCTCATTCCTTTTTCTCTTATCCCTTATCTAAATGTACCTTGTTTAAAAAAAAAAAAAAAAAGTATTTTTAAAAAATTTCTATCCAGAGAAGAAACACAAGAATGATTCTCGCTGAAGGTTGAAAATTCTACAACAATGGCAAAATCTCATAGTCCTCCTCATTCAAAGTTATTTCCTTCTTAAAATGGGATAAGATCCGTAAATGCTCATGATGTTTGATCATATATATAATTTGGTCATTAAACTTATTTTGAATCTAATGTTGTTTCTAATATTTGTTGCGTTCCTCAATTATGTCCCTACCATTAACAAAGTAAACAAATGAACAAACAAGCATTTAATGCCTTTAACGCATCACCCATATGTGAGATAATTTATTAACGTGTCACGTTATTGATGGATAACATGTCGACAACGTTAAAAGGCCATTTATCGATCTGTTAATTCTGTTGATGATAAGGACAAATGTTAGGGGTATTATTGGACCCTAAAAAATTTTAAGAACCAAATTAGGCAATATGATAAACATAAGGGCGTTTGTATCCTTTATCAGAAATTCTTAAAATTGGTGTTAACACCGCACCTTCTTTCAAAATGGTAAGATAAATTACCTGAGAAACAAATAAAGAAAACTCTTTATTAGTATATTTGATAATTAAGTATCTGATTTGATATTATTATTGTGGTAAAATCGATTTGGACCAGATTTTGCAATATATTGATGTAGTTGATTTGATTTAACATTACGATCATTATATTGATCGTTGAATTACCAAAACAAATAAATGGCGTCTTATGATGTAATCAACCGTGTCTTAAGACATTACAACCCAGCTCGTCGTCTGAACGTGAAATGTAACTTAAATACGAGCGGCAACCAAATCATGCGTCTTGGCGAAACCGATGGCCCAAATCCACGAAAATATATATAAAAACCTATATCTGTGTAGAAGAACCACTTTATTGATAAAAAAAAATGGAAAAGATGTGTATATGTGTGATTTTAAGCCAAGAATAACAAAAAAGTCACCCCTTCTTACTTAAAAACATTTTTTTTTTTGCACTTCAAGTGAAAATATTGATAAAAGTTTATTGTTTTTAAAATAATTAATTTTATAATATGCACGAAATAGTATTATGTACGAAAAAAACTAAATAATTTATTTTTAATATTAATAATTTTAATATAAATTTAAGGTATGAAGATAGATAAATATAGTTAAAGAGCCAAAAGATATTTCAAGAAAACGAATTAATAAAAAATCAAATAATGTTTCTAATATAAATTTATCTTTTCAAAATTTGAATTAAATAGATTTGGAAGTAAAATGATGTTAATAATAATTTTGAAATATCAAAATTTGAAATTTGTACCCAGCAAAGTAAGGAATTTTTGTATATATTTGATTAAATTAAACCATGTTTCTCTTCCTTGATAATTAAATTCAAATTTAATTTTTTCTATACTGTCTTTAAACACTTAATAAAGACAACATAGTCCCATAGCCTCATATTTCGATACTCTCAATCGTCTTCCTTCGTATCGTTTCGACCCTAGGAAAGATTTTGTATTTTCAAAAGTTAGGTTTGGTTTCTTGTTACGATCTTTTTTCTGTTAGTTGATTTTCCTACAAATTAGGGTGATTTTTTTGCCTGTTTTGGCTTGAAATAATATCCTTTATATCTTTTTTCCTACATCTTTCATATTTTTGTTTTTCAAGTTTTTGTCGTTGTATTTGTTATGACGTGTGTTTTGTATCGTCTTAGTACCAACGGTTTTTTTTTTCGTTGTCTTTGTTGGGTAGGCTTCTATACGCAAGCGATTCGATTGATAGAACATATTCGATAAGACATAGACATTAATTCAAATCAAGGTCATTAATACTGTAGAATCGAAATCTTATATATTTTAGTTATTTTAAAATTTTCAAATGTATAGGATTTGTGCCAAATCATTATGTTAGTGTTATTAACTTAGATGTTATGCCATTTTTTAGTGTTTTTAACGAATTTGATTTTATATATCGATAGGATGTATTGCTAGTTTAAATAAATAAAATTTATATTTCAAAAAATAAAATAAAAAGTCATAGTTACCATCCATGAGTTTGGTTTTTTTAAATGAAAATCATAATTATCTGAATAAGATGCATTAAAAATTCATTTATTTGCTCAAATTTCATTTAATAACCATTTTGATCCGAAACTATTAAATTAAACTACAATATAATAACTGTCAACAAAAAACTGCTAATAGCCTAATATAATATGTTGCAAAAAAAAAAAAAAACCAAAAAAAAATCGGAGTTAGAAGTTATAAGTTATAACCAACAAACACATAATCCTCTAGCCGTCCAGCGAGTTAAACGTGTACGGTTCAGATACGTTTTAATAGTTGAAGATCGACGGTCACGATTTCTGTAACCCTTCTTTCAAAAGCCGATTTCGACGCTCACCGATCTTCATCACCGCCCGAACCAGATCTCTCTCTCTCTCCCTCCCTCTGCTTTCTCCCAACTTTCCTCACTGCGGAAAAGGTAAATCAGGAAACCAGTTCTTACGATTAATTGGAATGCATTTCTTTGTTTTTGAAATTGATCTGAAAGTTAGGGTTTTGATTTTGTTAATCTTCGCAGAAATTTTGTCTGCATTTTTTTTCTTGTTCTGGCGTCTGTTTGTTCGCCGAGAAACCGGGAGGGGGAAAGAGAGGGGAAAGCGATAGAAAGAGGAAATTTTATTTTTTATTTTTTTTTGGGTTCCCCAAGTTGTTTGTTTCGTGAGGTTTTAGAAGATTTAGAATTGCAGATGCAAAATTGTGATTTCCGTTTCTGGCTATTTGTGATCGGCACACAGCTGGAGATTCTGGAGTTTATCGCGTTGTTTTAGAGGTGAAGTTTGATCAGTCATTCTACCAATCAGATTTTTTTTATGTGAAATAAGGTTTCTGGGAATCGAGAGGTGGGAAATTTCTTTTTCACGCGTGGATGGGATTTAAACTAAATGGTCTGTTTGTTCATCGAGGATTATAGTGCTGGGCACGATTTGTTATGTTGAAGCTAAATCGAATGAGGCGTTGATGCAGTGGATTAATCTTGAGCATTGATTTTCTTTTTGATGGATCTGCCTGTTGCATACTGCATTGTCCATGTCATAATACATCATAATTGATTTCCCGTTATGGGGATGCTATTTATCTGGTTAATTTACGAAGAGTCATCAAACATTGTTTTTGTTCGGTTGTTTCATCTTGGTCTTGAAAAAAGTTTATTTAACTGTGCATTTTGCCTTGAGAATGGTTCATAATTGTTATGGCAAAAATTCAGCTCCGCATGGTCGTTCAAGAAGCATTCTGTCTGTTAACCCTTTCAGTGAAGTGGCAATGATAGCCTTATCTAATTTTATTTCTATTATTTTCAGCTCATTGAGAAAACAAAGTCATCATTTTGGTCCATCCTTTGGAAATGAACATATTTGGTAATACACGAGCATATGCCCTATGTTGGGACTGAATTTGTAATAGTATGGGACTTCAGTTGTGTCTTGTGCCTAGGCCCAAGAGATCATTGTGTCTTTTGCCTTTCATGTCTATGTTGGTGTTCTAATGTTGTATAATCATATTCTAAAGCCTACACTGTCTTTGGTAAACTTGAACTAAGGTTGAGGTAAAGGCTTCAGAAATTTATAAATATTATCTACAACGATACCTGTGTCGTGTCATGCATTGCTTTGCATGTTTCTTATGTGTCCTTGTGAAATAGGTTCTAATGTACCTTGGCTTGAATTTCCATCCATAGTAAAGGGTCTGATGTGAATCAAGTGATGCTAATTAAAAAGCTACATGTATATCTTTATATATCTCATCGTTCAAATTGTGTATATTGAGTTCATAAGGGTTTGCATTTGCATACATTTTTTACACCATCACATTTTTAACAGTTTTTGTGACCTGAAGTTTCTACTCCACCCTTGATAGAGAGCTGAACCGAGTTGTTTTTGTCATTCTAGTAATAGTTAAATCAAAGGTTCTTTTTTATTTAAGGGTTTCAATAGCTAAATGGCGAGTGTTCAGAATGAGGAAACCAGTTTTCACTCAAGGCTGAACAGCTGCGGCCGGGCACCAGTGGACACACTCTCACAGTGAAGGTTGTTAGTTCAAAGATGGTATTGCAGAAAGGTCGCCCTGATGGACCCCAGGTACGCAAATGCGATTGCTGAATGCTGGTTTGATGAAACTGAACAGATTGTATTTACAGCCAGGAATGACCAAGGTATTTTTGCTAATGGACTTCTGTTTATGCTGAAGATGAAGCAAAACCGCACTTGAACATGACTGCACTCTATTGTCACCCTCACAGCCAAGTTTATGCACATTGCCGGTGGTCCTCCATTTCTATACTAGTCTAAACAGTTAGCTCAAACATCTGATCAGTTGTAGTGCAGGATTTCAAAACCATGGGCCTCAATTCTTGTCAGAACTAGAACTTATGTGATCTACATGACAGTGTATATTATCACACTAATCCACCTGATTACATGATCTGGTGATGTGTGAAGTGACTGGTGTTGCCTTTTATGTCCTCCACTCAAGAACTCAACTGAAATAATTTGTTGTGTAGACATAAACTGCATTGCTTTCTGAAATGTTGTGATGATAATACGTACACCTTACTCTCTCACATAGTTCCACAGTTGAATTTATGGATTCATGGAAAAATAGATTACTGTCATCTCTCCATGGTGAATCTAATGTATGCCTTTTTGTTATGGTCTCATATACACAGTGGACCTGATGAAGGCTGATACTACTGTCATTCTGCGCAATGCGAAAATAGATATGTTCAAGGGATCCATGAGGCTTGCTGTGGACAAGTGGGGTCGTGTAGAAGTGACTGAGCCAGCCAGCTTTGCCGTCAAAGAAGATAACAACCTGTCACTGGTAGAATATGAATTGGTGAATGTTGTTGAAGAGTGACCCATGGAACAGCAGGCAGTCTCCCAACTAGGGGGGCAAATTTGAAACAGGGAGATGTGATTTGTGGCTTATGAAAATGGAGAAGTGGTATTTTATATATTTCCAACATCTTGCATGATGCCCATGAAAAATCATGTTTAAGAAGGAGCTATTACTACAAAAGAAGTCTGGTTGTAATTTTGCAGGTACTGAGGCAGTTGGAGGAGCCATTTAGGCCTCTGGTGCAGTTGGTAATTAGAGTCCGATAACAAAAAAAAAGGAACTTGTTTATTATTTTTAATGTTATAACGTGAATTGCTCCTGCTTGAGATATTATTATCAATGAACATTATGCAAAGTTGTTGCCCCTAATTCCTCTCATGTATCAATCTGCATTCATCATATTCCTTCCAGGGAAAATTTTATTTAGTCGGACTGGCATCTTGTTAAGGTTGTCTAGTTGATATAAAGGCATTTTTTTAGCAGAACTTCTTCCATTGAGCAGGTTATGGAAAAGATGAGCATTTGCTTTCAAGTGGCTGCTATTCCCCAAATATGGAGGCTAGCTGTTTTGCCCCTCAGCAGATGATTGAGACGTTGACGCTGGTTGTTGGGGCCGCCCTCATGGGGGCGCCCCACCCATGAGAGTGCTTGATTTTTGGAAGGAAGGTAAAGTCAAAGTGAAATTGGTGTGTTGCCAATCGGCGTGCGCTTCAGCAAGGCCTCGCGCTATCGAAGGCCCAACATCAGGTAACAGGATCGCGTCTTGAGGCAATAATGCAGTCCAGAGACTTCTTGAGCTTGAAGGAGCCTGCTTGAAGGAATAAAAAGAAAAGATGAGGGACCATTATGTAATTTGATAAATGATTTATTCAAAATTTTTGTATAATATATATTTCATCTTTATATTGATGTCTCCTCAAAGGCTTATGTCTCTTTAAGGGTAGATGCTCAACGCCAGAGGGCATGAGGCTGGGCGCGAAAAATTTATCTTTTTCCCATAAGCCTTGGGGGCAGCATGGCATACGATGTATTACGATATATAGGTGTTCATGGGTTCACGACATAACTCTGGATGAGACAGAGATTGCCTCTCTTTGGTGCAACACAGGGGCATACAAAGCTGTGCAATCAGATGCATGACCATGAACAATGCCATGGCCGGTTCAAGTTCGGATTAACGTTAAGGTGGTGCATGGCTGTGTGAGTGCATAAAGAAGCATAAAGGCCTTACACAATAGTTGGATGACACCTCAAAAAGATTAAGTGGATTAGGGTGTATGACAGAATGCTAAGAGAGGATGCTTGTCCCAAGGACTTTTGACAGAAATTGACTGATGCCTGAGGTAATGTGAAGCTTGAACATATTTGGAAGAGATGGTGGTTGAGCACAGCTCTTCAGCATGCACCAGGCCTAGGAGGGAATTTGGATGACTCTCGGGTTGTCACCTGTTTGGAAAAGGACGCAACTGATCAAAAGAGATAAAACAGTTGGTTAGTCCAGCGGTCTCTCACATAACATCAATACCTCCATAACCATTGACTGCTTCAAAAACAACTGCCCGCTTACCATAAGCATAAGCCCGATCCATTAACTATTTTTTTTGATATGCTGAGGGTGTTGGTGAACATCTTGCGCACCATTCATAGGGATGTGTATCTGATGTAGTGAATGTGGAGTAGTGTGAGAAGTCGGCCGGGTGGGTGTGGGATTCGAGCAGGGCCTCGACCTTGGAGACGACCGCCCGTAGAAATACTCTGTTACGGGTTAAGCAGTCGTGCTCTTATCGGAGGAGGTTTGGGATTAGTTGAGATCTTGTCGACGCATTCATGGTAAACCGTGCATTTTGGAAGGTGATTCAAAAGTATTGCTAATTAAAGAAAATGGGAAGATCCGTTTTCAATTTTTCCACTTTCCAATATCCAAATTATAATATATATAAATATATATATATATATGTATAGTCAACTATCTAGAGCAACATAAGAAACACGTGGAGACGTGTTATAGGTTTATAGGAGACGTCAACGTGGGCTGATATTAGAGGAGTAGCCTACATTTGATGATTCAGATCCAGAAGAACTGGACCTAAACGGAGTGGCCCAATCACGGGCTGACTGGGCTGGACCGCTGATGACTGATCATCACCCTCACTGCCATAACAAACTAGGGTTTTGTTTTGGTTTACCAGCCTCTAGATTTCTGAAGAAGAAATGGCGTCAATCTCAAGCTGTCGATTTCTTGCAGAGATCTATTCCACAAACCAGGCTGCCTGAGTCGGCTTGACTTCACCTTCGTCATCTGCCTGGCTTCATCCCCATCAGCCGTCTCGCGTCCTGCAGCCGCTGCTGCTGCTGCTCAGCTCTTCGCCACAAATATCCCTTTCTCTTCCAGGTTCGCCATTCTTGTAATCTTTTGAGCTTTCTTCTTGGTTACCGAGAAATATAGGATGAAGTTTCCTATTTTTTATAAATTTTAAACTCGTATCCAGCCAAATGTTAATTGGAACAAATATCCTTTCGTTTTTCACAGCAACCAAACAAAAATTGTTTTCTTTTATACCTTCTGGGGCTTCCTTTTTCAGGCTCATTATATTCTCTGTTGAAAGTAAGTTGGTGTAACATTGGAGTGTTTACAGGCGTCCTTTGGAGTTGGCTCAATACGCAGTGTCGATGATACTCACACACTCTGCTACCACATCTGCTGCTTAATTCTATGCTATCTTCAAGGGTCAACGTAGGGTTGCCTTTCTGAAGAACTACTTATGCCTGTAGTTCCATTCTTCAAAAGATTTACGCTTTTATGAATGATTTTGTTGTATTTTGATCGTCTGCTTCTTGCATATATGAAAAAGTTGAGTAAAATTTGAGGCTACTCTGGTTGGCAAGTGCAGTTGTGTATCTGCTATCTTTCCTTCCCAATCAAACTTACTGGGTAGTTCATTCTGTTTGCTTGGTTAAGCTGTTATCAAGAAGCTAATTTTTGCGAATCATTCTGTTCTTAACAAGACTCTTACTGGAAAAATGTTTCTGGACATTTGGTAGAACATATTCCCGTAAGGAAATTTATTTACAGAAAACTAAAATTATGGTGTTCTGGGAAAGAGTTGCAGTGGTTTGGGGCTCGATTTAGTGGAAGCCAGTTTGGAGAAAGTTGGGATAACTTCATCTCAGGACTAGGATTGAGGGTGCATTGTGGTATTACGAACAAAATTCTGGCTAGATGTTTGGTGTGCTGATTTGACATTAAGACATGTATGCCTCTTTTTCAATATTGTTTTGTTCAGGATATTTGGTGTGGCTGAAGTGCTTGGGATTATACAGGGTGGTTGAGGTCTAGGGTTTCATATATATATATATATATATATATTTTATAAATTTCATTGTTGTTTTGAACTTTAATTAGGGAGTGTCTTTCTTGTCCATATTGGGACTCGAACTTGGAACTTTTCATGATCATCCCATCGCTACAACCAGGCCAAACCCCAAAGACAGCTTTATAGCAATCTTTTTTTTCTTTTGGCCTATGGTTTAGGGTTAGGTTGGGGGGAAATCACACTTTGAAATACAATGAGAACATAACTGAAGACAGAACAGTATTGTTTATTCTAAGAAACAGATAAAAAGTTAGTGCTATGTCAGCTAATGCTGTGAGGTCTCTGATTTGCATTGCTGAATTTAGTTATTCTTTACTGATGATGTTATTCAAGGATATATAATTGGATTCACATTTCCACATTTCAATATCTTTGATGTTAAAACTAAAAGATACCCAAACATGATAAACCTTCAGTGTTTGGGTTTTATCCTAAACAGTTTGCTTTTTGGTTATACTTAAATACAATGGTAGGTACAACCACAAGTACAAGCAATTTCATAAGAAATAATGTCCCGCATAAGTTCACAGTGTCTCTTTTCTTTGTGAAAAGTATATATTATTTAATGCAGTTTCCTCTTGAATGCTGATGGTTTGATTTACAGAAGATTACCTGGGCATGTTATGTAGGCTCTGAACCATTTAGTTCTAGTGTACTCCCTCTATTTGGTAGTGATGATGAATTATTTGTGTCACTGATTCTCTCTTTGCAGGTTCATACTTCGCCAACAATTCATATCTAGAGTCTGCTGAGCAGACTTTAGAAAATGATATTTTTAAACACCAATTCAGACCAAAATAAGTTAATATGGCATTTGGAGTTTGTTGCAGGATTTTGAGATGTAGGCATTCCGCAGGGAGTCTCATGTTTCAGATCGCACAACCCAGAAAATGCATTGCTGTAGATTGACACTGAGCTAGATGTTAGAGAAGAGGGTCATTGGAGTGAGAGTAGAAGGCATTTTACCTAATCAGGGGCTTTTTCCTTAAGAAGCATCAATGTCGTTTGCTGGGGTTTAGTTTCTTCATCTCATTTGTCTAATCATTCCCTAGAACTTAGTATTATCATATACAGGGTGCAGCCATGCACTTCTTTACATATTTTTTTGGTTCACAAAGGAGTGTTGTCAGAACATTGGCCATTGCTGCTGGCATGGGTCTTTTGTTCATGTTTGGACTTCGTTACAGATAATTCAAGAGGGGGAGTTGTTTTTTTGTTTATCCCTTGGTTTTGCTAGGCCATTGGATCCATTTGTCTAAAATGTGTATACTTTTATGTGCTCTTTTGTTGTGTGTTTTAGATAATCTTGAGATGATGATTTACTTGTTGAGACCAACTGCTTATGATCAAAAGATTTATGGGCTGTTGCAGCATTAAAGCAGATAGGTATTTTATTGTTGGAAATGTGTGACATTTTCTTGTTGATAACAGGATTTGCCACTCCACTATCAGCAGGGCTGTGGAGTTTCTCAATCCCCATCATAGGCGTGACTTGAGATGATTCTTCAAAGAGATTATTTATTTACATTTTCACTCATCTCAAAATAATTTATTTAGGACTGTGCTGAAGCAATACTTTTCAAACCTTTTTTTGAGGATGTTTTGTACGATTTATCTGACTATAATGGTTCATCTTGCTTGGCAAAGAGAATTTGTAGCTGATAATTCTGTTTGAAGCAACATTCCCTTTCTCAATTCCAAACTGTTGTCGTTATATCTACCTATTCAAGACCAGTTTGTTTGATTTTAATTAATTGCTGGAAATGTAGAGACCCCGTTTTACCTATGGGTTAGCCATCTGATGTGCGGCAGAATTGCTTCTGTGATTTGATAAAGATTGCACTGGCCACTATATAGGGTTACTGATGAAGGTACCAAGTTAATGTTACTCAGGGTTGAGAGGTAGAAAACAATTCGTCTAAGGCCTTGAGGTTTATCCAATGATCAATTCAAGTACCCTCAAGGTTATTAGAAGTTTACCATGCCTTTGTATCAAGTTGCCATAGCTGACTAAGGGTTGTGTAGAGAAATTTAAGCTTCATTTGACTCGGTCTCCTCAAAGCCTGGCAGTCCGGCTTTTTTTTCAAATATTTGGATGCTGACTCGAAAAATAATCGAAGCTACTTGAAGTAGGACCCGATAAAGCTCGAATCGATTAAAAACTTAATAAATAATTATACTTGAACTCGACTTAAAATCAATTCGATCATTAAAATGGTAAAGCTTATGAGCAGGTTCGAGTTGGGTATTGTGATACTCAAACTCTACTTGACAAACTACTTGAGATATTCGAGCTCTTAACTTGAATAATTCAGGTTAGAATGAGTGGAATTGGAAGCTCAAGTAATTATAGTAAACGACTACCGTTACACTAAAACTGACCTGCCGTCTTCCAGGGTTGCAGCATGGCTGGTCTCCGATAAGATGGAAACTTTTATAAGAAACTCAACTCTGATTATAAAAATTTCATTCAATGTTTAAGTTGCTCACTGATAAGCTAGACATAACTGTTATTCCAAGGTATAAAAACCAAAGATGTCAGAAAATGTGTCACTCAACATGTTTACGGTTCATTAAGATTGACCAGGCTGTCTATGACGAAAATTCCTTTTTCCCCAAAGGTGGTAACAAAATGGAAACTAGTAAACAATTTGTCAGAAGGTGATGAAAAAAGCAGACAGACTGAAATACGGTCAAATATCAGTAATTCCATTACAGGTTTTCCAACCAGGCCCAGTTCACTGTGACTGAAGATTAGTATCTGAATGGATGAGTATTGTTTCTGCAAGTATCAACCGAGCAGAGTAGCCAGATACTGAGTGTTCAGTACATCTTCCCCTGATACAGTTAGTATTACCATTCACAGCTTAAGAAACCCGACAATGGTGATCGCCATCAACTCTCAGAACAGAGCATTTACATAACAAGGCAAAATGTAAAAAGGGTCCACCTTGTTAGAATCACTATTTTGTCTAAAAATTGAAGGTCTTTTCATTTGCAGTTGGCTTACTCTTTCGATAAGGGTTTAGGCTCTGCTGGATAATTGTTGTCTTCACCACCCTCTGCTACTCTCTTTGATTTTCTTTGAGAATCCTTTCTATCTCACAACTGAACTGATGGGAAAACAGCACCAAGTATGATTTGTAGTAGTCTTTCGTCTTCTTCCTCTATAGGGTCCCTTCCAAAGCAACATACATAGATAGCTTCAAGTGCTTTCTCGGCTCGAATTTCCATGGGGATGGTAGGGTTAGCAACCCTTAGTTTTGACCGCCTCTGCAGTTAAATAGCATTCACAGTAAGAAGGCTATCAGCAAATCCTTAATTGGTAAAGACCATTTTCATGCACAAATTCTCCAGCCATGAGAGCTAAAGAATCCCAGTAACCAAACAAAAATCCGGCTGCAAAACCCTAAAACCTTTTTCACTACGAGAACAAGGCTTCACTACCAAAAACTACCATCATCCGAATAGCATGGTTGTTGCTACCTTAAAACCCTTTTTTAAATAATCATGGATGTCTGGGCTAGCTTCCACGCACTTGGACTAATCTCATGGGGCCTGAAGTTAACGGCTAGATAAACCTTCATTGGATGACTTGAACATTGGGGAGCAAACCCAAGGCCAGACCAAGACCAATTGAGCTACCCCTCATGTTTACCTTAAAGCCTTCTAATCATTTACTGATTATGCCCTATGTAACATGAAATTATGAAACATGAACAGGTAGAAAGTTTTCGCCATGAAAACAAATAGGGAAGTCATCTACTCTGTTCTAGAGGCTTATAGCTCCTAGAGTTTGTTCTCAGACAAGACCCCGATCTTTAGTACTGCAAGTAAAACAGAATTAACAAATTCCCTAACAATTAGCATCAAACAGTTGATATCATAAATAAAGATCAACCAACCTCTTTGGCCTCATCCATAATGGCAATAAAATTCTGTTCTTCAAACTCGATGTCATTTGAGATTCTAAGTCTGGCCACCCCCTCCAAGATTTCCTCAGATTTGAGCAGACCAGCACCAACTGCTGCCAACCAACAGCATAATAAGACATACAAAGGATCTCCTGCCTACACAAAAGGAAAGCACCTCAAACTTGATTCCAACAGGGATATTTCTCTTTAAAAAGCATAGAATGTAACTGAAATTATGGTAGTAATATGAAAAAAAGTAAAATAATAATAATAAGACCAAATTATAATAACCAAGAGGAAAATACCTAAAGCCTGAAGGCAAATGAATAAAAAGCAAGTTTACAGCAGTGATTATGAACATAAATCAAGAATTGAGGGCAAATCAAAGCGCAACCCATCAAAATTTCCAGCTCTAACTCATCAAAACAAGTAAGGAAAGCCAAAATCAAGATTCCCCAAATTGTCCCACAAAAACAATGCTGAGTATAAAATTTTTGAAAAATAAAAATCATTACCCTTCCTCGCCGATCTTTGAACTCATAGAAGGCTCGCGAATCATTTATACTACATTTCTTCCCGACCCGCCTCCGGAACTCGGCGAAATCGATGGTATCGCCGCCAGGCACAGCAAATCACTGAAAATTCTGGCGACGAGGCCGATAATAGGGAGAGAACCGATGACCCGGTTCGCTAAACTGGACAAAGAGTTGGAATCCTCCATGTACGACCTGATGGATAAGGCCCCATTGGAGTACAGATATCTGAACCTGGTGGGTTTTGTTGGGTTGGCGTAGATTTGGAGGGAATTGAGAATAGAAAGTGAAGAAAGCTTGTGGGTCGCGGATATGGTGGAGACATTGGGCGTGTGTGAAGAAGATAATGCAATGGAGGAGTTCACTGTCACAACCACCATCTTGTGAGAGGTGGAAGATGATGATTGTTTCAAATTTAGACCACTCGTTTTTATACTTCTTGTCAGATTCTGGGTATAAGGATTATAACAAATGTTGAGCCCCAGCCCATTGTGTAAAGTCCAGTCCAAGTCTATTTTGGGCCTAACCGGACTCATTTTTCTAAACTTTTATTGAAATTTGGGTTTATCATTCAAAAATTTATTTCTTAGAAGCGGCTGGCGCGGATTCTTTATGGAAGTGTCGTCATGTCAGCGACATTAAATGATGCGCCAATAATGAGGAATTCAGCGGAGATTGGCGTGAGGTGGCGAAATCACGTCGCGGGGTTTTGGATGGCGTATTTGGCTGTGGTACGAGGGGAAAAAGGGGCAGAGGTTCGCGAAATAGCGGTTGGTATTTATTTGTTTTTACCACCGGCGGTATATTTAAATGAATGTTGTAGTTTAATTATATTTTCAATAAAAGCGTTGAATTATTAAAATGGTGCGCCGTTTTGGCGTAGCGTTTGACAAATTTATGGGTCGCCAGCAATGTGAGAATTCTGAAACCGCGTTTAGCGTCCATTTATAGCAATTCCGGTTAGATTGCTCACTTAACAGTAATACTTGAGTGAACAAAAATCGAAGCCAGGTCTCAAGCGGTCAAAATAACCTAGAGATGAGACCGGGGGTTAACATCTCGGACTGTGATAAGTCGGGCACATTAGGGTATGAGCAAAAACTACACTCGATGGAGTTGAGCACTCGATGACTTTGTAGACGGAATCGGGCACTCATAGTGCCCATTTGCACAACGGCTCCAACAATCCTTGAATATTTGTCTAGTCCAACTGGAACAGGTAGTCTACATCGTTGGACGTACAAGCTTATCAAAATCATCTTCCCCATACATTGTTAGACATGTGTATGATTCGTTTGACACCCCAAATCATCCATCTATCAAACCCATTTGGACACCCGTTCTTAACAGAGGAAGGTAATCACTCTATGATCCACGAATCTCTACACCAAGGAATAAATGAAAGTATAACACATGTACTACAAAAAAGTCTATAAAAAGAAAACTAACTGAAAATCCTAGACAATAGAGTGAATATCCTTTCAAATTTTTTTTTTAGAAAGATATGCTATTTATTTTTATTTTAATGTTATTATTATGAACTTTTATAATAAAGAGGATGAATTGATTGCATGAGAGCAGATAATGGTAAAGTTATCTCTTATTTATTTAGTTCCAAGAAAAATTTCACATCAAATGTTTGGACTTTGGATCTTACCTTTTGTCGCATCAATATCTCGTCTGAATTTTTTAGAGGATAATTATCTTTATCAAAAGGGTTTTTTTATAACCCACATCCAGCAAAATGTGAAAGTAAAAAAGAAGAATGGAAATGAAATGTGATTGAAAGAATGAAATATATTAATAAAATAAATGCGTTTTGTGGTTCCATAAAGTATCCAAAGTTGGTTTGGGTTTACAATTTGCCAAGTGGGTCTATTTCTACCGTTGAGGAATTTTGCATGATGTTCATGTTTTGTATACGTGTCAACAAAGGACTGTTAAAAGATGAGTGAGATTCCTCATTATACAGTGAATTTTACTGTTTTTTACCTGTAGATGCCGACATGTCATCCCCAGATATTTATTTATTGTGAAGATGATTCGTAAAATCAAATTAATGACTAATGTATGTTATTGTAATTTGAGTCATAAGTATTTTAATCACGATAATAATTTCAAATATATATGTTTAATTATTAAATATATATGAAATTTAATTTATTCTTATTTATTAATCTAACTGTCGTTTCTTTTTTATAGTTTTAGCGATTTTTGATTATATGTTTTATTAGTATTGTGAAATATAGAACACGACCCAGACTATACAGCAGTAAAATTACAGTATTTGGCTTGGCGTAATAACCAGTCCTACGAGGCAATTATCTTCCAAGTTAGGCTAAACATGTTTCCCCAACGGGGGTGGGAGTATGACACCTAAATCTGATCTCTCTGGCCAGGCTATCATCTTTAAGAGGCGTTCATTCTAGCAGGTACTAGGCTTTGGAGTCTTGGAATGGATGTCGATCGTGAGTCGTATGATGTGCGCCCAACACCGGGAGGGCAAGTCAAACACTTCTTGAGGTAGAAGATGTGGGCTACTTGACCATTTAAAGGGAAGAACAGGTCATAACGTACGAACTATGCGCCATCTTTTCCTTCCGTTTCGGAAGGAAATCACCTACTTCTCATGGAAATCGGATCATCTTTCTCCTCGATAAAAAAAATAAGGGATTAAACCAAAAAAGGTAAGAGATTCTTGATTGAAAAAAGACGAATTCTTTTATTCTCAAAATCCCCAGATCCCAACTTGAGGCGGAAGGACGTACTACCGTAGTTTTTCTTGTTTTGTTTTGCAAGTACGTCTTTGGTAAGTTGATCTTTCCGACGATCAGAGTGACTCGTAAAACTCAGTATAAGTATTAATAGTTTGAATAAAAAAATATAAGTAATTTTTTTTAGTGTTCCTAAGAAAATTATTTTTTGAAATATTTTTTATAAAATATTACAAATGATTTTTCAATACCAAAAACATTTGTAAAAAATTTGTTTGAAAGTATTTCTTAAACTTTTCTAAACATTTTAAGTATTTTTGACAATAACTGTACTTAAAATATTTGATAATAAGTATTTTTACGCAACATTATAAGTGATTCTCCGATACTAAAATTAAAATTTTATATTTTTAAAAGTGTATTTCTTAAATTTTGCAAAATGCAGTATGTTTATGAGAACAATTTTAAAATTAAAAATGCTTCTGATAATCATTGATAGGTAAATATTTTAGTTATAATGTAATAAATTGTTTAATTTATGATTGAACTGTCTTTCGCACCGATGTCGTATTTTGAAATGTTAAATATGATAGGGAAAATCGGCTGGCATGATATGGCCCGAATATGAAAGCAAAAGGTAAGTGCAATTAAATTCCCCTTTACTTCTGAAGCTTATGAGGAGGGCCAAATAAAATATATCATAAAAGCAATCAATGGCGCATAAGAAGCACTTGAATTTGTTTACGTGGAAAACCTTAAAGTAAGGGTAAAAACCACGGGTCGTCAGGGCTGAAAATAACTCCGCTATATGAATAATGGGAGTACAAAGGGTTTCGATAAGTGCGCCAAAAAAATGTCTTTATGTGACAATCTGAATCAGCAACAAATCTTGCGTCACGATAAGAAAGAAAAAAAAAAAAAGCATAATATAAAGCTATGAAGAACTTATCTCCACAACTCCGGATATCATTGACGATCCAGCCGTACAGAATGAAGTATCACGTTTTCGAACCTGCTGTCAAAAATCGGCCGATCCAACGATTGAACGAATCTGCCGGTTGTAATCTGAAAGTCTCACGGTGGATGTGCGAAAATCACAAGGCTTTTCTTTCTCTTCTCTACTCTTTTCTTTGCTATATTCTCACAAAATAGGCTTTCTCTTGTGCCCTAATCGACCCCTCTCACTTAAATAAGTGAGACAAGTGGGCCCTCGCAATGTTGGGCTTTTACTCCACATAGGAAGGGCTGAAGCCCGACAAATCTCCCCCTCACAACTATGTGGAGATGTCGTAAGCCGGCGATCTCACGTAAACTTCAAACTTCACTCTTGGTAATGCCTTAGTCATCATATCGACACCATTATCATCGATATGAATTTTAGCTCTAACAACTTAGCATCCAAAGCATCAGGTATCGTGATCTATAAGTATCCCGATGTGCTTAGACACTTGAATAAGAAAGGTTGAGTTCTTACTAAGATAAATAGCACTCGACTATCCACAAATAAGTAAATCTTATCTTGAACAACACGAGCTCCTGCAAAATTTCTTCACCCATGGCAACTCACTTGCATGCTTGAGTAATAGCAATAAGTGCGCCTCTGTAGTAGACAAAGCTACACACCTCTGCAACACAATTTGTGATCTGACTCCCCCTATAATTAATCATATAACTTACAGTGGACTTCACGGAATCAATGTCTCGACCATATGCGAGTACAGTGTCCACGCCTGATGAGCTTATCATCACGAAACAAAGCATCACATCTTGATTACCTGAAGATACCTCAAAATCCATTCTGACATTCAGTACTCCTGCAGGTTGTAATCTACGGCCGTACCAAATGTATATATGCGGTCTTACTTTCCATTGCATACATCAAACTTCACGCGGATGCATAAGGAACCCGTTGCATATATAATTCTCATCTTCATTTGATGGACTTTGTTTAAGAACTTCGACTTAAAATGAGTAGCAAGAGGAGTGCTTACCACCTTGGCCTTTTATGTGGAATCTGCAGCGCTCTTTTAATGTAGTGTTCTTTGTGACCACAACTTTTTCTCGCTACGTCACGGATGATTCTTATACGAGAATGCATTTAGCGCTCCCATGTCCTTCATAATGACTTTCCCAATTGCTCCTTTAACACATCAATCATGGAAACATTTTCCCTGACAATAAACATGTCATCAACATATAATATGAGGATAATGAAGTCATCATTAGAAAACTTTCGACAAAGACACAATGGTCGGTAAGTCTTCATATAGCCTTGCTCACATAATAGACTCAAACTTCTTGTACCAACGCCTCGGAGCACAACGAGCCATATGGAAATAACACAAGCCTACACACATAGTCTTCTTTCCACTTGACATGAAACCCATCGAGGTTGCTTCATATAGATCTCTTCTTCAAATCACCATGGAGAAGCGGTTTTCACATCCATTTGCTCTACCTCCCAGTCAAGAGTAGCGACCAAACTCAACCGAGTTCTAATGGATGACATTTTTACCACGGGGAGAGAAAATCTCATTAAAATCAACACCCTTCCTTTGACTAAATTCCTTCACCGCTAATACGGCTTTATACCTCGGAACATAGTGGTGTTACTTTCATGCTTCACCATAGATCTGTTATCAGGCCTCTTACCTTTGAAGCCTTCCCACTTCGTCGAAAGTGTGATTATCATGTAAGGATTTCATCTCATCCTTCATTGCATCGGCCACTTTTCTTTCTTCCTTGTCTGTGGCCTCTGCGTAAAGCACTCGGGTTCTATATCTGTTAGGAATCACACATACTCATCGGAGGCTACCTCTAGAAGGTTGTCTCTCCACATTGGACCTCGAGTTGACGAGTGGATTCGGTAGCATCCTGAATTTTCATCTTGTGACATGTCATGCTCCTCTTCATCATCATCAGGGAACACCTACTTCGCCCATACGGGTTCGATCACCGACATCATTCGACATCAATATTTAGATTTTGAATGGCGGGTGACGGGTTCAATCAGTACGCCATTGTCTTCCTTAGCAGGTGTAGACTTACTCCATCTTATCGAATGTCTTGATAGGTTTGATCTTCATAGATTTCACATCACGGCTTTTAACAAGCTTCTTCTGGTAGGATCATAGAACCTGTAACCAAATTCATCCTCACCATAGCGATGAATATGCATTGCCTTGACTTTGCACATCCAACTTGGATCTTTCATCATTTGGAACATGCCTGAAAACTCTTGCGACGAAAACCCTTAGTGATCATACTTCACATTCTTTTGAAATAAATTTTGTTTGGCACCTCACTATTCAAAGCAGCGAGGACTAAGATTGATCACGTGCCATTTGTATGCAGTGCCTCACCCGAAGTGCTTAGGTAGCAACTGGAAACGCCACACCTCACTCTCTCATTCAAATATCTGTTCATCATCTCTGCCAAACCATTCAGCTGAGGAGTTTTAGAAGGAGTCTTCTCATGTGCAATGCCATGCTGCTTACAGTAGATATCAAAAGGTCCACAATACTCACCACCATTGTCAGTACGGATGCATTTCAGCTTCTTGCCCGACTGCCTCTCAACTGAGGCATGAAACTCTTTGAACTTTTCCAACACTTGGTCTTTTGACTTCAAAGCATAGACCCAAAGTTTTGGAATAATCATCGATAAATGTAACAAAATAAAATTGCACCACTAAAGGATTTCACCTTCAAAGGGCCACAAACATGCGAATGCACCGAATTCAAGCAGAGTGATTTTCTCGAAGGAGGATTGCTTCTTGGGGATACTACGGTTTGCCTGATCATGCGTGAGAACATTTCTCCAAATCCACATTCTTCAAACCGGAAGCATGTCCTTCTTTGCTAAACAATTGACCTTCTCCTTGATATGACTAAGTCTTCGGTGCCACAAGAAGCTCATCCATAGCATTCACATTGTCACTAGCGACCAAAACTTTCGTCAGTACAACTTTGAACTCTTACGTCCTTTTGCCCACTGACTAAGTTTACCTTTTGTGAGGTTTCCACTTTCAGAACTAAAGTGGTTATCATAGCTTGACATCGTAGTACCCGCCTGAAGATCCAAATTCAGCGGACATCGGAGCATGTTTGACTCCTCTTAGTAACAGCTGTATTCCCATGTTGGTTTCTGAAACAGACATCACCATCCCCAATAACCTTGGACACGCCATCATTACCCATCTTCAAAAACTCCAAAATCACACGGAGTGTAGATGTGAAGAACTCACGGGATCTTATACGAGTGTAGCACCGCTATCAATTAACACATGCTCTCATCGGATACAAAATTAAGTGAATTGGGGTCATGGAGAATAACAAGATCTTGGTAGCGGTAGTACACAATCACGATCATCATGATCCTTCTCTTCTGCTTGCCTTTTGTCTTTCTCTCACTTTCTTCCATAGAAACGGTTCCTTTGGATGTGCTATTTTGTGACAATAATGGCACTCAATATTCTTGTCTTAGAGATACGGACTTATCTGCTCTTGTCTCTACCACCTTTCAACTCCTTTGGCTTCTCCCCCTCTTTTCGATGCTCAAGCACCTCTGAATGAGTAGAAATACCTTCGCCCTCCTTCTCATCTCTTCATTAAGAGCAGCGGTCTTGCCATTGCAAGGAACAATGTAGGTAGAGCGGTAATTTAATCGTAGGCTTCGAAATGTCTCCCACGAATCGGGTAGAGTTATTAATGAAATAGTCCCAACACATCATCATCCAAACTTGATGCACAAGTTGGCATTGATCCTAACGCCTTGGGAATTCCTTTCGAAGTGCTCGATCAATGGGTTCATCCTTGTACTTCAATTCAACAAAATTCTTGACAAGTACAATTTGTTTGCTCCTCTTTTTTGATTTAAGAAGCATACAAGGACTCAAGTGTTTGCCACATAGTTCTTGCATGTGTCTCACGAGCAATAAGATTATAAATAGGTTCATCTACAAAGTGCCTGATAAAACCGCATACGCGCTCATGCTCAAAACCCCACTCTTCATCAGACATGGACTCTGGAAGCTACGTCGCCAAAGACGGGAATATACATATTCTTCACAAATATAAGTCCTTCATCTTACCCTTCCAATAGTGATAGTTTGCTCCATTCAAAGATACCATTTTCATATGTGCCTCCATCTTTCAAGCAAGTAGAAAACAACCACTAACAACTTGGCTCTGATACCACTCACGAAGGGAAGCAAATGACAATATAGTAGATACTTGAGCAAAGGTAGGCGCAATTAAATTCCCTTTACTTGCAAGAACTTATGAGGAGGATAATAAAAATATATCCTTAAGCAAATCAATGGCACACAGGCACAATTTGGTTTAGCGTGGAAAACCCCTTAAAGTAAGGGTAAAAACCACGGTCGTCCGGACAAAAGAAATAGCTCGCTATGATCGATAAGTGAGAGAGTTTCAATAAGTTGCACCAAAAATGTGCTATAGCCAACAATCTATAATCAAACACCAATGCTTCCAATGCAAAATAAGAAGAAAAAGAAAGAATTGGCATAATATAAGCTAGAAGGAACTTATCTCCCTGCTTAGATATCAACATTGTGATCAGCGAGTACAGAATGAAGTATCACGTTTCCGAGACACGCTGTCAAAAATCAGCCCGATCCAACGGTGGCGAATCTGCGGAGTTATGTCCCAGCGATCTACGGTGGATGTGCGAAAATCGCGAAGTTTTTTCTTTTCTTACTATAACTTTTTTCTTCTTTATATTTCATAAAAATAAGCGCTCTGGCATTACTGTCATTCTCCGCCAAATAAGTGAAGAGACAGTGGGCCTCACAATGTTGGGCTTTTACTCCACATAGGAAGGGAGCCCAAAACCCAACAAAATGCTCTATCATATGAGCTTGATATGATAGACAATAATATTACTTATTATTAAAATTTGATTAAATTGGTAAAACATGAAAGACACATATGATGTAAATAGAAAGTAATAATGAAAGGAATTATATTTCATATACTTTATTATATGCTTTAATTCACAATCTTATATCCTAAAGAGTCATAGGAAGAGGGTTCTTTTTTACTCATGTTATACTTTCTCATAATATTTGAAACCCATTTATTAATCTATTTTATGATTTTAAGAGAGAGTTTTCAATTTATTCTTAGAGTCTAACTCAAGTGGTGGCAATTAAACGAGTTATATGAAAAATCTCAAACTCTCGAATTATTATAAGAACAAGGTATTATAATATAATATATAAAATAAATAGTTATTAAAAGAAAAAAAATCCGAACTCCAAATTAAGATGATAAATTTGCTCTCACCCCATGAAAAAGTAAATTTTCCTTTGAAAAAATTATCATGATAGCAAACTTAAGTCTATCACTCTTTTATTCTTTTAATTTTATAAAAAAGCATTTTCAAGAAAAAAATCAAGTTGCAATATATTTCTTTTTATCTGAAAACATTTATTGTTTTATAGACACTTTTAAGTTGGATGATGTTTTAAACATAAATATTTTAATTATAATGTAATAAATTTGACTATAAATGACTAAACTTTCATATGTTTTAGATATATAAGTTTTTTTTTTATATTATTAAATCACGATGTTAATGAGTCTGCAGATTAGAGTCGGCTGGATCGTCGGGCGTTATTCGTGGGTTAGTATGGCCTTATGAAGCAAAAAAGACAATGGTGGTGTTATTAAGCGTCGATGGCAAAGTTAGCTATTTTTGGAAGACTTTAGAGTTTGGAGGCGATAGTCATACCGATCGAGAATCTCGTACGCTTTTTTGGTATCGCTGCTTTCTCTTTTATGGAGGAGGAAGGTGATCCGCCTTTTTTGGATAGTGGATGATTTCTTTAAAAGTAATGTTGAAGATATTTCTTGTTGGGAATGATGACTTATTAACCTGCGTAACTATCTTCGGCCATACTCGCGCCCCTCACAGAAGAACCTTCCTATTTTGTCGGAGGCGACGAAGTGAGTTCGTAGTGAACTCACGCTGTAAGTGGAGAACCCAGGTTAGCAACTGCTTGAAGTTCATGATCGGGAAAATAAGCGGCCCCAGGCTAAACAAGCGCCGGGCTATGGGATACCGACGTCAGGCGCGGAGGATCGGCCCAAGCATTCTGGGCGGCTAGTGTACGGGGCCTAATCCCCCTTAATGAGGTATCCAGGCGGAGGTCGGTGGGCGTTCTGGCCGATTGGTGTTGAGCATTTCCTTTTAATTTCTTGGGTTGGGTCGGTTGGCGAAGTCTTCAGTGCAGACCAGTATACACGGTTACATCGAAAAGCATTGAAATAAAATAACTGCTTCCAAAAAATTCTTAAATTAAACCCTATTAGATATTAGGCATGTGGAACATGATGTCTCCTACAGTCGATTCTAGATCAGAACAGAACTTCAGTCAATAAGTAGACCCAAAGTAAATGGAGTGAAAAGGTTATTTATTTATTTCATAATTGGTTCCCTTTAATATCTTCTTCATATCTTGCTCTGACATCAGTACTACATCACTCCATTTCTACCTTCCCAGCTCTGACATTCTTCTCACTTTGTCACTGAAATCAGAAAATCCCTGGTTTTTCGGTTAGGTTTCTTAGAAGGGAAAGGTGATGGGAGCTCACATCAACGGTGACGTTTCCTTGTCTTCAAGTCACAGCTTAGCTTGGTCTCTGGATTTCAGATTCTCCAAGCATATTCACGACAATGTTCACGGCAACATTTATCTTGATCCAGTACGAGCTTCGTTCACTGTCTCTCGATTTTGATTTCATTTTGCGATTGTTTGTTTGTTTTTTATCCGTTACTTCTCTGATTTTCTGGAATTAGAGTTTGATATCATGAGTTAGTTTGTAGAGATCTTGGAGTTTAGAAATTTCAAAGCATAATATCTGCAAAGTTCCGGCAAGAAAAGAAAAAAAAAGAATATCCATTTGTGTAATTGTTCTTTTCCTTGATTAGAAAAAAACATTTTACAGTGTTTCTTTCCCGGCTTTGGGCATAGGCTGCCGAATCAGTATGGTATATTGGAGTAAAATCGAATATATGGGTTGATATATTAAATAAATATGAATTATAGATATGCAGACACAATTGGTTATAAATAAGGGTCGTAGTGCTGGAGTAGCGCTGGGTTTTCTTTTTTCTTGCTGATTATCGGAAATAAATATTAGGCCAGAAAAGCCCAGTGTAGATCTGGAAGAGGAATGTGTGCTGAATTGATTTAGATATGAAAGATGTAAATCTACATCACTGGTCGAATCACGGGAAAATCATAAAGTTTTTCTTAAACTTTTCTAAACATTTTAAGTATTTTTGACAATAACTGTACTCAAAATATTTGATAATAAGTATTTTTACGCGACATTATAAGTGATTCTCCAATACTAAAATTAAATTTTTATATTTTTAAAAGTGTATTTCCTAAATTTTGCAAAATGCATTGTGTTTAAGAAAACAATTTTAAAATTAAAAACGCTTCCGATAATCATTGACAGGTAAATATTGTAGTTACAATGTAATAAATTGTTTTCATTATGATTCGGACCTTTTTTCTTTCGATGTCATGTTTTTGAAATGTTAAATGCTCTACCATATGAGCTTGATACGATAGACAGTAATATTACTTATTATTAAAATTTGATTGAATTGGTAAAACATGAAAGACACATATAATGTAAATAGAAAGTAACAATGAAAGGGATTATATTTCATATACTTTATTATAATAACTACTCACAATCTTATATCCTAAAGGGTCATAGAGGAAGAGGGTTCTTTTTTACTCATGTTATACTTTCTCATAATATTTGAAGAAACCCATTATTAATCTATTTTATGATTTTTAAGAGTTTTTCAATTTATTCTTAAGGTCTAGTTCAAGTGGTAAACGAATGAAATGAGTTACGAAAATCTCAAACTCTCGAATTATTATAAGAACAAGGTATTATAATATAATATATAAAATAAATAGTTATTAAAAGAAAAAAATCCGAACTCCAAATTAAGATTATAAATTTACTCTCACCCCATGAAAAAGTAAATTTTTCTTTGAAAAAATTATCATGATAGCAAACTTAAGCCTATCACTCTTTTATTCTTTTAATTTTATAAAAAAGCATTTTCAAGAAAAAAATCAAGTTGCAATATATTTCTTTATATATGAAAAACATTTTATTTGTTTTATAGAACACTTTTAAGTTGGATGATGTTTTTTTTAAATATAAATATTTTAATTATAATGTAATAAATTGTTCACAAAGGAATTAAACTTTCGTATGTTTTAGATATATAAGTTTTTTTTTATATTATTAAATCCCCAATGTTACTTCGAAAAGCATTGAAATAAAATAATTGCTTCCAAAAAATTCTTAAATTAAGCCTATTAGCATGGAACTACTGATGTACTCTCTGATGTCTAAAATAAGAACAGAACTTGATTAATAAGTGGAGTTTTGTCGGATATAAGTTATTTTAAAAAATTAGAATTAAATTAATATAGCGTTGAAATAATTCGTAGGAAACTGTCTAGGCAGGAATCTAGGCACATTGAGAAAAATCACAATCAGCGCTCAAGGGACGGCACGAGATTTAAACTGCTGTTCTCTGGCGTTGTGGGCCCGGCGTTTGGCCGTCGAATCTGTCAGGTGTCGGCACAACGGCGTTGTTGAATTAAGTTTTAAATACCGCTTGCCTTAACTTCTTTTGCCATCCCGAAAGCGAAGCCCATTTTCCTTCTCCCCCTCACTTGGAAGTAAGCTTCAGTCTCTGGGAGGCCCAACCATTTAAGAACTTTGTCCACCTATTCAAATTGAAAAATATTCCATTTAGAGATCAGATCACAAGCAGTTAAAGTGCAATTTTAGATCCTTTGTTGCGATTGCTGAATGATAAAACAGGAGTAGGTCCTAACCTTTTCAACGTCAGAATGAAGCCCTTCAGAGTATCCAAATACTAGGTACTCTGCTATCAACCCTGCTTCTATTACACAAGAAAAGGGTCGGTTCGGAGCAACAAGGAAAGAAGAAGTGAGGAGAGGAAAAGCTTAAACCAATCTTGATCATCATGGCGCCGGTAATTGAGTAAGTTAAAATCAGCGAGTGCGTCGGATGGTCTTTATTTTTCAAATGTCGGCGTTCAGGTTGCGGCGTAAAGACCTAACGAGATTATTTTTATTAATAAATATTAATTAATTTAATTTTTTAAACAAGCATGTCGATCCTAGCTTCGATAAGTGAGCCCAAAGTAAATAGGGAAAGAATTAATTGTTTATTTCATATTTGGTTCCCGCTTTCCAGCACTATTTATATACGGCTCTGGGTGACGGTATCCATCACTCCACATTTCCTGCTACACGCTCATTCTTGTTCAGTCATTCCCCTTTCTCCATTTCCGTTTTGAAAATCGGAAAATCCCTAGTTTTTCGGTTAGGTTTCTTAGAAGGGAAAGGTGATGGGAGCTCACATCAACGGTGACGTTTCCTTGTCTTCAAGTCACAACAAGCGGTCTCAAGTTTCAGATTCTCAAGCATATTCACGACAATGTTCACGGCAACAACATCTTGATCAGTACGAGCTTCGTTCACTGTCTCGATTTTGATTTCATTTTGCGATTGTTTGTTTGTTTTTTATTCGTTACTTCTCTGATTTTCTGGAATTAGAGTTTGATATCATGAGATAGTTTGTAGAGATCTTGGAGTTTAGAAATTTCAAAGCATAATATCTGCAAAGTTCCGGCAAGAAAAGTAAAAAAAAGAATATACATTTGTGTAATTGTTCTTTTCCTTGATTAGAAAAAAACATTTTACAGTGTTTCTTTCCCGGCTTTGAGCATAGGCTGCTGTATCAGTAAGATAGTGGTGCCCTTTCTTGTTGTATTTTCTGGATTGTTATATATACACCATTCTTTCTTGAGTAGGGACAATACTTTAGCAGTTTTTTTTTTTTTTTTTTTCAGTTTGAATTTGACATCTAATCTTATTATGATAATTCACAAACTAGAATTTGAGATCTAAACCTATTTTGAATAGTTACGCAATTGAATTTGATTACTATTTACTCGGTGATGACAGCTGTTTTTGAAGTTTGTGGACACTGAACAGTTTCAGAGGTAAGTTGAACTTATGTAAGGTTTTAACGTTCATATATATATATATATATATATATATATATATATATATATATATATATATCATTTTAACTTAACTTTGCCTTGAAGTAATTGTACTTTTATTTATTTATTTTTATTTCAATGTACAGGCTTCGTGATCTAAAACAACTTGGTGAGTCATTCCCTATCCATTTCTTGATCTATTATCATGAAAAGTTCTTAAACCTTGTGGACATCTTATATTTTACTTAAACCTTGTGGAATAATCTGCAAGTAAATTCATCTATTGAGTTCCGTTAGTGCTTTTATTACTTGCTCAGCGCAGTAAGCACTAACTTCATGCATGTTTCTGGTTGGCACTCTTATTGGAAAACCATAGGACTCAATCAGATTGTCTATACTGCTCAATTAATTATAAGATGGTTTAGTGTACCACATGATAGGTTAAGGACCTCTCATGGTTGTTTTGACAAATGCACTAAGAGCTTTTCCCTTTTGTCTCATTTTTTATGACAGACACTGAGTTTTTCAGACTTTAATTATAATCCATGAGTTATGATCTCAGATTCTCCAAAGAAAGAAGTTCAATGACCCTTCTCTCTTGGAGATTCATGGTTTTGCTTTTAAAGATTGTATTTTGTTACAGCTACTCAAAATCTGCGGATTCTTATGTCTGCTTTATTGATTAGGTGTACTTCTGTTCAATCAATCTTAGCAGACACCAGCTTGGGCTTAAAAGCCAAAGCATACCTTGTTTAGCAAAGGGCTTGACCACCTTGGCTGTAACCTTTAGGTCAATTTGTAAATTCTTGAATCCACCTTCAGCCAACTAGTGTACTAAGTTGTTATCCAAGTATCAGGAATAAATAGCTTAAAACTTAATTAAACTAGAATCTGATTAGAAAATATAATAAAAATTGATTGATCACGCAACTGCATTGAGTAATTTTCAACCAATAGGGACAAAATGTTGATCACGCAACTGCATTGAGTCATTTTCAACCAATAGGGACAAAATGAAAGTCAAATGAAGGGCAGATTCGGATTCTTACTAAAATAAACTCAGAAAAGAGCTTTTCCTGGTGGTCAGCGATATCCAAGATAAATGATTAATCATTATCTATTTCAAATTCCTCATGAGATTGTTCTTTTAACTTAAAACATGTAATTGGTGAAATTTATGTATGTTTTTCTTCTCGACTGATAGAGAGCATGATGTGGATCGGCAACAAAAATTCCTAACGTCAAAAGCTTTTATGACAATTTGTTGTTCAACATAGGGTTTTTTTGCCTATATTTTGGTGTACTGCTTATTACCTTATTAACCATATAACAATTAGCAACCTGCTGCTCTAATACTGATGAGAATATAATACAGTACATTGACTTATTCTTACTTTTATTTTATATGCATATATGTAGATAATCATGTTATGTTATGAGCCATTTATATGGAAAATAAGATGATGGTCCAGTTATACGAAATTTATCTCACCCACACCTTGGTTTCAGTTCGTAAGTTTACATTTTGATTAGATGACCTTCTTATTGCCGAAAGGTTCTATATTTATGGATCTGATTTTTTTATATTGCTTGTATTACACATAGAATCACAACTGCATGATGACTTTCACTGCCTGTGGCATTGGATGAATTATCTTTTGTCTGACTACTTTCATCGGCTTAAAGATGTTACTGAAATACTTATGCATTTATGTCAGGTATGGCACACATGGTTTATCCTGGGGCAGTGCATTCTAGATTTGAACATTCTCTTGGGGTGTATTGGCTTGCTGGTGAAGCCATTCACAAACTTAAAAATTACCAAGTATGGGACTGTTTTTTGTTTGCATGATCACTGCATAACTTGAAATTTTGACAATATTTTATTAATAAGCTTTCATATCTGCAGGGGTTTGAGCTTGGTATTGATCGTTTTGACATAAAAACAGTGAAACTTGCTGGTAATTATTTATATTTTCCCCAAGTGCTGTTATTTGAATTCAACTAATTCATTCCTTTGATTTTTTTCATTCAATTCACAGGACTCCTGCATGATATTGGACATGGACCTTATAGTCACTTGTTTGAACGTGAATTTCTTCCTCGTGTTTATGGTGGCTACAAATGGTAAATTATATGGCCTTCAATAGAGTGCATCTTTCCCTTTCATTGTCATAAAAGTACATCCGAATTTAACTAGGCAATAAAGGAAATTATGTATGTAAAACATTATCATTGAAAGCCAAAACACCTCTATTTCCCTCGTTATACTTATGATTATTCAAAATTACTTCTATCACATCATTGATCAAAAAATAAATCAGATAATTCAGATTGTCCCTATTCATCCTCTGCTTCTACCATTAGTCAAGTTTTCTGGAACTGAAAGTAATAGTAGTTAATAAACAACTTTCCAATGATGATGAAAAATAGATAGGAAAAATAACATGAGGGAGTGAGCACATGCCAGAGAATCTGGGACACGATAAGTTCCTCCCTTACCACAATGCCACTTGTTTTGATTTACATTTTTCTCAGCCACAAAAAATAAATTTTGTCGTTTAATGTTATATTTGTATTTCAGGTCTCATGAACAAATGTCAGTGAAGATGGTTGATCATATTGTTGATGAGCACCATATTGACATTGACACTGAAACCATTAAACGAGTTGAAGTAAGTTCCTATTATTGGGGTAATTTGTTCCCTGTTGTTTTTGTTTAGTATAGTGCCTAGTATTCTCTATATTACCACAGTTAATGATTTGAAACATGTGGATCAATAGAACAAGCATGCTGAAAGTTGTATAGTACTTGAATAGGTGCAAATGTCTCCTCATGTTTTATTTACTCTGTATATATGCTTTTTCTTTGAGTTTTAAAAGGCTATGGTATTCCCCATTTAAATATTCTTAGAAGAGATTCTCTTATTTAGTCATCATTTGTGGATAATTACTAGATCCTTAAATCTAGTCATGATTGCCACTGCATGACTGGATACTAAACCGTGTTCTACAAACTAGACCATTTGTTTTGTGGTGGCCAGAAAGCTGGCTCTCACGTGTTTGCTCCTTCACTAGTTTCTCCTTTTTCTCCACTGAGTCAGTTACCTCATCTACCCTCAACCTAAATTTCTTACAGTCTCCTGACTCTTTTATCCTTTTGACTTCACATGAAAAAACTCATTGGCTCTTAGGTGTGGAAGTGGGTAATCTGATAATTTAAAACTATGAGAGTCTTATTGGTTTATGTTGTGGATGTCCTGGCTTTTCTTGTCAATGGACAGCTTGAGAAAGTTCCATTTTCCTGGAATCTTTTCATTCTCATAATTCCAATAAATTTGTCATTGCCTTGAATTTTCATTGAATTTGGTCCTCCTATAAATATGAATGATAATTAGTAAGATGAAACAGTGTATTATGATTTTAAGCATGGTATATAATAGTTTTGTAAGCAAGAGTTCTATATATATTTAGCTTTTCTTTTTTTTCTTTTTTTTAATTTCTTAAACATAATTTAGATTTCTATTTTGACAGGAAATGATAGTAGCTAGCCGTGGAACTGCAGAGCCAAAAGTAAGTTTATGATTGATTTATTAGGCAAGTGTGGAAGAAGCTTTTGAACGCATCTTGTGCCTGCTGAAGTAGTTTGTTCTATTTTTGTTATCACCTGTAGAGCTCAAGAGAGAAGCATTTCTTGTATGACATCATTGCAAATGGTCGAAATGGAATTGATGTAGACAAGTAAGTGAAATTTATTGTCTAGATTCTGTCGCTGGAATTTCATAACCTTTCATCCTTTTGTTACAGCCTTTAGGTTAATTATTAGAAGTGTGGTTATGATACAAAACTGTAATTCATTGAGAACTTCATCAATTTGCAGATTTGATTACATAGTCCGAGACTGTAGAGCTTGTGGCCTGGGATGCAACTTTGAGTATCAGAGGTTTACATTTGATTTTAGTCTTTGGAATTGTTTTTAATAACTCCTTTGTTGCTCAACATACTCTTCTTTCAATTGAATCTTAGTGACTCAAATCTCAGATTATCTTTTAATATTTTAGTGTTTTATTTCTTAATTGGATGCACTATTGTATTTATTCATCTAGAAGCTTAAACTATTTCCTTTTAGATATCTTTACTCCTTTTATCATGATATTATATTATAATTGTTATTTCTACTGTTACTGAACCAAGTGGAAGAAAAATCATTATATTAAAATTGAAAGTTTTTTTTCTTTTCTGATGGATAAATAAGAACTTATGTAAAAATAATGCAGAAATGTGGGCATAGTAGTATATGAGGAAATGTCCAAAAAATAAAAGTAATTGGAAACTGAGTACAATGAAAACCATTTCTCCAGCATCATATTGATTTCATCACTTGCAGGATAATGGAGAGCATGCGGGTTTTGGGTGATGAGATATGCTATCGGGCTAAAGATTGTTAGTATTTTTTTGGTGAATTCACCCATCATGCTTTTTTCAACTTTATTTATTTATTTATTTTTAATTGCTCTACATTTCCTCTCTGCTCATGATTTGATAGTTTTGCTAGATCTTATCCTCCACAAGTTATTTGCCACCCGTGCTGATCTGTATCGAACAGTGTATACTCATGCAAAAGTAAGGGTGAGTAATGCAAGTAAATTGTCACTAATGCACATAGATCTTCCTTTGTATCTTTTTTACCTTAAGTTATTTTCTATTTTAATTTGTTATCCTCGGTCTTTTTGAAGCTCAAATATGTTCAATCTGATGGGGTTACTGTTTGCAGGCAATAGATCTTATGTTAGTTGATGCCCTGGTGAAGGCAAATGATTATCTAGAAATTTCGTCTCACATTGATGACCCTTCTCAATACTGGAAGGTTTTGAAAGCTGTTTTACTTCTATTTTCATATTTAAATCATTTCCAGAACATATCATTAAAAAGGCTGTACTTGTGATCATCGCATTGCAGTTAGATGACACAATCATCAAAACTATTGAAACAGCTCCAGACCAGGAACTTAGGGAATCTAGAGATTTGATACGTCGCATCAGAAGAAGGGATTTATACCAGGTAATGAAACTTTATTGATTTTTCCCTTGCTCTTGGTTATAATTGCTTGCAAGTAAGCATGCTAATCATGGATGCCTTGTTGTTTTATAACATGAATAATGTTAATGTACTTGTTATTAAGAATTAATACATTGAAAAGCATTAGTTTCAACTAGCTGTTTGCCTTTCTTTGGCAGTTCTGTAATGAGTATATCGTTCCAAAGGACAAACTAGAAAATTTCAAAGATGTCACAGCGCAAGATATTGTTTGTTCCCAGGTCATTCCACAAACTGAATTATATAGGTTTATTGTTGTATGTCGTACTCTGTGCTACGCTAAAACATATCACTGAGGTTTATTGTTACATCATACAGAAAAATGGAGCAATGCTAAGAGAAGAGGGTGTCGTTGTTGACAATGTGAAGATTGATTTGACTCGGGGAAAGCATAATCCTCTTGAAAGGTACTTTAAAAGGATAGGTTTTTATGCTGAGTCCGAAGAAGTGATCTCCTTTCCCTCCTGATCTTACAACAATTACATTTTGGTTATTAACAATCCTTTTTTTTTTTTTCTGTGCATGCATATTCTCTTCCAGGATCAGATTTTTTAAGGTAACAGAATTCACTTTTATTGCAGAATCCTTTTGAATTCTATGTTTTGTTTATTCTCAATTTTGTCAGCTTCTACATGAGCTTGATTAAGGCTAGAGATTAACATTCTCCATATTTATAGTAAATACCAAAATATATTGGCATTTTTGCTGCTTGTTCAAAGTGCAAAATGTTTTGACGATGGAGACATCTAGAAATACCATAAAGAAGTTGCAGTTGATTTATAGGCCTCCTTAAGAGCATCAAATTCTAAGACCATCAAATATTTGAGGTTTTTTGAAAGTGGGCCAGATATCCAATCATTTTCAATTTGTCATCACTTGCCGAAATGCATGCCTATGTTAGAAAACCTTCACCTGGTCCTCTGGCACTTCCAGTTGATTGCTGGTTGTCTATTAACTGAAACAAAGAACCATCCGTCTGGGATAGAATTGGTTAGTAAATTAGGTCTAAATATTACACTTTAAAAATGGGAATGTTTGAGAAAAACTTATCCAAGAAAAACTTCACTAAGTCTTCTGATTTAGATGTGAATGTGGTTTTAGAGATATCTTCTGGAAAACTATTCAGTTTTATCTGGAACTTCCAATCTTTGTTTTGTATTTTTTCCAAGAAGTTTGAGAAAAAATTATGATAGCAAATGAGAGAACTCCAACGTTGCTGAGATATATAGACTTGATAAAGAAAATACAATCTAGCATCAAGATTAGTTCTGGAGACATATCTCAATAAACAATAATATACTAACTCATTTTAAGGATTACACCCAGTTGGGAAAGGAAGTAGATGAAAGAAAGCCTTCTTAATCAGTTTCTGTTCTAGAATTTCCCTTCCTGAGCTTTGTTTCCTCAGTGGCAGCTTTTAAGAGCTTTTGTTTTTATTCAAGATTATGCAGACATCTTTATGTACAACTTTTTTACTTACATGAAATTTCTATTCAGGATTATGAGAGTGATGAGAAATTCTCAATACCTGATGATCGCGTCAGTCACTTGCTGCCAACTTCTTATCAAGACAGGATAGTGAGGGTGTACTCCAAAAAGCCTGAACTGGTTTGTGGAAAAAAAAATGCCATTTTGGTTTCATCACAATGTCTCTTTGCATCAAGTTTGTTATGGTTTACCTTTTCTTTTTCAATACAATGTTACAGGTTGGAGCAATTTCCGAGGCTTTTGAAAATTTTCAGTTGAGGACCTATGGAATCAAGGCACAAGTACACGATACACCAGAAAAGAAAAAAAGGCCAAGGTAGTATTATCATCAGAGGCATTATGTCTCTTTGTATTCTTAAAGAAAAAAAAAATTCTGCAGTTGTGACTCCCAAATTTAGTATAGATCAATTATTATACACGTAGTATAGTCATGCTTTGCTTAATTGACCAATGCTATTCTCGGTGTAAAAACAACTTCTATATATAACCTATCAAAAGATGAACATATTAATGTAGTTGATGGCGTTCATTAACTGTGATATTCCCACTTTACATAGGATCAAGTTTGTTCAACATGTAAATTGAATATTTGTAACTCCCATCTGGTATCTTCTGTGGGTTAATATTATGTGAGTGTTTTGATCTAAAATTGCTTGGCTTGTATGGTTGCCATCTGTTTGATTTTAGCCTTATACACAAGGTTAGGCTTGTGGCCTTATTGTATGCCAGAAATATTCCCTTCATAACTGAATACGTCGTGTTCTGGCACATCCGGGTTTGTGAGGAAGAGTACAAAATACCTTTTTCGATTGAAAACACGAGGACTTTTTTTTTATATAATCGTGGATGTTCAGACCAGCTTGAAGTTAACAGCATATCTTCAGTGGCTTTAAGGGAACTTGAATAAGTGATCATTGAATAACCCCATCTTAACTCCTTATACCAACTAAAACAGAGGACTTTTATATCGTTTGGATTGTGTATATTGAATTAAATGACCTCTTTATCCCTTTCAGTGACCAAAGATCAGTGTATGCTCTCTCATTACAAATGCTGACATTTAGGCTGCGGTAGTTGCCCAATGGGCTTGCACCCAAGACCCGTTGCATGAGTCCAGCAATATTAAAATGCTATTTGATTTTGGGGAATAGATACCCGGAAAAGATGTCAGTGTATTATCAACTTCTGTTTATAGTTGTTTAAACGTGGGTTCCTACTCTCCATACCATTTTTCATTCTTCTAATACATGATTGGTACAAGAGTTGTCGGATGAGATCGATACATCTGTCAAGATTCATGATCTCAAGGTTCTATTCAGGGAAATGATAATCTTATAAAGAATTGTTTAGTATGAATTACATTTCGAGAGGAGCTACTGAGGAAGTGGCTATTTCAATTTTTTCTTTGATCAGGCACTAAAAGGAGAATAGATTCCGTCCACGGGGTTGTCACGTACGTGACAGAATGTCATCAAGCACTTCACGTGGGAGGTGGGGAAACTGTAAAAAATTTTATCATGAACATTTACAGATTTGTTGGTTTGAAAAGGACAGCATTTTCCCAAACTTGCAAGCCCCTTCGAGTGCCGGAGGAAGAAAGGACACTTTTTTCTGGAAGGATAAAGCATTGGCGCCGCCCAGATCACGGGAATCACATGGTGGGTCTGTAATCTCTATTATGGTGGTACTGGGTACCATAATAAAACTGGCAACACTTCGTCCCCGTGATACCTGAGAGAGTTCCATACTCTACTCTTCTTCTTCTTCTTCAGATGGGATGATGGCCTTTGAAGTCAAAAAGGGTAGGCTTCACGGGTAGGCAATAATGGTGCTCCAAATACAAGAGAAAAGATGCTCTTCATCTCTTACACCCAATCAGGTAAAAAGTATCCACAAAGGCAGTGCTGGAAAAGATTACGAGATTGACCCAATAATCAGTCCACTCTCACTGGCCAGATTGTCGGTTGGGCAGCAGGCAATAGCTTTGTGTCCCTTTTTATCTGTTACAAAGGACTGGTTTGTTAAGAAAAAAAAAGAATAACAGTTTTAAAAAACATAGAGAACACTTGGTAAATGATGTTCTTTAAAAACTGTTTATGTTTTTTGAATTTTCTATTTCTTGTGTTTTATTGTTCTTCATGTTTTTCAGAAAAAAAAAATAAAAAGTAGAAACATGTTCTTCTTGATTTCATTGTTTTTCTTGTTTGTGATAATTAAAAAACAGTTTTTAAAAGCTATAACCAAACAAACTCCTTTGGTTCCTTTATTTTTCTAAACGTAAAAATATTAAATTAAAAAAATAGAGCCGATTTCTGGAAATATCTAAAAATTGTGTTATCACTATTTTAAAAATTGTTAAAAACGATTTTAAAAACGACCAGCATCTACAGCTTTTCTTCTCCCTTCAGTGTTGTTCCAACTCCCCAATTCCTCTACTCTTCAGACTGTAGTTGGATCATGGATTCAGGAAGTTGAAAAATGTTCCCACAAATCATATGGATTTGATCCATTGTTCTCGAAAGCAAGCAATGGATGTTGGAGAATTATGGGACATGGAGCCGAGACATTGCCCCCTGACTTTACTCTCTCAAGAAATGGGAGACGTCTTGAGGACAATAAATGTACCAATGCATTAAGATGAGAAACATATCTCCCTTAAATTGCACTACAATAAGATCCACCTTGTAGGTCTTTAAATATAGGTCCTCTTTGAAATTTCCAAATTATACTAGTTTTTAACTTTTATCAAGCATCTACTGAAGATTTCCCTTCTTTTTTTTTTCTTTTTCTTTGAAGTGTGACTGCTCAAGTTGTATGGTCAGTTTTGTTTGGTACCCAGATTCCATCTCTTTCACTTGTATCCACATAAACAACACTATTGCTCCTCCAAAAAAAATAAAAATAAATAAAATCTGAAAAAAGGACAACCATAGGGATAGCTCAATAGGAGTAACAAATTGGGATAGCTTACCCAAAAATTAATGGTTCCAGTCTCCTTAAAGCCATCAAAGGCTTTACCGAGTCGTTGATTTCAAGACTTCTTGAGATTATTTAAGATATATGTAAACTCAAGTCTTATTCTAAACTAATACAAATTCAAAAAATTTACTAAAATAGTTTGAAAATCAAATTAATGGCCCATGCAGTAAGTCTATCACTGAATTTTTTTTTAAATTAATACTGTAGTCAATGATTATGATTACGGTTTTAATTTAAAAAAAATTTGATTCGTGTCGAGTAATTGTTAGCAAAAAAAAATTAATACTTCTGACGTGTCAATCTATTTAGTTTAAACATTATTTTAGTTTTTAACTCTCTATTTATAATTTTTTTTTAAAAATAATTTATTTTTGCCCAAAACTCCGCAAATAGACCCATACCCTACATCCACGTTTATCGAAATAAATAAATAAATAAAAAATAGGCGTGGGACGCCACAAGTGATAATCATAAGTTTTGTTTCTGAAAATAATTTCTGGCCACACCCACAACTCAACACACATTCAGTACAAGAAACAAGCAAAACCGCTTGCTGTCTTTGATGTGCTTTGTTCAAAGTACCTTTGAAGATATCCCATATCCCCATTTCTTCTGTCTTTATACTAAATCAAAGCTATTAGTATTATGCAATTTAGCTTTCCCAGTATGAGAAAACCCGTAAGGAACTCCCGACCATTCCCATCACCATGATGCCTTTTTTTTCTTTTCCTTGTTCTTTTTCCTCCCATCCAATCAATAAGTGACGTTTTCTTAATAATCAAAATCATGGCCATTATTCAAACTTTTTTAAAAACAATTTTAACGTTTGTCTAATGTGAGATTCCAAACAAAGCCTTTCTGGATCTATAACAAAAGGGAAACAAAAAGGAGTAGGATTCTTAGTTCCAAATCTTCATATTTGTTATATAAAATAATGGGACAGATGTTGTCAATCAAGAATTCAATAAATAGAAAGGAAATGATATAATAAATTCATTAGTGGGAAAGCAAATAATACGATATCTATAATGATTGGAGAAAGACCTTTAATGGTAGGCTTATTTTCTTTTCTTTTTCCTTTTTTTTTTAAGATGGGTAGAGTTATCTGCTAACTCCTACGGAAGTAGACAAAAAGTGAAGTTTTTTTTTTTTTTTTGCGTTGAAATTTTGTCATAAATAGTGTTCATTTTGGATATGTATGAATCATTGGTCAACAAAACTTTGTGAAGTATAAAGGAAAGTGATAACTTTGGTCTTAATTCCATCAACCATAATGGAAATCTGTGACTACCCTTTTAAAGGAAATTTTTTAAAAACTCTAAAAATGGAATTTGGACATAAAAAGAAAATCAAGGAAATTGAATAAATGTGGAAGTTGCAGGGAAGTATATAAAGAGGAAGTGGGGGATGGCAGACTGGCAGTGGAGGTTGGATAGAGGGAGGGGGAGACTGAGGTGGGTCAGAAACACGTCCTATTCAGGCAAAATCCATGTGCCCACATGAATGATATACATTTGAACAGAGAGAGAGAGAGAGAAAAGGAAGATGGAAGAAGAAACAACAATGAGAGGAAAAAAGTGAGAGTGAGGTGAAAGAGTGGGGACACACAGAAACAAAACCCACCAACAACCCCTTCTCTCATTTGCTCTTCTTCTCCAACATTGGCAGTTACTCTTGTCTCTGCTTCTTCTTTCTTATCTCTGGGTATTGTTGGGTATTCTTCCTCTGCTGTGTGTGTGTTCATATGTTTTATATATAAGGTAGTTGGGTATAGGTTTTACAGGGTGTGTGGAAATTCTATTTGAGGAAAAATGAAGGAGAAGAGTGATGGGTTTGTGAGGGCAGATCAGATAGATCTGAAGAGCTTGGATGAGCAGCTTCAGAGGCATCTCAGCAGAGCATGGACTATGGAGAAGAAGAAGGAGCAGCAGCAAGAAGAGAGGCCCAAGACTCGGGAAGAGTGGGAGATTGATCCTACCAAGCTCGTCATCAAGAGTGTCATCGCTCGTGGCACTTTTGGGACGGTTCATCGTGGGGTTTATGATGGCCAAGATGTTGCAGGTGTGTGGGGCACTGTGTTTGTCTTTGAATACCCATTTAAGTGATGTTCTACGTTTGTTTTTCCGTGTGTTTGTGGTAATTACTCTGACACCCATTTGGTTTTTCTTGTTCTTTCCTGAGTATAAGTTTATGCTTCTGTTTGGCTGTCGAGAAAATTCTTTGATGGAAAGAGAGGACGAAATAGGGCCTTGTATTATCACAAAATAGTACAATGGGCATATTTTGGCTGAACTGTCAAGAAGGACGGACGGACGTCTAATTACTGATAAGAGTAAATAATTTTGAAGTGGGGCTTTTCTTGGTTGAACTTTTGGCTCTTGGGCCATTTTTAAGGGTTGTTTTTCTGTTTTTAGGTTCTTTTTAGGTTTAATGTGTGCGTGCATATATATTCTTCCAAACTCTGTTTGGCTGTTGTGAAAATGCCTGAAGAAATATTTTAAAACGTAAAATTCATGATTAGAGACCCCAAGTAATAATTGCCTCCACTAAAATGAAGTTAATAGAACTACTTGGTTTTGCTAGTGAGCAATGAGCATTCATTTTAGAAGTTGGAAACAGAGCAGGTGAAATTGAAGTTTTAGTTTCTATTATTATCCACAGTTTTCTTAGCAACTTGAAGGTGAAAAAGTTTTCTCCTTTTTTTGGTTTTTCATAAAATCTCTTCCTGTTCTCAGTCTTTTAGATTATGACAGAGTGCTTTGCGATCAAGCCATGTAGAACCAGCTTTGTAACACCCGTGATTCACGAGAATGAGTTGAGTTGGCAGTTATAACTTTGATGTCGGTCTTCTTTTTACTGAACTTTCATGTGTCCCAACTCAGAAATGAAAGCAACAGAATTACCATCAGCCCCTAGCATCATGTTATATCTTGGCTCTCCACAAGACTCAAGTGGAAGGCCCCTTGCTTTTATCTTGAGGAACAGGACCTTGCCCGTGGGCTAGGAACTTGTTCAAACGAAAAATATCAACTGAAATTGGTGTTATTCTCTATAATATAAAAATCTAACATCAATTTCCAACTTGACAACTCATTGAAAGCTTTGTCCCAACTATCTTGAGTTGGTGGGCTGATCTAGACTTCAGGGAGCTGGATCTCATACTAGTCGAGGCTCCAGAGAAACTTATCATTAATCTGAAAATGAAGCAAAGATTTTGTGGACAGTAATTATATCTGCTATAGCAGCACTAGCAGGAGGTATTAGTGCAAAAGCTTCTTGTTCAACAGTTTTCTCTTCATTGACCTGATGGCAATGTATGAGTATTCAATTTCAATTCTGGTATATCAGATGCTTGAAGATCGTTACACAGTTTCAACAACAGTCTCACCATGTAAAAGATACCATTTTCTGTTTTATTGTTTTAGTTGTTTATTTATCTTTTATTTGTTTATTTATGTCGTCTTCATGTGATGTTATTTGATTTGGGATTAATATCTTCTGTGATGTGTGGTTGCGTTAGCTATCAGGCGAGGAATTCTTACTCTTCCAATTTATGAAAATTTACATATCAAATGCAGAACCACCATTTCATATTTATGTTTACATTTTTCCTCTCTTTCCTCTTGCATAGTTAAACTTCTTGATTGGGGGGAAGAGGGCCACAGGACAGAGGCAGAAGTAGCTTCACTTAGAGCTGCTTTTACACAAGAAGTTGTTGTGTGGCACAAACTTGATCATCCTAATGTAACTAAGGTATGTTTGTTTGAATTAAAGTAACATGGCATAACATACTGCTCCTGTTTATTAATTGTGTGTTGTGTTGTATCATTGTCTGATATATTTCAAACAAAGTTTTAAAAACATGAACTAATAAGGTTTGAAGTCCAGAGATTGAAATGGTGGAAAAATATCAAAATTTTCATTTGCCAAGATCGGGGAAAAAAAAGATGCATGTGATTCGTGATTACTTACCTCAACCTTAGTCACAATTGAAATAAGTAAACTTTCCAATCGAGTGGGCAGATAAACGTTGCAGCTAGAGATGAAAGTAAAGGTACCGCACCCCGTAAGCTTCGATATTGCAGATTTTTATGATATCAAACAACAAACTCTTAGCTGTTTTCATATTTGTGATATTTTGAAATGTTGCAATAAAAAAAGGAACTAAAATCACCGCATTCCTGACCATCCTATTTCGCTATGAGCACAGTGGGTGTCAATTTTATGATACTTTTTGAAATAAATTACATCTAGGAAATACTGTTGTGTTTCCCAAATGCCAATCAGATAGTCTCAGTTGATGTAAGCAGATTAAATTACTTTTCTCATTGTAACAAATGTAACAAATGTAGTTTCCTCAAAGCCCAACTGAGATTGTAGGTTAAGCCCAAAGTGTATTCTGCTGGATTTCTATTTTTCCCTCCTTTAAGGTTGTCCATATATATTCAAAATGTAGAAAGTCCTGCATTGACAAGGTGAGAGGAGTTGGAGGACTGCATATTAGCATCAAAGGACACACATTACGTTGTCCTAGGTGTTAAAAAGAACTTGACAATATTTGAACTTAGAAGTCCATAACTCTAGAAATATTTTGTTGTCTAAGATTATTTTATGGACATGCTCCTCTTGGATATTAATTTCTGCAAAATTGCAAACCGGCAATTTGGCACTTGGCATCATAATTCTCATTATGTGTTGAACATGTATACCTGCTTGCTCTTTTATACTCATAAGCTAGAGGTCGTATTTTTATCAACTACTAGAAAGATATTTTATTTTCATTTAATTTTTTTTAAGACAAACTTCCGTATCTGCAAATTTATATAACTGCTGCTATCAGGTTCAATAGGTCTAACTGATAGTCTAAAAAGGTTGTCAAATTGCCTTGCTTGAAGGTTTTGGCCTGAGATTTAGTGGCTTACAAGATTAATGTAGCCGGCCCCCAATAATTTAGGGCAGGAAGTGAATATGTGATTTTCTTCTGGGCTATAACAGCTGAGGAGCATCCATTTGACCACCTCAGTATTAATCCATGCCTAACAAATGAATTATTTTGTTGCCTTACCATGTGTATCAAAACACTTATAATCAACAAAAACTGGACATGCTGCATGGCTTTGTATTCTGCTGCCAACTTTGATGATCTTTCTTCTTCTATTGTTTCACCATTTAGATTCAGCTTCTAAGACAAATATCATGTTCAAGATTTTGCATTCTGCAAATGCTTCACCTTTACTTATTTCTACTTTCTTCCATGTTGAGAATTGAAATGATATTTTAAATTCTTCCCCTTTGCTGATTTCTACTTCCTTCCATGTTGAGGATTGAAATGGTATTCCGCTAAGGTGGCCTTTGCTTCAAAATATTCTTGTAATAACCTCTGGATTATTTCCTTGAAGATGCTCTCTAGTATGGTCAATGTATAATTGCTTATTTCCTTGTTCAGATATATAGAGAATTAAGAAAAAGAAAATGTAGTGCGGCATGGGTACTACCGTGAAACTGTGTCTGGAATCCTTTGTTATTGGGATTGTCTTTGTAATTTTAAATGTGAATTTTCTTTTGCAGTTCATTGGGGCTACAATGGGCTCATCAGAGCTAAATATACAGACAGAAAATGGTCACATTGGCATGCCAAGTAATGTATGTTGTGTTGTCGTTGAATATCTTCCTGGGGGAGCGCTGAAATCCTACCTCATAAAGAACCATAGAAGGAAGCTGGCTTTCAATGTAGTTGTCCAACTGGCACTGGATCTTGCACGAGGGTCAAACTCTCACGCCCCATCTGTATCTTATTTTATTCTTCAAAATCTTTCAAATGTGACTTATTTTCCATTGACATTTTTTGAGGTTTGGCATGTCAAAGATGTTCTTTCACTTGCAAGATATTAAAGTTATGCTTTGGAGTTCAGCCCTTGAGTTACTCTTCTGTCTGTTTTTTAGGTTGAGCTATCTTCATTCCAAGAAGATTGTCCACAGAGATGTGAAAACAGAGAACATGCTTCTGGACAAGACTCGTACTTTAAAAATTGCTGACTTTGGGGTTGCTCGCATGGAGGCTTCAAACCCCAATGAAATGACGGGCGAGACTGGAACCCTAGGTTACATGGCTCCTGAGGTATTCACTTGGTTACTAAACAGATCTCTCTCTCTCTCTCTCTCTTTCTCTCTCATCTGATCAGAGGTCTGCATATGCCACTCACAATTGAGTAATCATTGAAACTGATGTACATGGAGTCTAATTGTCCCAAGAAAAGTGAGCTGTGCAATTTCTACTGAAAGTCACTGTTAGGCCCTTTGACAGAATACATAAAGGTTTATTTTTCTATAGATTTTTTATGTTCCATTAGAAATAATTTTCTGATAGAAATCACAAGTTTCTGTCGACTGCATCACCAAACAAGGAGATTAATATTCATGTGCATTTTAAATCTTCTGCTACACAGGCACTTTATGTCACCATTGGCATAATCTAGAGGAATACCTTTCTTAGAAAACCAGATGGAAAGCTTTTCCACTATATCTGTCCTGCATATAGAGAAGCATAGGTATCAGTATAGTTTTTGCTTGAAGCCATAGCTTGCCTTCTTTACCGAAACAGTGATTTCTGCTGCAAGCCGAGATCCTGAGTGTGTCTGTGCCTGCTAAAGTGGCTTCACTTTGGCTTCTAGCCAGTGCATTGTATGTCAAATTATATCTTCACTTATCAGTTGCTTGGCTTTCAATAGCAATTGTTGATACTATTTGTGACTTCTTTCAGGTTCTTAATGGCAACCCATATAACAGGAAATGCGACGTATATAGTTTTGGTATCTGCTTGTGGGAAATTTATTGCTGTGATATGCCATATCCAGATCTCAGCTTCTCAGAAGTGACGTCGGCTGTTGTCCGTCAGGTATTTGATTACACAAGCTTAAACTATCATACTTCATAATAGGAGAATATAACCTCATCATTGGTTGATATCATATTATAGCATTAAAGGTTAATTACAGTTATACCTGCTGGTATCTGCATTCCTTCATTATTATTTTTATACCATAGTAATACAATGTGTTTGCTGCTTATAAATGTTACAAGTTACAACTACTGCATTACACATTGTGCATTAGAAGAATAATTGAACTTGTATAAGTACAGAATCTGAGGCCTGAAATACCTCGCTGTTGCCCGAGCTCTCTGGCGAATGTAATGAAGCGATGCTGGGACGCTAACCCTGACAAGCGCCCGGAGATGGATGAGGTGGTATTGATGTTGGAGGGCATTGACACATCCAAGGGTGGAGGTATGATCCCTATAGATCAGCCTCAAGGATGTTTCTGCTTCGGCAAATACCGAGGACCTTGAAAGAGTCACTCTCTAAAGCTAAGCAATGGTAGAGAGTTCTGGAAATCCAGCTTGTATTTAATTTGAGGTGGAAGATTGGGGAGATCTCAGAGATGGTATGAATACAGAAATGCAGTTTGGTTTTAGCATTTTAGGGTAAGACGAACTCAGCAATTTCTGTTTGTTCATTAGATTTTTGGATGTTGTAAATCTTTTCTTGTTCTTGTTCTTGTTCTTGTTCTTGTTGTTCATCTTCTCTCATTTGCCCTTAGAAAGGAAATTGTGTATTTGATAGAGTGGCCAATTTCAGGATTTGTCGGCCTAAACAATGCTTCTGTAAGATGAGCTTTCAGATATTATCATGTGGACAAACTGTTAATTCAACATAGTGAATTACCAAAAGATGGCTTTCCTGATGTTCGTTACTGAGGATGATTCTTAATACTGTCTTTATTTCTCTTGGAACCATAAAATACTAGGAAAGGAAAAAAAAAATCTTGAAGCACTTGTTTAGTTCACTGAAAATTTTGGCTCTATCAAAGTCGAATGAAATTTCCCGATGTATTGTCTTTGGATTTTTCGTTTTTCGGAAAATACGTTTCGTCTTGAATTTGGTTGAAAATACGTTCATTTTCAACACCATTTTATTGAATTTAATTCAAAACAAGGAAAATAAGCTTTTACCGTTTCGATTCATATATAAATGTCAAATAATAATTCATTTTCTTTCGTTTTCAAAATTGTTGCCTTTATTCTCGTAGAATTCAAACGCGATTTCCTTGTTAAAAGCTTAATGTATAAATGTAAAATTTTCTACCTACTAAATGCGCTTCATGATCTCTACGCTTGTTTTTACTGTAGGTAGCAAATATAAAAGAAAATCAAAATTTTATATTTTTTAAAATTTCTTAATTCTCATGTAAGAAAGGAAAACAAATAAGAGGAGTTTGAATAAATGTGTAGAATTAATTTATTAAATTTAAACTAATTTTTTATTTTCTTTTATTTCATTTTTTTTCTCTACTTTCCTTTTTATTTTCATTCTTTAGTACTTTTCAGATTCTAATAAGAGCCTTATTTAATTTAGAATAATTTTTAAGCCATAAGCACTGAAAACAGTATCCACCATCCTGTCTTCTTTAAGAGGATGATAACATGCCTTTGTTAAACACTGTATTTTTTTACTATTATGCGTTTCTCGTTAAAAAAGTTAGACTCATTTCGTATTTTAAAAAACCAATTTTAGAAAACAGTTTGCAGTTGTCACTTATTTTTGTTTTATTTTAAAAGAAAAAACAAAATAAGAAAGAAAAACCTTAAATGTAACTCCTGATAAGAAAATAGTCTCAAAAATTCAAACAAGCCGTTATGAGCTATTTATCTGAAGACAAAATATTTCCAGAAACACAGATATATGAGAATTTGGATTTACTTTAAATATCTGGTGAAATATCTGGCGATATTTTCGCAAAAATATTTGCCAGACTGCAAATTTTTAAAATTTTCATGATTTTAATTATATAGATGATGAGAAATGATTTATATCTTAATTAAGGTAGATTAAAATTAAATGAATTAATAATTATTAAATTAAATATGTTATATTTAATGTATTATTCATATTATTATGTTAAAGAGATATTATTTATTTTGCTTTTGCTATTATTATAAATATTATAGATAATGAGGAGATTCAAAATATATAATATAATTTTAAATTTTAAATGATATTATTTTTACTTCTTTTCCTTTTCAAATTAATATTTGATTTAAAAATATTATAAGTTATAATGTAAAATAAAAAATAAAATAAAATATTATAATCATAATGAAGCAGAGTGGGACATGAACAAATAAATAATAAAGATAATATAGCCAGACTATATAATGTTGGCAATCAACGACACATAGACGCTACCACTTTCAGCATTTATGTCAAACCATTAAGAAGCATTTTTTTGAGATTTTTGGAGCCAAATAACAAAAGGAAAAAACAGGGAAATATCGGAAAAAATCGAAAAAAAGAAATTTCGGTGGAGATATCTTATCGATCTCCATCGATAACCGATATTTCGGCCGAAATATCGGAAATTTTGTTCCCCACTTATCGGGAAGGTACGATGGAAGCTGCAGAAGATTTCTGCCCTCAATGCGCTTTTGACTAATTAACTAATGAATAATCGAAGATAAACACACACACAGTAAATACGCATATATATAAATAAATAATCAAACAAAGTTTTTAACGAGAAAATTGCGAATTAACGATACATCTAAAGTTAGTTATCAATTAGAAATAATATTATTGTAATAATAAAATATAAAATATTTAAAATAAATTAGAAATTAGGTTATAGATCAAATGTCAAATTATTTATTAAAATGATACATAGAATGTCGGACCCCACCCAAGCTTATTTATATGTTTCACAAATTAACTCCACAAGATTCAATTTTATATGACTATAGAATTAATCATGCGATTAAATTAAACTGACAAATCAAATTTTGAAAATTTGATGTTTGAAAATTGAAGTTTGAAAATCGAGAATTTTGAAATGAATTTGAAGTTTGAGATTTTTGAATTGAGATTTTGGAAATTGGATTTTAAAATTAAGAACTTGAATTTTATAAATTTGAGATTTGAAAATTTGCAATTTGGAATTTAGAAATTTGAAATTAGAAACTATGAGACTTGAATTTTAAAATTATGACACTTGAAATTTGAAATTATGACAAGAGACTAATTTTCAAATTACGACATTCGACTTAAATTTACTATACTTTTAAAATGGAAACTTGAAAAATTGAAATTAAAAATTGGGGAAGTTGGAATTTTGAAATTGAAAAATTGAATTTTGGATTTAGGAATTTGTAATTTTGAAATCGGAAACTTGAAAATTTGAAAATTATGATTTGAAGTACTTGACTTTAAAAATTGAAAATTTGAATTTTAGAAAATGAGAAATTGATAATTTGATTTTTGAAATTTGGCCACTTGAATTTTAAAAATTGAGAAATGAAAATTTTGAATTTAAATTTTTGAAAATTAGGAATTTGAATAAATTAAAGGTGGATGATGGTTCATGGGTTAAGAAAATAAATTGATTTATTAAACAAAAATATAAAATAAACTCGATTTAATTATAACAAATAACATTATACTTACAAAATAAAATAAAATAATAGGACTATAAATTAAATGACTAATTAAAGACAACAATAAATTAAATATATATACAAGACAATTAATTAAAAAATGACTATATAAAAAGAATTTCCAAAATGTTAAATGTTAAACTTCATTTCCTTAGATAATGAATTTCAATTTGTTCGAGTTGCCACTCAAGCTAAAATCACATCCAAACCAAGATTACCCTCGAGCCAAGATTGCCCCCAAGCTAGGATCACTTCCATAGTTTCCTTAAAAACACAAACTTAAGGGACTATTAGGACCTAAATTATATAGGCCCATGTCCCAATTTATTTCCCAAAAAAATATTCAACTAAAAGCCATTAAAGCCTCTCACTCTTTGGTGGAGAAGACTTATGGTTTTCCTTTCTTCTTCTTTTCTTCAACCAATGGGGAGAGACTCGATTTTATAAGAAAAGAGATGTCTCTCCCTCGTCTATTTCCAATGTGAGATTGTCTTTCATAAAGAAAGAAACATCCTATACCTCCAAATTTGAGGTTCTACACATACATGAATCTTGTTTTTTTTTAATGGTAGGTATCAAAGTCCTTTGGAATTGTTGGCATCATCTTTTCCCAGTTCAGACTCTCTGAACTGATTTACATTCAATTTCACCATGAAAGCATTCATTTAGAAGCACTTAATTAAATTCAAAGTGGTCATAAAATTATAAGGCTAAGCATCTTCTGAAATGAATACACTCAACTTGAATATTCAGGGTTCTCCCAAAATTAAGTGTTACAGATTCTGGGAACAAAACAACATACATAAAAAAATCTGAAAAAACAAAGCATTCTCTCTTATTAGCCAAACTACTGATTTGTAGGCTCACAATCTGAGAGTAAGAGCTAGCCAGAAACAATCTTGTAACTTGGATTAACTAGGTTATCCAGTCCAGAGACTACTTGAATAGATTCTATAACATCACCAACCTTGAGATCTGCCAAAAGAATTTCATTTTCTGTCACATATCCGAACACGGCATATCGCCCATCCAATATATTGGCATTACTAGGAGTCAGTTCACTTTCTTTCAGTAGCCAAAATATCTGGCTTGAAGCAGAATTATTGTCAAATTCCTGCCAGAGAGAGTATAATGGAAAACAAAATGAAAAGAGAAATTATTTAGCGATCAAATCTATACACATATATGAGGAAAAATAGCTCTGGTCTGAATTAGGGTTCTTACTTCTCTAGCCATGGCCATTGTTCCAAATGCATTGAATGGAAGCTTTGTTTGAGCCTTGTACAGACCAAGCTCCTGTTTAAATACCAATTATGTCAGGCATCAAAAGATCAAAGCAATCAACAAGATTTTAGCAGAGACTATGAAATCTTTCGACCAAAAATATATCCAAAGGCATTGAGTCAATTAGCAGAAAACAGAGGAATGAAGAAACTAACATAAGGGGAAAAATTAAGTACTAATTGGTTAGGTATTATGCCTTCCATTTGGGAAGCTGGTTAAAAGAGTCCAGGTCGATACTGGGCTCTTCTGATAGACATCATATGAATTCCACAGTTAATGTTACTATCAAGAGTCTGATTGGAGCTTCTTTTTTTCTTTTTTCTTTTTTTAAAAAGGTTTCTATTTTTAAAGGAACTTGACTAAGCTATTAAATTTGTTGACTGTAATTATTTTTCACACACATGGTTTAATTATTGTTATCATTTTACTTTCTCCCTGTACTTATTTTCATTAATGGAGCACAACTGATGACTTGAAATGTAAGATATAAAATTCAAATCATCAAAAGGATATAGGATATAGGATATAGGATTCAAATCAAATGCCTCATGGTTTTATTTGTAGAAACATTGAATATCTATGTGTCGTGGATGAACGTGGGAAGGAATGTAAAATTGATTAATTTCCACCAAGATGATTTTACTGGAAATTTTATTTATTCTCTCAAGTTGGGACATTCACCCAATATTTAAATTTGAGCCGAAGAGAGATAAGTCAGAGAGATTACTTCCAAAGTTGCTCCATAAAAAGGTACTTTTTCTCCATTCACCATGATTTCAAGTGGTATTGTTCGGAGCATTTCTGTACTTGGATCAATAAAGCCCTCTGCAGGACCCTCAGGGTCTCCAGTTTGAACAACAAATCCATCAGCTGCAACAAAAAGTAAATGAGTCTTATTAATAAAATCAACCTAGCATGGTATACAATATGAATCTAAAAAGCATGGTATACAATATGAAATTATTAACTAAGCATAATGGAAGCAGAAGTAACTGAGAGGGGAGGAGAGGGGTTGGGGGTTTGGTGTGAAGAGGGGGCAGTGGGAGAGGAGGGGTTAAGGGGGTTAGTTGTGGAGTGGTTTTTAGACCTTCATTCGTCCAATGGTTATAAACACTTGAATCGGTTAGTCATTATCCTGTTCTTAGATGATGAATAATGACATCAAAATGAATAAAAAAGCGTCAAATAGAGGGTCAGGGTTCATTACAATTGAACATGTAATCTTAGTTCCATAGTGCAGTCCACAAAATCAATATGCTTATTGTATGAACTAGTAAACAAACACACCAATCTACACAATTGCGTAACTTTCAATTTGAAATTTAAGATGTCTAACCTCTTTGGATTTCCATGCCATCATAAAAGTGCCTCTCCACCAAATCTAAAAAATTCCCAGAGGTTACTGGGGCATTGTAACCATCTAGAACTATTCGAAACACACACTCATCCAGGTTAGGATTGTCTTTAACCTTGACCTTCATATCCACAGTGGCCCTCCCCTTCAAGAGAGGTATGTTTCGGTATCCTTCAGGCACTTCGTATGGGAAGCCATCCACCATATCCTCTTCAACACTGCAGAAATGCAATGCCCCAGGAAGATCTCAGCTGCAGTCAATGACAAGGGTATATATGAGAATATATTATTTTAAGAGGATTAGCTTGTACAAGTCCTTCCCAACAGCGTTAAAATAGGACTTAGTACAAGTATGATATGGTTATTAAAGACCATTCCCTGACAGGTCTAAGGAAAATCTTCATCAGAAGGACCCCCTGTTATAGCCTCCTAAGTTGCATCAGACATGCTCCCTTGTCTAACGCTAATGTTTGAAGTTTAATTCCAAAGTTGCGGTGATAAAACTTTGTGCCTGCATTGGACATTGACACCCCCGGTAGGAGAAGATCCATTTATTTCCTCCTTTATTTAACAAGTAAGACTTGTAAGTAATAAAAAGTAGGAGACAACACAAAAGCGTTCCTAAGTATACAGGACTGTTAGAAGAAGATCTTAGGAAATGCCTTGTAACACCTTAAGGTTGGTTGAATCTTTGCACCACCGGAACCATCAATAAATCAGAGTTCTCACTACATATTTCAGGCTGTATATAATTACTTCAAGAGCTTCCTCTTAGACACTTCTCACACAATCTTTTACAGGTTAAAGATGTATTAGACTGCCAACTGCAAAGAAGACCCATAGACATTTTTATCATTCTGAATTGAGAAAAAATTTGGAAAAATAACACAATGACTCAATGTCAAGGTTTTGCCTAAAATATCTGAAATCCCCAATCATAACTTCACATTGCATTTTGGAACTATAAAAATGTAAACACCACTTCACTTCCTCTGTTTATTGATGTGTTCAAGAAAATAATAGACAAAGCTTAGTATGTCACTGCTAATGATTTTATCATGGTACTCACCCTCCAACATATTGAAGCAGCTCTTTTTGTTTAGGAGCAATCGCATCCCTATTCCTATCCTCCACAATTTGTTGGAAATCTTCCAAGCCAACTTCCAGCTTGCTAAGCAATTCCAATCCATTTTCCTTCTTTGATTCTGCTAATCCCGCAATAATTAAATTCTTACCCTGCTTGAGAGCTCGAGAAGCTTGCCTCACATTCTACATTTCATACAGAGTTAAATCCCTGTTATTGTTAATTTGAGATTTCCAAAGCCAAAGCTAACCAATAGAAACTATGACTATCAATTACTATTAAAAGATATAAAGCTCAGTTTCTTACCCTCTCGGTAGAATCAAGTGCCTTGACTCCAGCCAGCTTAAGACTCTCAGTGATATCTTCAAGTGGCTTCTGAACCTCTCTGATAGCTTTATTGTTAATAGGCAGCGCATTTCTCAACAATGCTCCTGGGTCCTTAATTGGCGGTCCAGAAATTAATACAGACAAATCAGGCAATGCTGGAGTGGCCGCATAGGCATCGGCACACAGATCCATTGCTGGCACTCCTGTCACCAATCCAACTGCCAAAGCTATAGAAATTGCACATTCCTTCAAGGAAAAGGACTTCGCTTTCTGCTCAAAAGTAAACTCCCATTAAGTTCCATTAATACTACACACTGATCCCCAAATTTGAAAATTTTCAACTATGTTCTTTAGAATTGCAAACGATTCCTTACTGTATAGACTTCATTGAGGAGAAAACGGTCCTTACCCACCATTTCATGACTCCAGATATTACATTAAGTACAACGAGAATGAGCTCAAGTCCATGAATTCTAACAATCCAATTGAATCTGCTATTCTCAATACAGTCTACAAAATCCTATAACTTGGTTGAATTACTCAATAAAACACGCGAGACCCATAATTTGCTGAATCCTTTTCCCTTTTAATAAAGGACTTCTCATACAAATGGGACTACATTATTTGTGTGGTTACTACAGCCAAAATTTTAATCCAGAGAATGCACAATGTAGAACCAACACTAGGGATAAATGAACAAAAGAACATGTAAAATCTAGATTAAAGAATATCAAGATCAAGATCAGACCTTTTCATTCTGAAATGGGTGTTGGTATTGCGAAAAACATCCGGGTCGTAGCTTCCGAGTCCAAGCACTCCTCTGAGGAACTGAAAAGCGAAAATGGTTGGTGGGTGTTCTTGGGGTGACTGGTTTGGCGATAGACAGAGAAGAACATGATTGGGAGGAGATAATGGCTGCCATGGAGGTTTCACAAAAATGGCACTAGGGTTTAGAGAAGGATAAGCTTTTGAGGAATATGGAAGAGAATGATTGGTGAGTGGATATAGTAAAACAGTAGAGGTTGCAGCCAGCTGTCATCCTCATGCTTTGGATAAGATAACGATTTGGGATTTTGTGATTGGGGCCTGTACTAACTGCACATGGGCTGGAGACCAGGTTGGGCTTTTCTGCCTGGCCCAAATCAAATTATTTGGTTTTTTTATATCAAGTTTTTGTGTTAAAAGGTTAAATATTTCCCATTTTCCAAAAAACAATCGTAAACAAAAATACTGTTCTTTATGCTTAACTCGTGTACTAAAATATCCTCGAGGTTTCAAAAAGACAAGAAAAGGAAGGGTAATACCAATGGAGACAGTTTAAATAAGTTGTTTAGCTGTCAAATATATATAACAATTGTTTTAAAAAGTAATTTTTTACTTTTTAAAATAAAAATAAAAATATATAGTTCTATTCTAAGAATAGAAATAAAAACATAATATTTTAAAGAAACGTTTCTTTAGTTATTTGACATTGTTTTTGTGAGTTAAAAACAATGATTGATAAATATGTATACTGATTAAAACTAAAATTAGAAACGTGAAAATAATTTTTTTAAATATGTTAAAAAACATTTCAGGTTTTCTGGTGGACTTTTGTCGTATTTTTTTTTTTTAAAAAAAAATTAATTTTGAAATTTTTTCTAAAGATAACCAAGTAAAATCTTTAATTAACCGTAATTTAAAATAGGATATTGATATTTAAATGAAAATTACTCTATTTGATCTAGATAATAAAAGGGATAACCGATTTGAAAGGGAACGGAACCGAAACTTATTTGCAAAATTATATTCTTTCTTTAAAATTCAAACTGTGAATTGGATAATTCAGTTATCATGTTTAAAAGATATTTTTATCACAAAATATGATATTTTTAAGCTTACTTTTGTAAATAACATTTAGATTTTTTTTTTCCCTTTAAACCAAAATTTCATAATACAATGTAAACCAAGAAAGAAACGCTTAAAAGAAAACAAAACTCTTTTATATATTGCAATTCCAGTTTAGGAATATCTAAAGATAAGATTTTCCAAAAAAAAAAAAAAACTAAAGATGAGAGGCAAACCGTATACACATCAACCCAATTGCCTGTTAACAACGGAGGCTTGTTACCTCCCAGTCTCCCATTACTAAAAAAGGGAAAAAAAAACCTAACATAAACCAAAAGAGGAAAGAAATAGAAAACATAAAAAACGAAAAATCTCATAAAGAACAGAGCCGGCGGTGAGGGTGAGATCAAGCAGCCATGCCGGAGACAGCGGCGGCTTCAGCAGACATTGGTAGTTGTTGCGGCTTGCCATTCTCCATCTCCACTTCGGAAGGCTTCCCCTTCTCAGTCTCTTTGTTCTTCGGAGTTGACCTGCGATAGTAGGCATACAGGATGAGCTGAATTGCACCTGATACAGCTCCTAGCCCATTCGAAATCTGCAAACACCCAAAACATTTCAAGAACAGTGAGTGATGTTAAAATTTAAAAAAATGAAAAAAAAGGTAAGTTTATGGGATGAATTGATTTTATACCGTGATAAAGAGGTCGAACTTGATGAGAGCGTAGGTGAGCCAAATGATTCCGTTAAGGAAGTTGGTGAGCGAGAGATAAAATGGCATGTATTCCACACTCTTTGTTTTGATCACTTTTCTCTGTTCAGAAAGAGACATATATGGTTTATTACAAAAGGAATTACATAATTAATCAATACATTTGGGGGAAAGAAAATTAGGAGACGCACCATGATGGTGAGGGGCGAAGCATACATGAGAACTCCGAAGATAACACAGAAAATTCCAACAAAGTTGGATCTTGAGGCATGGCTGTGGAATACCATCAGTGTCACCACTGCGATAACAGCTATGAAAGCACATTCCACACAGAGCCAACCGATTACTTTTAACTGCATACAAATCAACAACACCAGTATTATAAATCATTTGAAGGTTTCAATTACAAATCTGGGTTAATCTTAACATCCATGCATTTATATCAAGTACGGTAATGAACATATCCAAATATCCAAATAAATCAATCATTTAATTTAAATCAGCTTTATGGAGATTCAAATAATAAAAAAAATATGATTTTCATACTATAAATAAAACATTGACTCTATCCTATCTATATCGATATACAGGCAAATGATAACAATCTGTTTTACGTAGTCCAATCAAATAAGGCAAATCAATACAATCACTCCTGATCTGTTGTATAAGAGTCTTAAAAACCAAATTCCAAAAGCTATATATCTATTTTAGTAAAATCTTTCAACATTACGAAGTATTTTTAGACTACAATTTTCAAATATAACACTTGCTTGGCCGAGAAGTTTGAAACAATTTTCAATTTAAAAAAAAAAGAAAAAGAAAAACCGTTTAACTTGTTGAGAACATCAAAACAACTAAAACTGAAAATATATTCTTTTTTCCCCTAAAAGATTTGTCATGAATTATAGACCTAAACTGACATGTGATTCGCAATAATGTGCATTCAGTTGAGAAAATGTAAAAAGAGAAGAATGAAACGATTATTGAATGCATACCCGGCCTTTGTTAGGCGCGAATGCGAAATATATCGCGAGATAAATCAGTTCTATGGCCAGACCAATGCCGTTGATGGTCACCACCAGAGTGCTGTCTGGATGGACAACTGGAATTCCGTAGAAGATCCAGAACATGCAGTTCATCACCGTGGCGATATACGGATCTGGCTTGAACTCCTCCACCGATTTATTCTTCCATATTCTCCAAAACGTCGGACTGCAATCGTTAACAAAACAATATTAGGAAAAATAAAATAAAATCGGACGATCAATAGACTAATTTTTTTGTTTGGATTGCAAGAAAAAGTTCGTGATGAGATTGCGAGAAAGCAGAGAAAGTGAAACATACGCTGGAGAGACGAATAGTGCGAACGAGATGACATTCCCTGCGTCAAGAAAAAAACAGAGAACAGTCAGCTACCTACGATCTCGACGTGAATGAGAAACAAGAAAAACTCTGAAAGAGAAGAAAATCTTGAGTTTTCTCTTCCCGCCTTAATTTTCTCCCTATCCAAACAGGAAAAACAATGCAATCCAAAACTTTCTCCCTATACAAACAGAAAAGAAAATGCAATCCAAAACGCGTAACGGAAATAAATAAAAAAATAAAAAAAAACAAAAAAAAACTTACCAATAATACCGATCACAGTCCGAGCTGTCTCTGAAGCACTCATTCTCCAAACAACAATGAGAAACAGAGAAAGAAAAAAACAGAACGTGAGAAAGAAAAAACAGAAGGAATGAAGAAGATGGCGAGAGAGAAGGATCGAAGGAAAGAAGAAGATGGTTTTGAGTCATATCACCACACCTATTTATATATGTGTAGAATGAACAGTTTAGAGAGCATAGAATTAGAGACCATAAATGATTAGGATTTTCATTATTGTATTTTTTTATTTGACCCAAATTCGATAAATAAATTATCCAAAATCGCCGTTTCTTTTGCTTTTTTATTTTTTATTTTTTTATTTATTAATTTGCTCCTTTTATTCTTTCCTTATTAGTATTTAATATCCTTACCCTCTATCCTTAGGATTATATTTGTAACTAAATGGTAATTCTTCAAATTTAATTTCTAAATTTGAATTCAGTAATTAATTATATGTTTATCCAAGTCATCATTTTTCAGAAAAAAAAATAAAAAAAATTCTTTCTGTCCTTCTATTTATTATTTAGAAATGTAATCAGACACAATCTGTAAGTCTTAAATATTAGAAAATTGTTATCTCCTATTATGTTTTCTTTAAGAGAATATCTCCTATTATGTTAATAAATATATATAATTTAAATTTAGAATTTTTAATTGTAAATATTTGAGTTGGATTTGGATAAACCCGACCCCACTCAACAATAAAACCAACCAAAATACATCTATAATTAATATATATATATATATATATATATATCCTTTTATTTTGTTTACGTAGTGAAATTGAGTGGGTCTTACGTTTGATGGTTAATTTATATATAATTATAATTTAAATATTTATTTTTTACAATAAATTTATTTTTAATAAAAGTAATTATTTGAGTTGGATTTGAATAGATATCTATAATTGAAATATATAATTTTTACAATAATTCATTTTTAACAAAAGTAATTATTTGAGTTGGATTTGGATACTACCCATCTAAGATAAAACTACCCAAAAAGAACATCTTACATGTAATTGTAAATGAAATATATGATTAAAAAATCTCGGATAATCCCAAACTTTTAAAATCTAAAGTTATGTTTGGTTACAATTTTTTATGACTATTTTTTATTTTGAAAAATAAAAAAAACACGTTTGATTTTTATTGTTTTTTGTTCTGAAAAACAATGTCATCATAGAAAAACACTAAAACCAAACAATAATTACAGATTTTAGAGACCATCAAAATGGTATTCTTTTTGTTTTAAAAATCTGTTCTTAAAAACAGTTTTCAAAAACAAGAATCAAACAAACTCTAACATTTTCAATGTTTTTCTTGAAAAATAATTCATTTTGAACAAAAATGTTTTTTTTTATTTCATGTATTTATGTTATTGCATACAAGAAATTGATATTTTTTCCCAAAACAAGAAGGGCATTTTTTTTTCAAATTTAGCCTAAAAGGGTCAAATTTTCGAAATTGAATTTTCAAATGATTTTTTTAATCTTTTGTTTTATAGCTAAACATTTTAATTATATTATAATAGATTATCTTCATTGGGGCTCAAACCGAGGACCCTTTTCATCCTTGTGCCCTAACTGTCCATCATATGAGCTACGTAAAATGGGCAAAATGGTCTTTTAATCAAAATCACTTATAATTAAAATAAAATAAAAAAGAAGAAAAAAGCTACCCTACTACTCTTATCTTGTTGTCAAGACATTCATGCAATGAAATTGAGTGGTTCTCACTTTCAGATCTTACGGTTTTATATTATGACTCGTGGCAAAACAACTACTCGAGCATTATTATAAGGTAATCATTTTTATTTATAAAATAAATGGCTTTAATGGGAGAGTATAGACTATAGTGGGCAATGCGAAGAAAACTGAAGAATTTTATTATTTTTTATATATTTGATGGGGGTATGATATAGAAATTAATAAATAAAATAACTGTAAATAAAAAATAAAAGAGTCGAATAATAGAATGACAAATCATCAATTTAGTTTGAAATAAAAGGAAAAGATATAAAGAGCGAGAAGTAAAATGTAGTTAAATAAAGTGATGGATAATGTGAGAAATGAGAGAATAATTTGTAGGACTGCTAAATATAGAGAGGCATGAAGATCAGTGAGAACGCACTAGAGAAATGGGGGACCAATGAAAAGAGATATGTGTGATTTGAGGAAATCGCCATGGATGTTTCTCGAGGATGTGACCAAATTGATGGAGGTGTTGAAGCCAATCCAACCACTTATGATTTGTATGAACAATTTATGATTCTTAGGTCATACTTCTTCTGCTCCAGCAAGTTAGGTAATGCTACTTACCTATAATGGGTTTTTTGTGGATCAATTTAATAGGGTCGATCCATTTGTTTATTATTTTCGAAAACTATTTTCAACACCAGTTCGATACTTTTTTAAAACTGTTATTGTTATTTGAATGGTGTGTTTTTCGTGTTTATTTAGAAAAAAAAAATTGAGAATTGAGAACCAAATGTATTATCTGTGTTTTTCTTATTTTTTAAAATAAAAAACAGTTTTTTAATACAATAAACAAATATAGACTTTTTTTTTTAAACTTATATTCTTTTTGAGTTATGTTGTTATAGGACTATTATGTTTTAACACGGCTTGAGTATGAGGTCTCATATCAACCATTTCACCCTTTAAACGCTTGAGCCATCAAGGGCCAAATTTTTTTATTTTTATTTTTGAAATAAATCAAGGGTCAACTTAATAACTTAAATTTAGTTAATATCTAAATTTAAGTTATTATATTTAGATGTTGTTTGTTTTTTTAGTTTTTGCTAAACATAATTTGTTTTTGAATGTTAATTTGTTTATTTTTCTATTTTTTATAATTTTGTTGGATTAACATTATTAATTATGGACTAACTATAATCATGTGACAATTTAATTGTGCATGTTAATTATGGATTTATAGGTTATTTATGAGATGATGTAATATTAATTAGTTATGTGTCCATGATTATATCTTCTTATTTGATTTGTGCTAAGGTTGTTTTCGACACTTAATGTCGAAATCGTAATACTTTCAAAGATTAGTTCGTTTGCTTTTTTAAAATTTTCATAACTTATCACGAAATTTTTTAAAAGTTCGACGTAAAAGCTGAAAATATTCGTGGCTTTTCTATTCAAAAAGTCATTTTCCACAAAAATAAGAAAAACTCAATCATCAGCCCAATAAAAAGCAAGAGCCAAGAATATACACCACAGAATCTATTAACCGAGGCTGACTGCATGTCCCATCCCGACCTCTGGGCCGTTTATTTTTTCAATTCTCAACCGCCTCTATTTAAAAATTAAAACATGACTTGGCTGATTTAAAATTTTCAAACTCTCTCCGTTTACATTTTATTTTTGTTTTTATTTTTAAATTTTAATTTGTTTATATTTGCTTTTTTATTTTTATTATATTATAATAATTTTCATAAAAATAAAAATATTATGAATTTTTATAAATTATTTATTAAAAACATTATAATAATAATTATTTATATTAAAGTATAAAATAAAATAATAAAAATATTTTTAAAATATAATCGTAATGGGCTTATTATTATTATTTATATACTTATTCATACTGCCTTCATTCGGATCCGCTTCGCCTCGAAAATCGAAAAATCTCGCCCCGAAATACCGACAACTTATCACCCGTAAAATCAAAATTTCCGTCATTCTAATTCGACGAAACTTCTTTCGAAAGTTACTAGGATTTCGCGAGACGAATTTAACGGCGCAGTCCGTTTCGTTATCCGGCATCTGGGTAATTTTCTAAACTTCTCGAACCCCATGCAATTTATTATTTTATTAACATTTTCATTTATTTTAAAATTTCTACTTTTCTCGGTTTTACTGGTAGAAAACAATACTCGACATCAGATTCCGACGGAGAAAATAAACTCAAAACCCATTAAAACCCGATTAAAATTAAATTAAACACGCTTATTAAGCACGGCGCCACGTAACCTAAAATACCTGTCTGGTTGCCATCCCTACTCACTACCTAACGTTAAAAACAAACAACTTAATACTTAACGCTATTAAGATTATTCAAAGATTAAGCCTCAAAAGTTCTATTCAAAGATTAAGTTTAAAAAACAAACGCACCTTACTATCAACTCATTACCAGTTAGAAATATAATGGTTTCTATTTAAAGTTCATTCGATAACATATTTCAAAATACATATAATAATACGGCTATTTAAAAACTGTTATTGTTATCTAAATTATGTGTTTAAAAAAAAATTGGAAAATAAAAGCGTTCTCTATGTTTTCCTTATTTTTAGAATTAAAAAAAAAAAACTTTTCAAAAAATAGCAAACAAAACATAACTTTTTTTTGTCCTTCTATTCGTTTTGAATTATGTAGTTATAGTACTATATTTTTATAAAGCTTGAGTATGGAATCTCATATTAACCATTTCATCCCTTTACCAAGTTAATAATTTAAATTTACTTAATATCTAAATTTAAGTTATTATATTTAGATGGCGTTTGTTGCTAAAAATAATTTTCTTTTGAACGTTAATTTGTTTATTTTTCTATTTTTTATAATTTTGTTGGATTAACATTATTAATTATGGACTAACCTTAATTATATGATAATTTAATTGTGTAATTGTGTATGTTAATTATGAGTAATTTATGAAATAATTTAACATTAATTAACTAGCTATGGGTCCTAAAATTTTAACAAATGACAAACAATAATTCTAAATCCATGAGAAGTATTTTGTGTGTCTATTGCAAATGACATGCTTCATTATACAATAAAGCTATAATTTTGTAATGTATTTATTGGCTATTTTTGTCCAATCAAATTTATAATAAGTTTTTTGCTAAATAAAAGAACTAAAATATTTGACTTTTTCCAAAAACAAAGAGTACCACATTGATAAAAATAAAACATTACAAAATAACAACCAATCCAACCCCTAATATAATCAAATAACTTATGAGTCATATTTAAAATTAAATGACACCATCTTAATTTTTTAAAAGTATTAAAATAGGGGAAAAAATACTAAGGGTTTATTTTATTCAAAAAAATTGAAGGAAAATAAGAAAATAGAAAATAAGAAGCACTTTAATAAATTTCTTTTACTAACCTATTTAAGAGTATTTTATTTATTTTTAACTTATTATTTTAAATAATTTAAAATATAAAATGTTTTAGTTAATTTTAACTATACTATATTTTTAATTAATATTACAATTATTTTTTTGAACTCAAGATAAAGATATTATTAATACTCATCATCAAGCACTAGCAAAGGTTCAATGATTCAACGAATGAAGGAACCATTTCTGTGATTTCCAGTCATTATTTTTAGAGGTATAAAAAATATAATTATTTAAAATTAAAGTAAGGGCATAAGGGTAATTATCCTAAGAAACTCTAAGTATAAATAAATAAATAAATTATTAATAAACCAACATCCATCTCTTAATCATGAAACCATGGAAAACAAAAGTCGTCAAATCTAAGATTTGAAGAAGCGATTTCAAGATAATCGAAAAACCTAAAACTTTGAATCTAGGGTTGAATAAGAGAATTTGAAATGTAAGATATTTCCTTTATTATTTATTTAGAATTCTTTTATTTAGATTTTTTAAAATTTTTTTTAAGTTTAAATCAATCCTAAAGAAGTTAAATTTATATTACACTCGCTTTCTTAATAAATGAAATAAAACAAAATAATGGTTAGTGGTGTTGAATATAATTGCTTTGAGTATGAGAATTAAAAGGTAAACAGTAAAAAAGTAGGCTGAGAATTAAAAGGTAAAAGGTAAAAAAGTAGGCTTTGAGTTTGTGAATAAAAAAAAAAAAAGAACAAAAAATAAAAGAAAGTAGGGGATCACATTAAGAAAAAAACAAAACAAAAAATTATATAAGTGAGAATTTTAGAGATAAATCGTAAGAGTGTGGAAAGAAGGTTGAAAAGTCAAAATGGCATGTTTGAATGATTTTGATTGGTATAAATGAAAAGACAAAAGGGGAATGTGGTAAAAAAATAAAAAAGTTATTGTTATGAATAATATTATTAAATAAAAAAATAATATATATATAAATATATATATATATATAATATAATTTATTAGACTTAAACCTTCACAAAATAAGTCTAAAACTTATGATAAGAATCTATAAATTCAATTCACTTACTTACGTCAAAAAAGAATAATGCGATATTCAAAGATTTATTTTAAAAAAGAACGAATATTTGAGAATAATTTTGAAAGAAAATAATAATAAACAACAAGTATAAATTTGAAAACGCTTAAATTTTATGTAAATATACGATTCGATAAGTATTTGAATATATATGATTTTGCAAGAAACATTTTATTAAGAATCGGTAATTTATTTAGATAATAATTATGATTACGCAATTACTGAGCAATTATGTGAAATAAGATTCTATCAATATCATTAATAAATACGATAATTATTAAAAGAAAAGACTCGTATTTAAAGATTGTAATAATACAATTTATAAACATTATTATTAATATTATTTCTTTATAGTAAAAGATTTAGTTTGGATTAAGAACATAAAAATAAATAAATAAATAAATTATTAAAATAAGATCCGAAAGGAATATAAGTTTTATAAAATTTGAAAAACTACATAATTCAAATAGTTAGCAATTGAAAAATTGTCAATATATTTGAGGTCAACAAAAAAATAATGTTAATAGAATAAACTTTATAAATCACAAATTTTATAAAATATTTAAAACCCATTGAATCTTATTATTATGGATTAAAAAATTAAAATAATATAATTGTTAAGAATATCAAATTATGAAAGTTTTAATAATAAATAAAGAATGATAATACAGCTTTTTCCTTATTATTTGCGTATAAATATTTCATCGAGTGAAATTTTCTGGACAGCTTCTCTTTCAAAGCTCGAGCCATTTTCGAGGTAATGGATATTAATGTAGAACTTTAAAAAGAGAATTGTTTGTTTTTACTTATGAAATTTTTTTTAACTGAATTATATATAATATTTGTTTATGAAAAGTTTTATTTTTTATTTGTTTGATTATTCATTGATCAAATAGTAGTTTTATATGATTGTACTTTTGAGATTTGTTTTGTTTATAAAAAAAAGAATGTGAAAATATGATGTTTTGTAATTTGGACTTTTAAATAACATATTCACCATATCCAATGCATACAACTTAATAAATATGACTTTACATTTCTTTGAGAACGAACAGACCGATTCAACCTCTGCCTTTGCGTTTTGCTAGAGGTTACTAAGATTAATAATGCTTTATTGGCCCACCTTAAATGAATAATTTGTTAGCCACCAATTAAAGTTTTACATGGCTTCGCACCATTTGATTTTTACGACCGTGTAAAAATATATTTAAAATATATTTGATTTTAATCTTTGATATAAAAGTGTTTCGAACTTAAATTACATGAAATTGTTTGACCACATTTGATATGAACCGATTTCCATCGTTTTGAAGGAAAATTTTTAATGTTCCAACTTATTTTTAAATCAAAAGTTTTAATGAAAAACATATATTATTTGTTATACGTATTAAAACTTTTTTTTGATCCAAGTGGAATGTGATAAGATTTTTATCGAGCTTTAAATTACTCATTCAAGTGACATACTTTCAAGATTTTTAGTTTTCAGAATGAGTGATGGCTAGGGTCGTGGGATACGTCATCATTACGATTTGATTATAATTTTATTGCCGATCACATTTAACTAATGTGTTTCACGCTATGCGGGTCGCCGGCTTAAAAGTTAATCGAGAAACAATGGGATCATAATATTTGTTTCTTTATATTAGTACAAAGTTGAATTCAGAGATCCTAAATATCATATATTCCTCGAACATCTTTATATTTGCATTCATAATCAGATTCAATATTTAATTTTTTTTTGTAGGTACGAATTCGACCTTAATCACGAATTTAGAGCCATTTATTTACTTTGAATAGGTGTTTCAGAATCGGACAAAATCCAAGCATAAATGATCCATTGCTGCTTTCACACACTTCAAGCCTTCGTTCGGGCTGATTGAGGCACTGGACCGATACCACGCCTCTATAAGGTAGGTTTCAAAAGGTGATAATTCCATACATAATATAATGACTAACATAATCAACTAAAGTTCTAGTAAAAGAGTGAACAACAATACCATAAAACATGTAAGTTAGATGATTGACATATCTTCTAACTTAATTAGAGGTCCTTAAATCTGTCGTTTAAAATACGACGTGTTAAGGCAGAAACTTTTAATTCCCTCATTAATCCCGACTAACATGACAATTCGAAATAATAGATGACTTAATATATATTTCACAAGGCACAGATCCGCCAAACAACTCACGACCTAACCCAAAAAAGATGAGCAATGTCATTGCCTACCATGAAAATGTAAACAATAAAATTATTATGAATTTAAAGAAAACTTATGATCCTTAATTAAAAAACCAAATTCAAATTCATTAATAGATGTAATTTAATCAAGTGGATCCATCACTAGAGTTATTGACCGGCAAATTTGATCAATGCACCACATAGGCCGTGGTAAATTGGACAGGATGGGGTTTAATCATTGAGTTGCCATTTTGTTGGCCTAATCCAACCTTAATCCCGAGTTGGTAGGGCTAACCCAATGTATCGAGCTTAAATTGTAAGCTTTAAGCATAAATTTAGAGCTATTAATCAAAGCGTCTCGACCAGGTTAGGGCAAGGGCAAAATTAGGTAGGATCATATTGAGCCTAATTTATATTGGATTGCCATTTTATTGGCCTAATCCAGTTATAATTTCGAGTTGATCGAACCCAACTTGCCAATTCTATCTATCTCACCATCTTGCAATCCATCTCGAAAATCACTCAATCAAAACCCAAAGAATGAATCCAACCTGGGACTTCCCTTAAGCAAACAAACAACTGCAATATATTGAATTCAAGCTTGAAGATTATAATTTCATAAAAAAAATCTGCAAATGTTAGATCATTAAAACCACTTAAAGAAAAATAATGGCTTTTTTGTTTTCAAATTCATTTTGCAACTTTTAACCAAAAAATAGGTCTCATAAGTTATAACTATAATAAACAAAATCTCATATGCAAAATTCTAATTTTACTATATGAAAGAATTAAGAAGAATATTAAATTAAAACAGAGTTCGATTCGATGTAGTTCTCACAAATAAATTAGAAAAAGAGGTTTTTCTTCTTCAGAGGTCTAAATTTATCGTTTGAATTAGTAATTAAAATATTGATTTTACAGAAAAGGATAAATATCGGTATAATCTTTATTGCAAATAGAAATTCATGAAATCTTAAAAATTTTAAAATTCATTTCTACTGTATTTTAGTAGATAATTTTTATCAAATAAATCTAGTTATCCGTAACCATTACCAAATTAAATCAATATAAAATTTAAATTAAATTTTTCACAAATAATTGGAATTTATGTACCAATAGATTGGGACACGTAATCAGTCCCTCTCTGAAGACGTGGGGACCTGGTTGCCACGTCACGAATGGCTTATGTTTTAAGCAGTATATAGTAAAAAAAAATGGCAACCAATCAACGCCTGCCACGTCATGATCCGTCTGATTATTTTGGCCAAATGGGGGCCGTTCCCGTCCTTCCTCTCCGGTGTCTTAAACCCTATACCCTCGTAACCGGAAACAGAGCTTCCATCGACTGAATTCTCATGCAATCCACTGTATACATTCCTTCGGATTCCCACTGCTTTTGTTGTCAGTGGCAGACAAATTTCAAACTCCGGCGCCGACAATTTCTCGCCAAGACCCTAGGTTCCTCAAATTCTGTGAAAACTTCCTGCGAGTATGAATTTGAAGGCGTCGGCGGACCCACCCCCTCGGCGCGCCTCCCGGTCGTGATTCGGCGGTCGGGTAGAGTTTCTCGGTACTTCTGGGATGGAAATGAAAATTGCCTGCAGTTAGTTCGTGTAGACGGAGGGGCGTCATCGTTGTGCTTGAGTTTTGATGATGGGGTGAATAATTTGTTTGCATTGTGTAGCTCTGCTGTTAGGGATTTTTTTATTCCTCGGAAAGTGAGTCAGAATTATATGGATTATGTGAAGTGGAAGTTTCTGCATCGGGTTTTCAGTTCCGCGCTCCAGGTTCTTGCTACTCAGGTAATGGTTGCGACTGCTCTGGGTTTGTGTAAAAAGAAAGGATTTAAAAATTTGGGTTTTGTTTGTTCCCAAAGAAAATGCTTTCCAGGATCATCTTTTTGCTAATAAATTTGGGTTCTAAATAAATGTTTGTTGAGCAAAACATAGCGAGGGAGGAACCATTTTCTGGGAAGTTGCTCCAGCTGAAGGAATCAAATTATGCTCTCTTATGTGAATTCGAGGTCTCCCCTTAGGAAAAAAACAGGATGAAAATTAGATATCGGTGTGCTAGAGAGAATTTCTAATAATTACTGCGACCAAAACTTTTGGATTAGGGTTTAATTTAGATGTTTCAGATTCAGCAGACTGGTTTAAACGTAATATTATGACTGCTTGAATTTTGGAGAGTATTCCGGATCACGGCCTAGAGTGTTTTGACCTAGATAAAATGCAAGACATGGCCTATTTCTGTAAGTAAGGTTTGTTGTTTTAGCATATGCATGTGGGAATACGAATACACATAATAATTTGTTAATGCATGCATTTTAATTGTCTACAAGATGGCGTTAATTTGGTTTACATGGTTATTTATTGTGAGAATTGATTGATGCTAGGCAATGTTTCGGGCAATAGGAATTGGATACTCTCGGTCCCTCCCATCGGCTGCTGCCCTGAACTGGGTCTTGAAGGATGGGCTTGGACGGTTATGTAGGTGCATCTATACTGCAAGTCTAGCATCTGCTTTTGATACCAATTTGAAGGTATAACACCTAATCCTGCTAAAACTTTCAGTCACAGACTCTTATTAATAAGTGTTATATTTATTTATATTTGTGAAAAGAAAAATAACTTTTTGATTTTCATTAATTAACAAAGTGAGAGAACATACATATTTATACTTTAAGTGTTAGAGCAAAGGAAGGAAACAAAACTAGAGTCTAATTAGGAGACTAAAGAGAAAAGGAAAGAAATAATTCCTAAATGGATTAGGAAACTAATCCTTAACACTCTCCCTCAAGTTGAAGCATATAAGTCTAATGGGTTACATATGTAATTAATTCTAATGCATCAAGCTTGTTAGACATGTACTTAATCCGATTGGTAGATTTGGGGTTGTTGGAAAAGTAGCCGGAATTGACTACACAACGAATTGATGTGACCGGAGTAGGACACGGCCATGAGATGTGACACCGGAATTGACTGCACGACGAGTTGATGTGACTGAAAGAGGGCTTGCAAGTAGACTATTGGAAAAAGTAGAGCCGAAAAAGTCTGTCCGAAAAGGTTTGATGGAGAAGGTCCGCAGGACTTCGTCTATGGGAAAAGGGCCGTGGGAGAAGGTTCGCGGGAGAAGGTTCGTGGGAGAAGGTCCGCGGGAGAAGGTCATCTGGAGAAGGTCTGCTGGAGAAGGTCCGCGAGAGAAGGTCCATGGGAGAAGGTCTATGGGAGAAGGTTCGACGGAGAAGGTTCGTAGGAGAAGGTCCGCGGGAGAAGGTCTGCAAGAGAAGGTCCGCGGGAAAAGGGTCGTGGGAGAAGGTCTGCGGGAGAAGGTCCGTAGGAGAAAGTGGAAAAGGTCCGTTGGAGAAGGTCCGTCAGAGAAGGTCCATCGGAGAAGGTCCACTAGAGAGCATATAGGTCCGTTGGAGAAGGTCTATGGAAGAAGGTCCATGGGAGAAGTGGTTGTGGTTGAAAAACTGGCCTGAAAGGATGGCTAGAAAAGTTGGCTGGAAAACTGGCTCTAATACCATGTGAAGAGAAAAATAACTCTTTGATTTTCATTAATTAACAAAATGAGGGAATATACATATTTATACTGTAAGCGTTAGAGCAAAGGAAGAAAACAAAATTAGAGTCTAATTAGGAGAGACTAAAGAGAAGATGAAAGAAAGAAATGATTCTTAAAATGGATTAGGAAACTAATCTTTAACAATATTTAATGGATGCAATAATTCCAAGTCTTAAATGAAATGAGTGGACTGGATTGAATCAGCGGTATATAGATCCAATACAATAGAAAGTATGGTAGAAAGAACTAGATTTTGCAATTATAAACCATAGGTTTGCATTTTGGACAAAAATTACCCTGAAAAGGAAACCATGAACAATCCAAAATGCAGTGATGCAGATATCTTTGCTTGATAATTTCCAAAGAGAAGAGAAAAAAGAAAGAAAGAGAAAATTGCAGCAATTTTTGCTTTAGAATGTAAATCTCGAATTATTGATATACTGATTATTTCTCTTGCTTCTTTTGAAGAGAGTTAGGTTCTCAACATCAGTCTTATTCAGTTTGAGCATTGGAGTTGAATTGTTGACTCCTGCATTTCCTATGCACTTCCTGCTTCTTGCAACAATTGCCAACATAGCAAAACAAATAAGCCTTGCATGCTACCTAGCAACTGGTGTAAGCTTTCTGGCCTCAACTCTCTGTTCAGTGCTCTTTCTTTGAGACATTCTGTAATCACTTAACACTCTCTGCTGTAGAGATGAATTGATCTATAACATTAGTATTAGTTATCATCTTGCTTATAAAAAAAAAAGTATTAGTTATCATCTTGCCCAGTGGTAAGTCCTAGTTATTTTTGAACCCCTACAATAGTTTTTAAATGCACTTGGTGATTATATTGTATATATACCTGCATACTTGTCAAAAATTTCTTCTTGTGAACAATTCTTAATTTTTAGTACTATATTTTTCTGTGGTGATTTAATATTATCACGTTGTATAAGCAGTCTGCTGTTCATCGAAGTTTTGCGATTGCAGATAATCTTGGTGAAGTAGCTGCAAAGGCACAGGTTGGTTATAACTTTCTTGGCATACTTTTTGTTTGTCTTAGATGTCTGTCTTTCTTAAATGAAATATACGATGATGGCTTTGGTTCAGATTCAAACAGTGTGCTTTGATAACCTTGGTCTCATGCTTGCTGCGGTTTTGAATATACTTTGCAAGAATAACCAAAGGTTTGCCTTTACTGTCTCCTGATTTGAATTAATTGTTATTATGAAATTGTGAATATTCCGAGTTTATACTTTTAACCTGTCTTCCACATTTGCTAGTAATTGGAATACAGCAACACCGATTGCTGCAATTTATGAATTTGTTGACTAAGCATCACATCTCTAACTACATGTGTGTGTGTCTATATATATATAAATATATATGACTGACGAGTGGCAATAAATATATGTTGACATTTCAGTGTTTTTTGCATGAGGTTTTATGTTAATATAAATACAAAAGGGTAAAGAAATATAATTTCAAAATCAATTTGATTGAAGAAAATGTTAAGATCTTTCTGTATGCCTGTTTTTACTTCAATGGCAAAAATAAGCCCTCCTTTTTGGCCTGCAGAAGTACAAATAGTTTTTGATTCTTTTACGATAAAGGCCTTGTGAATACTCCTCTAACTTCTTATTGGTTTGCAAGATTGTTAGCAGGTTTACCATTTGTTGTATACCCAATTTTTTCAGCAATTGACCTTTTTGGGATTTATCAAGGACTCAAACATGTCCACCTTCAAACATTAACTAAGGTTAGTTTTTCTGTTGTTCTTGACTATTTCTGAGAGTTTATAAGGCTTCCTCCCAACAGTTGGTCTTCCCATTTTTTATTTCAGCAATCATCGTCAGAGCACACATTCCTGTCGGTAGGGATTTACTAGCAACCACTGATTTTGCTTGTACCTTTACCTGGAAAATTCAAATTGCTTCTCACAAAATTATTCTTTTTCAATGTATATCTCACCCATTTTACTTGTGAATATCATGGGTATGGGTTTGAACTTTTCTGCAAACTAGTTATTGAGTCCTTGCTTGCCCTTACAGAACCACCCTTACTACCAAAATATTAAAAACAAATCTAATCCTGCTGCAGGACTATTTGTTTGATGAATCGGATGATCCTCCGTCATATATATATATATATATATATATATATATTTATTTATTTATTTATTTTATTCTTTGATGGATAAGCAGAGCAGATATAGATCCCCCATCATATATGCATTCAATTTTTCATTGTACATTGGATGTGGAGGGTGGGGCTGCTGGAATTATTGAAAATTTGTCACCTCACTAATTCAATTTTGGTCTCCAGGATAGGCTAGAGATTATCTTGAATACGTGGATTGAATTAGGATATGTCCCTTCACCGGCAGAAGTGAGTAAAGAGGAGGTCATTGATTTCCCTTGGAATAAAGGTGAGATCTCACCCCAATTTTTTTCCATGACTGATATCAAGCTGCTTTCAAATTAAGTACATATCAATGATGGTGCTTACAGCCTAATAGTGAGGTTTGGATCAGAGAACTGTGGCCTATCAGAATTGGTTGCTTGGATCCTAAGGGCCGAATACCTAAGTTGTCAATGTTGACGATGCGATCATTGAGTAATGAGGATTTCTATTTCATATGCATGGAAGCCTGTAGGAGATTGCTAAGGCCTGAGCAAGTTAGTGTACAGAAATACTGTCCTGAGAGTTCTAGCAATAGTTCCTAGATTAGCAAACTTATCATTACATAACCTTACTGTTCCTATGCAGAGTATTCTCCTTTGTTTACGGGAAGGAGCAGGGACTGCAGATGTCATCACTGGTTTGTTGCAGGTAGAAGGATTTTTATTTTAGAAACCAAACATATCAACAATATGGATAATTATAAGTTCTAATGCGTGGACTATTATCTTTCCATTAGGTTATCATGGTTTAGTTACATTGACTAAGGCCTATTTGCCTTTTTGGTTAGTGCTTATGATTTTCTTAAATTTCTCATGTTTAAAACTTATTGCAGGCATGCTATATCCGCAAAAAGCTCCTGATAAATAGGACCGGGTGGAAGAACATTGGACAAGATTGTAACACCTCAGACTTATTTGTTCCAGAGTGGTTTAAAGTGGTTGAAGATAGCAAGCAATCTGCCGAAGGAGATTTGAATCTGCTTAATGAAGAGATGTTACGTTTGGGGTGGACTGTTAAAAACATTTTACTAAGCACAGAGGAGCAAGTCAAATATAGTTTTGTAGATGATTGAAAATTTTTATAGGCGTCTATAGGTTATATTGGGCTTCTCTTTATCCCATTCAAAATTTAAGTTGTGGAAGTACAAAAGTATGTGTTTTTTGTGACGTGCCACGTTGATTTTTCCTCTCCCATTTATTTATCTGAAACTGTCTGAGAAATGGAAGAAGTTTCCAGTTGATATACAGTGGCCAGTTACCTTCCAATTAACCGTTTTTCCTGGCAAAATAAATTTTGGTAAGCCCCTTACAAATCTGATTATGTTGCTCAAATTCACTTTTGCATTTTTAAGTTTGAAAGAGTTATAATCCTTGCTCTGATCTCTCACAATCTTGGTTTTTTGTTCATTGCAGTCCATTACCAGACAAATAACACCATTCTTTTAATTACCTCGTGGAGATGCAGTTGATGGATCGTTAGTTTAACAAACCGTATCAGATGCTGCTCTACATAAATGACTACTCAGGTTCTATGGAAACTTGGATCACAAAATTGAAAATTCCTGCACCTGAAATTTATTGTACCTGTTGGAAATAAGCTTGATGGATCTTGTTCCTAACTTTGTGCTAATTGCATGTGTTAAATATGATATATGTTGTTTGGATTCCTTCTAAATAGACACGTCGATCAGTCATATCATTGTGTCCTTGATCCAGCATAAGGAATCAATAGGGTATGGCCGCTGGGGCTCACTGAACCCACTTATGATATATACAGACATCCTACAACTGATACATATTGTACTAGCTTATTGTAAAGTTATAGCTAACTACTTGGCACCCCCTCAACCTGCCAACCCCCACAAGTGAATACATCCAAAGCCTACTATGTTCCCCCAATCTCATCCATGCCAACCACCACATTGATTCAGCACTCACCATATTTCTTTCCCATTAAAATTCTGTATCCTGGCTTTATATCAACACCCTTTTTTAGCTTTTTACTTAGGACACCATGGGTAAAAGTTGCCCTGAGTGGTGAGGTATCAACATAGAAACCAAAGTTGGGAGTCCAATTAAAATAGTGAGTGATGCGTGCAAGGAAAATGGCTGTTGTCAAGACAGGGACATTGGGATAGCTGACAGAGGGTCACTCTCTTGGTCTTATTCGTTAAAAAGACAGGAAGAGAGGAAAGAAAGGAAGAAAGAAAGAAAGAAAGAAAGAAAGCAAGAAGCACTAGCTTATGCTCTCCTACTTTATGATCTTCATCTTTATCATCATGTACATGTACATATTCACCCAACATATCCCAAAAGCATGGTTCCTTCTCAGGTGCCTTCCTCCTTTTTTATGCTTTTTCATAGCCTCCCCTTCTCCCCTCCCTTTGGTCTCTCTCTCTCTCTCTCTCTCTCTCTCTCTCTCTTCCCCCCTCCAAACCTTCCTTGTCACCCCACCTTTCTCTAAAGCTAAACAAGCATGACTCAAAAAAAGAAGTAATTTCCAATCCATTTCTAGTCAAAAGATACCCCCATTTAGTCTCTCACCTTAGCCATGAAGGAAATCAAATGACAATACAATTCCTTGTTCTAAATATCCCTTGTACATATATGATCTCTTTTAGAACTTCTTGCGCTTTACAATTACCTTTTTACTTAGGAGTCTAATCATACAAATCCTAAAACCCATATTTTTTCTAACTCCTTTTTGCTTTTGAATTGACATTAATTCTTAATCCTTCCTGGTTTTCTTAGGCTTATCTTATATTATTTGCTTAATTTTATTACAGATCTGTCAGATTCATGCATAGATCCAAGCAAATTTTTTAGAATTTAGATTCATATGAGTCTTACTGCATCATGCCAAATATGGAATTCAATAAAAGCCCACTTGAAATATACTTCAATTTATTCTTGTTTCTTAAACGCCAAGTCTTGGATCACCCATCTCATGATCAGGAAGTAACACATCAAGTGGGCAATTAGCATAAAACCTTTTACTCTTCACGCATTCTGATACACAATATTTATGATGCTAAGTCAGTTGAGTTATATGTTGTGTGGGTGTTTCTTTGATTCCTTTTTTCTCATGTAAAAAATGATGCTGGGTAGATGAGGAAATTGAAAATCACTTTCCTTGAGATTCTTGGGTGTTGTTATCTTTTGGGGAGGAGTGAAAACCCATTCTCTCCGTTGTTGGGAAAATATTATTTAATTTTACTTCATATATTTGTTTATTTTCTTATTAAATGGGTGGTGATAGATATTCCCACATTATAAGTTCATTGGTTTCCAACCCAACTGGCCTACACATGGGAAGTGGTTATATATATATATGAAATAAAATTTTGTCACCTGCCTTTATAATTCTGTGGTGTGAAATCTTGATTTAAAATGTGATCAAATGGACTATAAGAAAAGTAGATGAATTGTGATCATGTGGATATGAAAAGTTTGGCACAGGAATCTCAGTGCATGGAACAACACTAAACAGTAGGAAATCTTTTATTTATTAACTTATATATTTTTATTCAAATTCTTTATAGAGTGTAACGTAGTTGACTAGGTTTTTGATGTTCTTTTTTTCCAAAAAAAAAATAAAAATCTCTTCCTTTTGAAAAATAATAGGGCTGCGCTCTTCTTTTTTTCTTTTTTTCCCACTACACAAAAGAAAAGATTTGATTCTTTGGGCCCCATAGCTACGTGGTTCTCCTGTAACTGCAGTTTCCAGAGCCACTTAACACCATCTGATATATATGAATTTTTTTTAAAATTAAAAATAAATAAAAGTCACCTCATGAATTGAGGTGTCATTGGATAATAATATAACACTGTTTCCATTCAGTATTACAGGACTACTATAATTTCGTTTTTTTTTTTTTTTTTTTTGGGGAAGTATGATGTGTTGAAATAAGAAAGCTGTCTTTCAAAATTTTAATAATGGCAGCAGAAAGTTAGTTTGATAGGTTGACTTTGAGAAAATCACTATTAGTCATGAACAAGTATAGATATAATTCAATTTCAATTTTGGTTTTTAAAAGAGGGTGACAGGTGTTTTAGCGTTTTAAAATAAAGGGGAATATACCATCTTTTTCAAAATTAAAATTTCATAATATAAAGCACTAGTGTACAAAATAGTCTTCATCTCAAATTAAAAAAAAATCAAATAACATGCCAACCACCAAACCAAACAAACAAAAATAATATTAACAAAAATATGTAAGGGGCTGCTTGTGTTTTTTGAGTAGGCTCTTACATATAAGGAAAACGCATTTAACTTATATCATTTTTAAATTAATTCTCGTACAAGTTAAAAAGAACTATAAAAATGATAAAATTATATTAAATAACATAATTATATTCTCAGGATTTCTTATATGAGTCTAAATAGATCATAAGACGGTAAAATTTTATCATATAATATAGTTATATTTTTAGGGTTAATTTGAAACATTATATATATATATATATATATATATATATCTAATTTTGGATAACAAGTAATAAAGAGTGAAATGAGAATTATGAAAGGAGTGAAAAATGGGAAAGTAGTGGGTGGGTGGGTGGGTGGTTTGGAGAGGCACTATGGTTCCCCATAATGGGGGGTATGTGAGCACATCACTTTGATACGAAAATAGTTACTTAATCTCATACTTCCTTTCTCGGATGCCCCCACATGGTCCATTGTATTTGCCTCCCCCACCCCACTATCTTCTACCCCCATCCCCATCCCCATCCCATCCCATCCCCATACTCTATTTTTGGGGACGCATATTTCCAATTGTTGAAATTGTGATTTGTGCAAAATCAGAAAAATAAACGAAAGAGTAGAATACATGTACAGATTTACATGGTTAGATGGTATATCCCTAAATTGGATAGGGAATAAGAACGATATTATATAATTATGAGCTTTTTGGAGGTATGTGGCGTTTAAAGCGCGAGGGTTATTTGAGGCTTCGTGACGATGTTATATGATTGGGTTGAGTCGTTCTGAGATGATGCTCGAGTCGGCAGAGAGCACAGTATGAAGGTGCATTTTGTTTGCTTGGCGCCGTAGGGGCTTTGTTCGTTTGACTTTGTATGCTTAGCTGGGGCATGTAAGGCGTTGTGTTTGCGTGCTGGTGTTCTCGCGCCAATCGGATAGAGACAAAGTTAACGGCATTATATAAGTAGAGTTTTACCGGCCTGCAATAAAGCGTTTAAGCCCATGAGTTAATTTAATGCGAGACCGATATTTACGTGGTTGGCCGGATCGTTACCGCCTACATACAGCGACAAGCGGAAACTTTCATTATGTCAGTAGCAGACCCGATGTATGCACAGGCGCCTCCTCTCCTCCCCACCAAATTTTTTTTGGGGTTTTAAACCCTTTAACCATATTGTGCAAGAAGATTTCACTTCTTACCACTATCATATAGTTCTTCTTAGGTGATGAATGCTCCCTAAACTAAATACTCAAATATTTCCCTCACTTAAGCCATTTTTTAGGTGTGCCAATGATTATATCCAAATAAGTTATATAAGAGGGTATTTATAATAAACCCGCTCACCATCTAATCCGACATTTGCCCTTTTTTTCTTTATAAGTATTATGAGTACAATGACCTTTGGGCCTAGGCCCACTACTCAATAGGCCCAACGCGTCATTTGGCCCTCATCATGTAGCGGCCAAGCCGGTACTGCTTAGTATTAAAACCGTGCGGAACTAAGCGGGACGGAGGTTTTAAGCGCGCTGTGGGATTCGAGTCCCAGACCATCTCATGATGCCTCGGAGGTCGAGGAACTGATCCGATGCGACAATTGGCGTCGTCTGTGGGAATCGAATAAAAAGTCTCATTGACGATGTGTAAGGGCTTGGCTCGGTAAACATCGGTAGCCCTTCGCGAAGTAGCCCAAACGGTTCCCCTTCTCCACGTCCCAAAAGTCGTCGACACGAGGTCACGATGACTAGTAACCTGGTGATCCAGTTGTCCGGAGATCAATTTCTTCATTGACGTTAAGACATGGAGAAGAAACATGAGGAGCAGGCAAGGCAGATGAGGGAATTGCAGGATCACGCTGAACATCTGCAGCATGAAAACGATTGTTTGCGGGCCCAAGTAGAAAAATTCACGATCTTGGTGAAAAAGATGTGCAAGATGATCGCCCTCGATAATAGGAAAGACCCCGTCGTCCCCTAACAATGAATGCCTAGCGTCTGACGAGGTTTTCCTCAGGTAGCTGTGGACCATCTCACCCGGTAAGTAATAGGTGGTCGTCATTAAGAGGCGCTCGCATCGCCGCACATTCGTGTAGTGTAGGTAGTGTACGCGTTCGTGGAAAGAAATGGGGTTTGGTGAAAACCAGCGAAGCGAGTGCACGAGGCAAATCACGCATTACCTGGTGTAATGCCACTGTGCTTGGTGTACCCCACCTTCGATTATGGGACCTACGCTTTATATCGCGCTGCGGCGATGGTGAAGTCGGCGACATGCTCTCTTCTCCCACAGAAATGACCGCATCCTCGATTACGAGGCCACCGGGGTTGTCATGCAAACATTTGCTTTTTTTATGTTTGATGGTTCTAGCGTATATGATCATGCTCCATTACGAAACCCCGGGAAATGACTGCGAGCAGCTGTGATGACCATACGTTATGCAAAGTCTTTTCGTCCAGCCTCCAAGGGTTTGCGTTAGCTTGGTTCCATAAGCTCCCGTGTAATTCAATAAATTCGTTCAATGAGCTTTGGATCGTATTCGTTTCTCAGTATCTTTGTTTAGTACTGCAGAAGAGGAATATTAGCTCTTTGCAAACTATTGTAAACCAGGAGGAGGAAAACATACAGGACTTCACCAAGAGGTTCGACAAGCCGTCCAGCAGGTAGAGGTTTACAGCATGGATGCAGTCCTTCAGAACTTTAGGAGAAGCTTCGCGCCATCTACCCCTTTCTTCCACTCATTGTCTTTGGGCCCAGCCGGTTCTGATGGAAAAGGGCCTTAGGCGGCGGATAGATATTCAACGTTGGAAGATAACATCATCTGACAACTTTCAAAGCTTGTCATGATCCTGAAGCAGTTGGTTGGAGCAATAAGCGGAGAACAAGTTGAGCCTAGGAAGGTTAGGGCGAAACGACGATCTAAAGATGGTCATGAGAGGCCCCGAATTCCTCCCACAGACATCACATATGAAGTTTGCTGCCCCTCGTTCGTGACACCGGATTTCAAATGGCATACACCAATCCAGACGGACCCCTCTCAAAGAAACTCGTTTGTACGATGTGATTATCACATAGATCACGGGCATGAGACCAATAGGTGCTGAAGCCTAAAATTCCTAGTGGAAAGACTAATTAAAGTGGGGCACCTCAGAAGATACGTCAGAGAAGTTGACTACGGGGCGGAATATGCGCCTATAACAGACAAAATTACAGTCAGTGCGGCCGCATCGTCCGAATCTAGACCGACCATAAACTATATACTTGGGGGACCATTTGACTACTAGTACCAATCAAAGCGCCAACAAAAGAAGTTTCTCATAGCAACCATGGTCAAGGCTCGGGTAAACGTTGTCCACATAGGGGGGAGCCGGGAAGAAACCAAGCCGATAGATGACCCTATATCTTTTCCCCTAATAAACCCGAATAGGGTCATTGTGCCCCATTGTGATGAACTTGTACTCACTCTTTGTATTAGCGGTTTTGATGTGCATAGGGTGTTGGTAGATCTGGTAGCGTGACATACTTGTTGTAGCTACCCTCCTTCAACCAGATGAAGCTTTCCTCACAAATGTTGAACTCAGCCGGATAAGTCCTCTCTGGTTTCAACGATGTAACAACCCGCGACAACCCGGGAACATCACACTTCACATCTGACGGGGCGATCGCAATGGGTTTTGTTCTCGGTCGTCGAGACTTGGGGCTACCGATTGCATAGTAGGCCGGTTTGTTGCCTCGACGGCGTCCTTGACATATCATCGGGTAGTCGGTTATTTGACCCGATGTAGAGGCGGGTTGACCTTTAGACGATCGGTTGGGCAGCAACGGTGTTACTAATTATCGGAATGGGAATGAAAAGGGAAAAACTCAATACAGGTCTTCCCTGGGGCTCCGTTCCAGCGTAGTAGCCACGGTTCACCTTTTAGGTCGAGGAATTGGAAGAAAGGATCCGTTAGTTGTGGATTCTTTGGAGACAATAGCCCCAGATGACCCAGGAGAAGTTCACATGTCATCGGCACTCTTATTATCAGTAGAGAAGAGCGGCTATAACCGTATTTTTGGGAAACGTGAGCGTGTTGCTTGGAGTCCCTTAGACATGGCCGGAATCGGCCAAACCAGCGGCTCTCTAGTAACATTATCGCCTCGAATGAAACCTATTAGGCAGAAGATGGCGTTTGGATCGATCCGCAAATTATTGACGGTAGACAATTTTTAGAAACAAGTTTATAAGAGAAGTAAAGTATCTTGAATATCTTGCCAACATGGTGATCGTCCCAAAGAAAGGCAGTAGATGGAGAGTATGTGTGGACTATATGGACCTCAATGAAGCATGCCCAAAAGATAGCTTCCCCCTACCGCGAATAGATCAGATCGTTGATGCCTCAACCGGGCATGGGATTATCATTTCTAAGATCCTTCTCTGGCTGCAGTTCCTATGCATTTGCACGATCACGAAGAAAATGACCTTTATTACACCACATGGGCTATACTGCTACAATGTGATGCCTTTTAGTTTAAAGAACGATGGAGCAACCATGAAATGAGGTGACAAAGGTATTTTGACGATAGGCAAGACCATGGAAATCCCATATCGCGATATGTTTGTCAAATCGAAGAACACCGATCCATCTGAAGCACCTATAAGAAACTTTTGGTGCTTTGTCTGAATGATATGAGCTTCGATTCACGAAGTGTGTGTTCGAGAGTCTCGAGTTCGGGTAATTTCCTGGCTTTATGGTAACACGGAGGGGATTGAGGCCAATCTATTGACTAGAGCCATTGTAGATTTGGACTCCTACCTTAAGAAAATGGTCTGTTATTTGGTAGTAGATTAGTGGTATGGGGAAATTCATCTTATGTTTTATAGACCGATTGAAGTCGTTCTTTACCACTTTAAAAGGGGCAAAACAGACCGACTGGAATATAGAATGCAACCAGGCCTTCTTGGCAATAAAGCAGTATCTCATCGAACCACCAGTGCAGCTGGCCAGGGTAGGTGAGACCTTTATCTTTATAGTTGTTGTAGTGTTTTAGTAAGTGCAGGCTTTATTCAGAGGGTGAATGGAAGCAGGCTGCATTTTTGTAAGCAAGTCCACGTTCGTGACGATATGCGAGTCTTGAAGCGAGGCGGCCTTAGCTCGAGGTGTTGCTAAAATTGCTTCCTTACTTCGGGCGCACCACATCCTTTGTGCGCTGACCTCCTTTTAGAGCCTTAATACATAAGCAGACTACTCGGGACAGATGGCTCGTGGGAGGTGAATTGAGTGAGTTAGGCATTCAATATAAACCTCGCTTGGAGTTAAAGGGGCAGGTATTGACTGACTTTTTAGCATAAATTCCTCAACAGGAAATGGAACCAGACAACTCCGATTAGTGGACTCTGAATCTAGATGGCGCTTAACGATGAGCAGGCCAGTACAGATGCATCTTAAAGCCCCGTCAGGAGAAATTATAAAGCAGTCAAATGGAGGGAATATGAAAAAAAAGAGACTAGTCGTGACCAAGTATGTAGAATTGGTCACTTGCTTAATTTAGGAAGCACAGTGACGGCAGCTAGAGCCGTCTCGAGAAGTTATTGAAGACAAGCGTTTAGGCAAGCTGTATTCCTACCAATAAAAGAAGCGGTTCTTCTACTTGTCACACTACCCGGCCCAGTCGTTGGTGCATCAGGCGGGTAAACGAAATAGACTAAGCATGTCCTTCTTGGATGACTCAGTAGTGCGCTATTTGAGCTCAAGGAGAAGCTGCTTGGGATAATAGGGCGAGGCGCGGACAGTCGGGAGGCTCGGTTCTCACTCATGAACGGTTAGCTATATAACGGTCCACTGGGCCGGACCACACCTTAGTGCTGCTACCGGTGGGGTAGTATGTTTAGCGAGCTCCACAGTGGGGTATGCGGAAATCGTCTAGGTGATAGGACGTTGGCCCACAGAGTCCACACCCAGGGCTCTGATTGACGACCATGCGCGTAGATGTAGAAATTACGCTGTCTCGGAAGTGTGGCCGTGCCCGGCAGCCAGCCCAGTGTCAAGGTGTCGGCTCAGACCAAGCGATCCTTACTTGAGCCACGGTCCTTCGCTAAGTGGGGTATGGACATCGTAGGGCCACTGCCTACCGCCTTGGCTCAGAAGAAGCTACTAATGGTTGCCACCGACTATTTCAGTAAATGGATAGAAGTCGAAGCCTTCGCGTCCATAAAAGATAAAGAGGTTGTTCAATTCTTATGGAAGAACATTGTGTGCAGGTCTGGAAAACCCCAATCGATTGTAACTGATAATGGGCCACAATTCGATAGTTGGATATACATGAATTTTTACAGGGAATTGAAAATCAAAAACCTGTACTTGACCCCACGGTACCCACAGAGCAATGGCCAGGTAAAAGCATCAAATAAGACTCTCATATCAACTCTGAAAAAACGCTTGCATTCAGCTAAAGGAAAATGGGTAGAGGAACTACCAGGGGTTTTATGGGCCTATAGAACAACCAGCTGGAAACCAACTGGCATATCGTCGTTCGCTCTCACGTATGGGATGGAAGCCAACATCCCCAAAGAAATTGGGATGCCCACCATACGAGCATAAATTCATGAGAAAGAAAATGTTGAAGCCATAGCGAGGCACAAACCTGGCGACGAACTTTGGGAAACTGACGGTTGTGAGCATAAGCATCCCTGAGAGGCTATAAACTTACTGTGAAGTGTAAGTCACGTACATTCCTACCCGGAGACTTGGTCTTAAGACAAGTCTTTGAAAACACGACAAACCTAGCAAACGGGAAGTTCCAGCTCAACTGGGAAGGACCATGCATGGTAGTTCGAGTAGGGACAGTCGGGTCTTATATGTTAAGCAGGCCAGACGAGACTACTATGCCCAGGATGCGGAATGCACCTTAAGAAGTATTATCAGTAATGTTTGAGGATTCTATCATCAATAAATATTATCTTTTAGACATTTCCTCTTAAAGCCAATAATTGCTTCTCGTAAAAAAAAAGAAAAAAGAAAGGCCCATATATGGTTGTTGTCCTGTTGGCTCGCCTTAAAAAGTCCAGATATGGTTGATGTCCTGTTGGCACCCAAAAAAGTCCAAATATGGTTGCTGTCCTGTTGGCACCTTAAAAAGTCCAGATATGGTTGTTGTCCTTCTGACACCTTAAAAAGTCCAGATATGGTTGATGTCCTACTGGCATCTAAAAAGCTTAGATATGGTTGTTATCCGGCTGACACTTTTAAAAGTAAAAAGTCCAGGCATCGTTGTTGTCCTACTGAGATTTTTATCAAACATGACTTATGTCCTAGTAAGTATCTTATTATTCCATTAAAAAGCACTAAAAAGCGCTAAGGATTACAAGAATTAATACGCATACAGGTGGCAAAATGACGTCCCTTGTAAAAATCTCCCAAAATGGAAAAAACTAACTTAGGGGAAGAAGTCAGCCCAAATTCCTCTCTGTGACGTCCTCCATGGGTCCTTGTGCCATGATGTACCCTCTACAGCAGCTGATAGGTACATTAAGTAGGAGGAGCACCAGTGTAAAAACTCTAGAGAAAGTGGGTCAACAGAGTTAGGCATACCATCAGAATCCACAGCGGGCCAGCGAATGTGTTTGAGCGCTAACATCAGTAGCCATAAGTGAAAATCTTCTTGAGGGCCTTGGTGAGTCTTCCTCGAGGCTTCCTTGTCCTTGCCTTTAGGAATGAAGAGACACACCTCGTCTTTGGATGCCTTAAGCTCAGGTAAAAGTGACGTTGAAGCCATGTGGCCTTGAGCAACCTCTAACCCCGTGCTGTCTTCTCCGCGGTTGCCAGCGTCTCGGGCCTAGTCGGTCATCCTACACCTTGGCCTTAGCATCCAGCAGCTCTGCAGTTTGTCCCGGCCCAGGCCACCTTAGCCTCATGCTTGGCCTCATCCCTTTCTTTTTCCACCCGTTCAATCTTTTCCGCATCGGCTTTGGCATCTCGCTTCAAATGTTTCGACTTGGATTACGCCTTGGCGAAGATTCGATGCACGATGCTTGGAAAGCATTTAACTAGGAGTAAAGCGTGACTTCGGCATCATCATTGAGATTGGAAACTCGTCTTGGTGAGCCATGTGGGATTAAAAAGTTAGAAGAAAATTACTCACATGAGAACTAGTAATCGAAATCTTTTAAAATCAACTTTTATGCGGCTCGGCCGTCGGTGAAAGTCATGGTTATGGATAACGGCCTAGTCCGTGATCTTCAAACTCGGCGCGTACATAGTTTACCCAGCCCTCGTCTATCTCATTTCTTAACTTCTTTTTAGGCGGGCGAGGCTATGGGTGTAGACTTTGGGTAGAATTAGTGAAGCGAGACCTCCTTGGGTCTGCGCCAGCGGCCTGCAGCAGTCTTCATGAGTAGCAAATGCTTGAGAAGAGCTACCCGGGCTCGACTTACAGAGGTCGGTGAGCAGAGTGCTCTCCCTCCCGATGAGCTATGTGAATGACAGCGGGAAGCAGCGGGGATGATGTAGGAAAGGCGTGGGAGGCTGACTCTCGCAAGTTCCCATGGTCTGCTTCATGGTGCCCTCTTGCCCCTGCATTATCTCGATGTCGTCTAATGTTCTCCGAGACGACCTTCTCAATCCAGTTGGCTAAATGCAGGCCTCGCCTCGCTACTTGAATAGCATCAGAAGCGGACATGTGTCAATACAGAACCATCTAACGAGAACATGATTTGAAAGCAGAACAAGACTAACTCTCGGGGTATCAGAGGTGATTGCTTTGTCAGCAAGCCCAGAGACGGGCGTCTTGTACCATGGGCCCCTAACCTGGACAACCTCCTTTGCCTCTATCTTGTGGGAATTAGGAAGCTCAGTTACAAATTGTAGCCGGGGAATATGGGTCGGCCTTAGACAACTAGCCCGGTCCCCCGGCTTCAGCAGACCAGAGGAAAGATCTCATTGAGAAATATCGGTTAGTATAGAAAGTTAAGCATCTTCTTGACCCATTAAAATCAAAAACATTTGGATGAATAAGCGCATGAGGCACGGGTGACGTGTAGGAGTGCTTCACCACTTGTGAAGCGAGACGAAGTCGATTGCGAACTATTCGGTGGAAGTAGACGGCGTTATCTGCACGTCTACGGTAAGCTTATCCTTAGAAATTCTAAGCTAATTTCGTCAGGGACTCAGCAGAAGGACCTCTGTTCCTCTACAAACATAGAAGCCACAATGTTGCTCACAGCAGGCGACTCTCGGTTGGACCCCCTCTTGCCTTGACCTAATGGTGGAAGTCGCTCTTAATGCTCTTAGTGTCACATGCAAAGCAAGCAAGGGATCGGCTTCGAGGATCTCTTAGTGGCTGATAGTAGGACCGAAACCACACAGGCGAGGAGCTTTTCGAAAACTATTGGGACGCACTTAAGAATGAGTACATCCCAAAGCGTTGTGTACAATTCCATTGTGAACCCTCTTAGGTATTTGAAAAGCATGCATTCAAAGGTGAGACCACCATAGAAACCAACACAAAAAAAAGAAAACAATCGTCTGGTAAAAATCGAAAGCAAAGTAGAGGAAAAAACCCATAAGGAGTTTGAAAGAAGTAGGAAACCTTCAACGACAACTTGGCCCGAAATCTTGAAGTGTGCGAGGATGCTGAAAGTTTTGGGTGAGAAATTTCTAAATAGCGATAAAAGAAATTAGCAAGGATCCCTATCCATATAGGGTAAGGCATGAGCAGGCGCATTAATCTGTGACAAACTGACATAGTATCGAGAAGCGTGCCTCTCTTGCGCTTGGTATTCTTTCGAGGCGTTTATCTTCAAGGCATCTAAACCGCCCAGGCAGGCACGTGATTGTAGCACCGACCCTTTGGGTTTATCAATCAGGCCCATGGTTCTAATAGGCCTGAAAGTCAGCCCGGTACAAGGGCCCCTCGATCCTTAAAAGCAGACACGGGCTCGTTATCCATCACGGAACAACTTGATCCCCAATCGAAAAATCCGAAAACACGTTCACAACCAATAAAGGCTTCTCAGAAGCCATCTTCAAGCCAGCTGCTCCCCTAGCCGACATACAAAAAAATAATGAAAGATAGAAAGTTTAGTGCATAAGTACGCCCAAAAACCAAATCTTATTAAAATGCGCCAATAAGCATTAGCGATTACACAAAACAAAAACAAATGCGTCCAAACAACCATGATCGACCCATTACAAATCCGTCCTAGTAACCATACCCGATTGACTGTCAAAAGAAACCAAAAAAAAAAAAAAAAAGAAAGGAAAAAGTGGAAGAAAAAGAAGACTTTGAAATATTATGTTTGAAGACTCCTCTCGTGTACACCTCGGCCAGCCACGACTCCGGAGGCACCAGACAGGGCACCCTAGCCACAGCGAAGAACCATAGAGATGGGGTGTACAATCAGACTTCCCATAGGGCATATGGTAGGTCACACACATGTGTAGTTTTCATGTATAATATCGGGTGGTGACAAATAATTGTAGAGATTTTTTTTGAAGCCTACCTCCATAACTTCTCCATCAGGCCTATGTGTCACATGACCCACACTTTAGGCGGATGGAAGAAGCCTTGGCTATCTTTGGGACTCTTTACTTGCATTTTAGACATTGAGTGAATTGAGAAGTCTTATAACTGAATCAGATATCATATATAAAGATACAAAATAAAACTACCACCGTAGTAGTGTTTACAGTGTCAATACATAGTCTTGAGTCCCATTTACATATACATATACAAAAACTATACATTTACATTTACATGTCGGGTAGCAAAACTACGGGTGATGGACTGAAGTGTGTTGACCCAGGCGGTATCACGGAAGATCGTGGACGTCACTCATACATGCACTGATTAAAAACCGTCTTAGCTTTACTCTTAGTGGGAAATGTATGACTTATACGTATACACATGCATTAATACTCTTTACGATAAGCATATACTTGATATGAGTGCTCGATGTGAGATCTCCAATTTTCATGAATTCATATAACAAGCTTATACACATGTCATACCAACATAGCGGCTTATCTTTGTTCGGATCTTATGTAGAATTTATGGGCTTATACTTGTGGAGGTACCCGTAGGTACATTGAACTCTTATCTTCATTGCTTTGACTACAGACCGGTAATAGAGTAAGGTAGGACCTGACATTAAGTGCCCAGAAGGTATGGTGCGATGCGAGGGTGTCGGTAGCCATAAAGTGAAGTCTTGGGAAGCAGCGAGCCGGAGGAGTGTCGGTCGCTGTCGGAGTCTTGGGAAGTGCTAATCATGTTGACCATTGTCGGAGAATCTGGGAGTACTAAATGTGCGGTACGGTCGGAGGAGGTGTCGTCGCACTAAACGAGTCACGAGTACTATCTGGTGCCTTGTAATGGGGTATTGTGTTATTGATATACGGTGCTTAGTGTGCAAAATATATGTGTTCAAGAACCTACTATCTTATCATAGGGGCATTAAGTTTGTCCACATTGAATGCTTGTAGAAACGATAGATGCAGTCTAATTTTCCTTTACCTATAAAACATCAAATGGACCCTTTCATACACTTATAGGGTCATCGGTGTCAAATAGACAAGTCCTCGAGATGCTTGGAATAGCAAACAAGACAAAATCTGAAATTTCCATCTTTTTGTAAGCATTAGCTACGCCGCGGCGTAACATTGCCACTTATGATGTGATAGCCATTGCTGTAACTGCTACATACGAGGCGTGCAGGAACTTTGTCGAGCCTCCTCTTAATACCTTGCGGCATGGACATGCCACACCTTAAGTGGACTCTGTTCTTCAGCGTGGGGATCCTACTATTCTGAGTGGGACCACAGTACTAAATTTTCTTGATTTCTTCCATTTTTCCATAAATCTAACCAAAACCCTAAAATAATCCAAAAGCATCACCAAAAACAACTCCCAAATGATTCATAACCTAACCAAAACCAAACATAGAGATTAATTAGGGTTTTTCCAAACCTAAGCTCAAATACTTGTAAGTTAGGTTAACTATAACACTTGAAATAAGTATCCACATCATAAACGAAATCCGTATTCAAAGGAGGATTCCATACTCATCTGCCAAACTAGGGTTTTACCTTGACTTTCAACAAATCTAGGGTTATGATGAATTCTTAACTAAACCCTAGGAATTGAACCACTAATATCCATACGAACACTTCCATACAAGTTCCATACAAAAACATAGCCATCCATACAACAATTCCATACATTTCTTGGCTTCCTTTCTTAACCTTCCTCTAACAACTTCCTGCTCTTCTTTTTTTCATGTTTTCTCCTCAAAATGAAGAGATCAAGCTTGCAGTGCTATCACTTATTTGACTTTAATTTTTCGTTTTATTCTGGCTTTGTTCGCCAGGCTTCTCTTATTTGCCTGCTGGCTTTATATTTATTTAAATAATAGCTATAAATGTATATAAATAACATGAAACATATACTTGTTTGTAATTCATTTTAACCATATATCTTGTACAAATTCCGGGTTTCTTAGTTTTTGTGTTTTAAATTTAAATTACAAAAAATTCAAATTATACCTACAAAATACCCTAAACACGTTGAAAACGATTAGGGTATATTTCGGGGTGTTACATTATGGATGCGGGTAAGGGAGGAAATCACAATGGGGGAAAGCTTTGTGCAATGGAAGAGGAATCCATTGGCAACTTCATGGACTTCGGAGATTCACCCTAATATATATAGCGGAGGGGCTTCAAAAGGCGCATTGAATGCATCATCGAAATATCACGTGCATTGGAACATATGCGCATTAATAACCTATAATTCTCCATCCTTGGGTCACTGAAACGCTGATATTTTACGGAATTAGGGCATAATCCTCAGGTCGAAAGGGGCATTGTGGTCTCGTGGCGCTGGAGCTGAGCCGCCCTCTTCCCGATAGGCTCAGCGGCCACATCGAGCGCCACACGGCGCGTCGTAACGACGACTTGTCATATTAAAATATCTGGGGAATGTCAGTGGAAGAGTTTTAAGCGCCGTGCGGGATCCGAATCCTAACCGTGATGCTACCGCGTATAGGATTCGTTTTGGATAATCTGAAAAGAAATTTATCGCGGATATAAGATGTCGAGAATCGATACGATGCAACATAGCGCTTAATAAAGGAGGTGTACTTGATGAAGAGATATCTTATCACCAAATTACGAGATTATATTTCACATATTCGAGGAGAATTAGTATAAGTGAAGACTCACTTGAAATGTATCTGGCTGTAATGGATTAAACTTCTTTTACCGCCCTTTTTGTTGGCTTAATTATCGAGAGGCAGTTGGCCTTTGTCATGTGACCACTTTTTGCGAGTTATCATTGCGTCGTTGATGCGCCGAGAGATCAGGGCGATCAGAAAGCTGATAAGTATGAGGCTGCATGCTAATATCTTCCTCTCCTCTCGTCTTATCACAATTCATAATGAATTTCACTTATTATAATTTTATAAATCCATGGATAATCAGTGCGATTTGTGAAATCAAACATGATTTATAAATAAATATTATTTTATATACGTAGAGAACAAGAAATAACAAATGTAATTATTTTTATTTAGTTATAAATGGAAATAAAAGGTGATGAAATGCCTTAGAAGTCTAATTAACGCCATCCGACAATGAGTCGACCGAAAAGCATGGCTTCGAGTTAAGATTGGGGCACGGATATCGATTCTCTCAAATCCTCACCCGCGGCGCAAGTTAGTCACCCTACCTCCCCCCGAAATTACAAAGAAACCCCACCCTCCGAGGGCATTTCCGCCATTTCCATCTCCCGAGTCAGGACTCGGGAGGCCTATAAAACTCCACGCTCTCACCTCGCTCAACTTTAGCTGCGAAGCATACCTTTGCAGAGACACTCAGAGAGCTCACTGCGACTGATTGACCGGCGACGATCCCGCCGGGGAATCACCGCTGATCATCAGAATTCAGGAGTATACGAGCTCTGATGAAGGTGTGACCTCCTCTTCCTTCTGATTTTTGTCTTGTGTGCGTTTCGCTTGACTCACTCATCGGAATTCTCATCGGAGCTGGGTAAGATTGTTCCGATGATGGGATTTTGCATCTGTCCGTTGGAGACGCCGGCACGGTTGCTGTGGAGCACTAGCTTCTTTCGCCACAAGCTCATGATCTTCTGAGTCCCGGAGTTATATATAATATATTTATATATATACAGAAAACCGAGTTTACTTTTAGGGATTCGCCGGAAATTTGTAGTATCGACGGCGGTGATATCGCCTGAGATCTAGCTGAGTACACCGGAATCTGAGATGGATTCCCGCCGTCTTTTCTTTGATCCTTCCTCTGGCCACGGGAACATGCTCTTCCTCGGTAACGGTGATTCTATTTTTCGAGGTCAACTTTCTTTTCTTCTCATTATCTACCCTTGGTATTTCTCTTCTGATTGGCTCCCGTGAAATCGGATAGAAAAGATCTCGCATACTATGCTCTTTTCTTTCTTTTTTTTGCTCATTTGATTTTCCTATATTTTCCCGGCAACCAAGCGGAATTGTAATTTGCGTAGCAAGTTTATTTTATTTTATTTCTAGCTTTCTGTAATGATTTTGTGCTCTCGGTTGGTACAGGGCAAAGATCAATTATGAACATCGAGGAAACCTCGAAAAAAAGGCCATTTTTCACCTCGCCAGAAGACATGTTCGATGAGGAATACTACGACGAACAGATGCCAGAGAAGAAACGTCGCCTCACTCCTGAACAGGTATGCATATATTGCTGTGATTCGATACGCATCTAGAAATATGCCATTCCGATCTCAATCTTATCAGCATCGAATTCTCTCGACCAGTATCATATTACGGTAATTATCACATAGAACGAATATTTTTGGATGTGTATTAATGGGATTATAATTGACTGTTGAAATATGAAGAAGAAAAAAATCAGAAATTTGAATATTCTTTTCGTTGCCATGTTTCGCCATGCAACTGGGAGTTAGAACTACATAAAAGAAGATGATTTGGAGAGATTCATATATCTGATATTGGCTTGCGACTATTTCTGGGGGGGCAATTGTTTAAGGTACATATGCTGGAGAAGAGCTTTGAGGCAGAGAACAAACTAGAGCCAGAGCGCAAGACCCAGCTGGCCAAGAAGCTGGGATTGCAGCCCAGGCAGGTGGCGGTCTGGTTCCAGAACCGCCGTGCACGGTGGAAGACTAAGCAGTTGGAGAGGGACTATGATAACCTCAAATCTTCTTATGATTCCCTTCTGTCTGAATATGACTCCATCCTCAAGGAGAAGGAGAAGCTCCAATCTGAGGTATATACTTATCTGCATAATTCGTATTCACTTATTGAATTTGTAAAACAGATCCAACCATTGGATCTTCCAAAGGTATTGTAACTTCACCCACAATCCATGATCGGTTAAAAAGCATTGTAATTAGAGAAAGGATTTGTTCTCTTCTTCCTAGGCTATGTAGTTTCATCCTGGGAACAACTCTAAGCTTAATCTGCCCGAGCCATTGGTGGCCTGTAGGCGATCTGGGCCTGTTGATTGATTCCCTTTATAATTGGATAGTCAATTCTAAAAAGACAGTTTCAAGTAGCAGTAGAGGAATATACCTCAGTAGTTGCCACAAAATAATGTCTGTGGAGAAAGAAAAGTGATAATCTTTGGTGTTGGGTTCTTGGGCAAAACTTTTATATATAGTGTATTCTTCCTTTTGTGTGTGGACCAGTAAACGTGAATGTCATGATTTTATATGGTTTTGGTGAGCAGGTGGTTTCCTTAACAGAGAAGCTGCAGACTAAAGAGGTGGCCGGAACACCAACATCAGCAGTTCAGAAAGTTGAACAACATCAGGCAGATGCAGCCGATGATACCCCACCCGCCCCATGCAGCGTGAAAGTCGAGGACCGCCTGAGTTCTGGAAGCGGAGCAAGTGCAGTGGTCGACGAAGACGGTCCACAGCTCCTTGACAGTGGTGACTCCTACTTCCAAAATGCTGAATACCCTGGATGCTTAGGGGTGCAATCGGAAGAGGATGATGGGAGTGATGATGGGCAGAGCTATTTCTCTGATGCCCTTGTGTTGCCTGAACCCCACGAGGAGGGAGGAGTGGGTTTGACCTGGTGGGGTTGGCCTTAAAAAATGTCATCAAGCTTGTGTTAGTGATTGTTCTTATGAGGGGGTGTGCTTATTTCTCTTTGCCTGTAGTTTGCTTAGAAGAAACAAAAACTACTATCTATTGGAGATGAAATAAAAATTGAAAAAAATGTAGGAAAGAAAAACAAGAGAAGGTGACCTTCGGTTCCGTAATGGAGATGAAGGCCCGGTTGATGAATGAATAAAATTTGTGTTTTGGTCAATTGGTCATTTGGATGTGCTTCAATCTTCGTGTTTTATTATGTTTTAGCTTAACCTGGCACTGAGAAACATATATGAAAATTTCATCACTTAGATAGATGGTAGCAAATAAAACCTTCAGATTGGTTAGCTAGATATTAAAATAACTTAAATCAAAATTACAGTTGGAAAATTCATAGACCACTCCTGGGGAAGGGAACCCACCAAGTGGATCTTATGATTTAACCCTTAAGGTTAAGCGCCCCCATGACTCACAAGTCACACCCTCTCTTAATTGGACCTGATAAAAGCATATCCAATTGTCTCACACCCCATTATATTTTTCTCTCTCTCTCTCTCTCTCTCTCTCTCTATATATATATATATATATATATATATATATATGAAAAACCCACTTGGAGAAAAAATATTCCTAAAGAAACGGTCATTAGCAATAACTTTACGTCTGAAGCAATCTTTTAATTTTCTATTCTCGACTCAAACAAATGCCATTGGGATCGCAAATGCAGGAATTAAATATGGTTTATAATCCAATCCATTTGTTTAATGAGATGGTCACTTGGTGAGATCAAGCAAAGCATGCGAGGAGAACTTATCTTTGTTCCTGACGTTGAGATGTGGGTTCTAAATTGTCGAGTAACATCACCATCAACATCCGAACCTCCACAAATATCATTCTTAACATTGATAAACGCAATTCTCGGATCATTTCAACCACCCTGATGAAAATAAGAGAAAGAGTCTTCAAACATGCTCTACCAAATTATATAATTTTTTATACCGAATAATATATAGATAAAAAGATGCCATGATGATTAAGAATCCAAGTAGGCGCGTCAAGTTCCTAACCCTAGGTGTGTAACAATTAAAGATTTAATAAAAATGCTAGGCCTATTTAAGGGTAGCTCATCTGGTATAAGACCTTGGGTTATTGATTGAGTCTTCTCAAGACCATTGGAGGTTTACCTATCCGTTAACTTCAAGACTTTGTGGGATTAGTAGAGGTGCATGCAAGCTGGCAAGAACAGTCACAGTTATCAAAAAATGAAATAAAAATAAAAATGCTAGGTCTAATTTGTAAATGGATTCTAATTGCTATGCTCATACAAGAGGAAGGGAAAGGGGTACTCACAGTTGCGTAGTAGCAAGGCATACAGAAAGGAAGCAAAGTTGAGGTGGCTGATTGAGGTAGAAATAGAAGACTCAAGACAGACCCCCAAGTGAGGACATCACAAGCCACTTCCAACTTGCAATAACCTCACATTAGAATCTGTTCTTTCCCACTATGCTCTCTTTTTACTTTGTCCTATCCTTTCATCTGCCTCTGTAGTATATACCTCATCTTGACCATCATTATTCTCCATCCATCTGTGCTTCCACAGACTTCTATTGTTACCTAGAAAAATGCAAGCAATAAAGAAAAAGAAAAAAAAAGAAAGAGGGAGAGATAGAAATCACGTCAAGACAGACGATGAAGATGAAATGGGAGACCCACTTATGGAGCCTCTATCTCATGCCTGTTGAAAACAAATCTATTAATTTGAACAAATACTTAACAAGATTTATGGATCCATCATACATCATACAATCAGAATCAGCAGTAAGTTAAAGAGGCATAAAAGAAATAACAGTAAAATACCGGCCACCAAATGATGTGAAAACACCTGTTCCCTTTTAGTATGTTCCTAGGCGAAGAGATGCCCAATGAATTGAGCTTTTATCCGAAAGGGTTTTCTGTTCAACCGTGTGTCTATCTTCGACTGCCATGCATGGATGCTAACAACAAAAGCCAAAAGATAAATGGAGAGAAAAGAAGACATTAATTTCATTCTTAAAGTTTACAGTCGACATCTGAAAAGCAACGACGAGAACTATGTATAAAGAATGAAATATTGCCTACATCTGCTGAAGTAAGTCTTTTTTTTCATTTTTCTTTTTTCTTTTCCTCGTTTGTACAATGATGTGTAGTTTATATGGGTGTTGACATCTCGTTCTCTGTGAGAAAAATGCATGTCCATCTTTCCCTTTCCAAGCAAGAGATTCAAAAGCTGCAGCAGAAATCAGTCAAAATTGGATGCGTTCTGATAACCATTCTTAGAGTTTCAAGCCCCTCCAAGCAAATCATTTGCAGACTTTGTTTCTCAATCCAGCATCCAGGTTAGCATGTCAGCCATGTTCACTTTATGTACATAAACAACACGCACAAGGAGTTGGCGGCAGCAGCAACATCCTTGGACTTCTTAACTTAGCCTTCGATCCCCATATGATCCAATACAAACTGCAACGTGGTTACACGATCATCTCGTATTTCTACAACATATGCCTGCTGCGTCTCCCACTGCCACCAGGATTAATTGTCTGGATTGAATATCTCACGAAAGAAAGATAATCCAAAGATCAACCTTCTGATTCTTTCCTCCTTTTGTTTTGTTTCCTGCCCAGCTTTGACTTTTCCATGGCATCCAAATTGGACACAGGCTTCGGGTCAGGTTTGCTGCTGAGCTTGGGATTGTCAGTCAGATCTATATCAGATAAGATCTTCTCATAAGCAATGGCAGCATCCAGAGAGTATATGCGCAGGGAAAGGGAAGAAACAGTGGAAGTCTTGGCAGCAGCAGAGAGTGATGACCAATACCACCATCCATTCATCAAGTACTCGGTCTTAATCATGTCCTCGAGCATGATTGTTGCCTGAACCATCTGAAAGAACAATTTTTTTTTCTTAATTTGCACAAGTTACAAAATAATTGAGAAATTGAACATTTTATGACAGTATTGAAGAAAAACTCAGTCTGTAGAACATTGAGCAAACAAAGAAACGGAATGAATGATACTCCTAAAATAAGGTTCATATATGCAATTAGCAACCACTTCTACGGCATTCATGTGTCTCCTGCAGAAGAATCAAATACCCATATGGTGACTTAATCTTAAGTAACATGCATAATCTTCAAGAGACTAATGCACATGTGCCAAACCATTACAACATGAGAAGTAAAATGCTGTTCTTATGAACAAACTTCAACACAACTTGTAAGTACCACTCTGAAAATGCAGTTATCCAGTGGATTGTTGATGGAGGTTATTTATTTCTAATTGGGGGGAAAGGAACAGAAAAAAATAAATAAATAGAAAAGAACTGCCATTCAACGCAGAATCTACCATGGATGAGTTATACGCCTGACTTTTGAATTTGTGTAGGAATGTCCTTATGATAAACCCTAGGGAGACAAAAGGATATTAGCAAGTGGTGCAGATTGAAAAACCATTCCGGCAAACAATCCTTCGGCCTAATGAAAACATTCAGAAGGAAACAGATGACAAAAATGAATGAAGGATTCAATGAACAACAAAAATTCCAAGGAAATCATAGTTATTCAAAAGGTGTTATTATTATATATTTAATATTACTGAACTCATCTTAATTCAGAAGAATAGAGCATTTTTATGACTATACCAGGTTAACTTTGTCCAAGTGGTACAAGGATTGAACCCCAAAAAATCAAATCCAATATAACACAATCTTGTGGCAAGAATAGACATTGTCAGGGATGGCAGGTTAAAACAATGAAAACAGTGGTGAAATCCATTTCAATTGACAGTTGATCTTTCAGATCACCAAAACATATTAGACAGTAGGTCTGACCACCATGTCATAAAAATGCAGGTTCTACCTTTGAATCAAAACCAGAGAAATCTCATGCTGTTATATCGACTTTTTTTTTATGGGTGCTTTTATATCAACTATTTCAATAACCTCAAAAATAAATCACGTATTTTAAAAGGCCAGAGTCCAGAAGGGTTATAACAGAATACCAAAAGCATCATAGTTGAGATCACAGATAATTGAGAGAGATACAAAATATGCCTTTCAACAGTACCTACTGATGCACTTATTTCCCCAAAAAACCAAGGAAATGAATCTAACCTCAAATATTGTCTCTGCAGATTTAACAAAAGCTTGCCATGCCAATCTTTTTTCCAAGTTAACCCTTGATGGTCTCAGAGCCTCTTCAGGAAGTGCAGCATCCATATCAAGCAAGTTGATCTTGAGTTGCCTCAAAACCTGGTAGTCTTTGCCAACTAATGGTCTTAGTGAAGACTGAGGGATTACACAACAGCGACCAACCTCCATTTCTGGACCATGATGATTTAAGGAGTACTTTTTATCTTTTTGCTCCAAAGCTGGTTTGTCAGTTTTAGATGCTGCACTGGTTTCATTTGCAGCAGAATCTCTGGAAGAACTATCAGAAAAGCTTCCACTGCCTTCTATAGGAATCCTGTTCCCCTGTGAAAGCATCATATCTCCAGATGCCTTAAGTTCATCACTAGGAACGTCTACAGATTTCTTAGAAGGGACTAACAATAGTGTATCATCACTGACATAAGGAGGTCTACTTGAGACAAATGATGGAACCCCTTTGGAATCAATAAGACCTATTCCTTGCACCAATTCCTTATTAGAGTTTTTGGTCACAAACTTCAAACAGATCTCTTCAAAATCATATGGGCACACTAATCCTTCATTTTGAAATTTAATCAATCTTGAACCGGGCTGAGAACAGCCACCTTTTGGTATTTCAACCATGTCAATGTCACCAGTGCTATCCTCCCGGGAGGTTTTGGCTTTAAAACTCCTCTTACCTTTTAAGTGACTGCTATTTTCCTTGCTCTTCTCAGAGGTTGGTGGAGCTGACCTGCAACTGCCATCATTGTGCTCCTCAAGTTGAATATCAGTGAAGAAAGTTCTGTGACAAGAGGGGCAATGATGTCTTGAAGACCAAATAGGTTCCAAGCATTCACATCTATACATTTTGCCTTCATTAGTTAATTTTGACCTCTGTTCCCACTTCTTCGAGATGTCAACAATTTCTGGCTCAAAGCAAGGGCCATATTTCTTCTCCAGCAAAGTAGCTGCCTTGGTAAGAATACCATCTGAAAATGCATTTTCACTATTTGTGAACCTTGACAAAGTTGTTTGTGAATCACACTGGTCAGGATCCTCGGTCAGTTTCCAATCTCGAAATCTTAGTTTTTGCAAGTGCAAAATGGACTCTTTCAGTTCTTTTTCTCTAGGGTCACTATCTTTTAACCATCCAATAAGTGCATCAATTTCTTTATCAGATTGATAAGAAACCCATTGAGAACAACTGGATATAGAAGCTTTTCGCTTATATAGAAATGGATAGGAAGCATTTGAGCCCCCCGGAGTTGAGAGAATGTCCATGCCAAGGGAGGTAGAATTCTTCAGAACTGAACTGTCCCCTGGGTTTTTGAGAAATCTTTTATTTCCTTTGTTCTGCAGTGCCACACTTCCATCAACAAGCACGCAAGGATGCCTACCAGGCTTGGCTAAGATCCAATACAATCGACCAGCAGAATCTCTACCCAAAAACTCCCGTCTCACAGATAACTCAAGAAGCTGTGACTCTATACTAGCCATTGAGTCCTGCAGATGTGAAATATCACTCTTGATGGAGTTCAGCACAGAATCATGCTTAGCTACATGGGCACTCCTTATGTCAGATGGGTGATGATATCCTTGCAGATCATTCTTCTCCATATTCTCACAGAAGTTGACCTGTAAATTAGATTCTGTACCCAAGCCATCCATTTCTTGATGCAAAGGATCTTGTGAGGCCAGTTCATTTGATCTGCAAGAGTTACCATTTTCTTGGTAGACCACGTGGGGGAAATGATCAACAGACCCTTGAGTCTCATCTACCACAGTATGAATCTCTTTTAATTGACCTTCAGCATCAATAGGCTTCAAAGTGCTATTTCCCTCTGAAAAATTGTTCGAGGGTTGTCTGTCCAAACCTTTAGACTTGATTCCCTCACAACCACCCTCCAGTTGTAGCTGGTCATTAGAGAAGATACCAAAATCTTGAGGTCTGTCACTCAGGCTATGAGGTTTTTCCATACATTTACCATTATTTGTAACAGCAGTGGCAAGCCCTTCTTCTGTTCCTACATCTCCAGCCACATGAATCAAACCTGAGTCAACTTTTGGAGCTCTTGCAGCCAGGTTTTCTTCTTTAAGCTTTAGGTTTTTCCATTCCACAGAAATGGAACGCAATTTCTGCTGTAACTCAACTGATAATTCAGCACACTGCTCAAGGTGTTGACGTATAAGAGCTGTGTTCAGTAACTCATCGCATAGAAATTTAAAAAGAAAGGTCCTCTGCATTGAGAATAAAAGGAAACTTTGTCAAGCAACCATAATAAATGGATATACAATACAAGCACAGAGAAATGAACGAGAGAACATCATACAAGGTTCCAATTTTAAGAAGGTTTTTCTTTTTCTTTTCCATTTTCCCATCTTGTTGTTATCAGTATGATTGTTTCATACAAATTATAATGACATTATTATCAAGCCCTAATCCAACTAACTGAGAATTGAAATGCATGTTGCTCTACCATACCATCAGCCAAAAACGCTTCTTTTTTTATCACAAACTTAAAAATATATAAAACAATAGAAGAAAGTACAAGAGAAGGAAGAGATTACATTTCTATGGTTACAAAACCAAAGCTAAAACTAAGAAATACAAACCGCTGCCCAACTAAGAAGTACAACAAAAAGAGGAACCCTACTAAAGGCTTTGGTACAAAAAGCCCACAAAGATGAGTAAAAGTAAAATATATCTCACACCTCTTCAGATCTCTCTTTGTTTTAAAAAATTCTTGCATTTCTATATTGCCAAACAAACCATACCAAAGAAAGACAAACAATTCGTCATAAAGTTTTGCCTCTAAATGAATTCCCAAAGCCTCTAAAAGCAATGATAAACATATCTTCTATGCTCCTCGGAGAAACTCACATTATTCTTGCTAAGTTGAAAAGCTTGTTCCACAATCCAAAAGTGAAGGGACAATGAACAAAAAGGTGATCAATGGACTCTCCTTCTCCTCTACAAAGAATACACCACTGGGGATTAAGGGATCTATAAGGTTGTCTCAACTGGAGCAAGTCATTGGTGTTTACCTTCCTATGAGCTACCAATAAGGAAAAGGGCTTAATCTTTGAAGGAGCTTTTGAACTCCATAAGAATTTAGCTGGGTGAAACAAAAGGGGGGTAGGAGGCAAAGATAAAGCCAAGAGAAAAAATTTGACCGTAAATAGATTGTGGAAGACAAAGACCACCCTCTTTAATATGCTATAGAAGGAGATAGATGCACAAAACCAATAGAAAGTAAAAGCCCGTAAAAGTGTTCAATTTTTGAATATGTAAGATTACGTCGGAAATTTAGGTTCATAGTGGAAGGAGGAGAAGAGTCAAGAACCATTGAAATGACCAGATTTCTTGAAATAATAACTCTATAAAGATTAGAGTATTGTGCACAAAGTGGTTGGTCACCCAACCATGTATCTTCCCAAAATCTTATTTTCTTCCTGTTTCCCACCACAAGACGAGTATGATGAATGAATAAATGAAAACCTTGAGCTATAGCTTTCCAAGGACATCTGTGAGATCATCTAACCACTATATTGGCATATCATCCGTTTGGATGTGTCCCATAAATACTTGGATATAACCTCATGCCACAGTCCACTCCTTTCCCTAGGAAATCTCCATAGCCATTTTCTCAACAGTGCACGATTTCTCAAAGAGAAATTCCCAAGACCTAGACCTCCTTGCCCCTTTGATCTACAAACAACCTCCCACCTTAAAAGGCCGTCCATCTTACCTTCTCCTGCTCCCAATGAAAGGAAATCCCTTTGCAACTTCTCAAGCTTTTTAGCTATTGCAACTAGGATTCTAAAAAGGGATAAGAAATAGCTAGGAATGCGAAACAAACAAGATTAGGTCAAAAAAACACTTGACTCATCAAATAAGAAAGAGCTTGAGTTCGATACATCAAATTCCAAGTTTCAATAGATTCTTTTATGATACCACCGGATTATTGAACTAATGCATGCTTGTTGATATATCAAATTCCAAGTGTCAATAACTTGGAAAAAGTATGTTGGATTCTACCCATTTCTACTAGATTTCACCTGGCCTGGTTTTATCAGCAACATTTAGCTGGTTTCTGCAGTAATTGCTAAAATGCCTTATCTCCCCATAAATTTCATTCGGGGATGTCCAAAACCCCAGAATTTCAGCTCACATTTCACAACTTTTTTTTTACTTTTTAAACATAGCTCAGAGGTAATGCAGTAATGGATAAAGCATAAACTTAGAAAAACATCACATAGGCATCAAGTAAAGCCCAAGGTTGGATTAAGAAGTTCATTTGATTCAGCAATCTTAACACACTATGGAAAGTCAGAACATGAGGGGCAAAGATTGAATTTTCAGAAGATAAGAGAGGAAAGATGTGGCATATCTTCCAACTGTTTGTGCTAAACACACAACTTCCAAACCCTTTGTTCTTTTGCTGTTAAAAAATATGGTGAAATCTACAGGTTAATGTTGCAGTGGTGAAATCCTACACTAGAACACATACACACACACACACACACACAAATACACAGGTAGTATCTTCAGATCCTCATTTCAGTACACAACATAAACTTGCAACTTATTTTTGATAAGATAAACTTGCAAATTATTGATTATCCATATGAATATTGTGCTCTGCTTGCTAACCATTGCAATTTATTTTCCACGTACATGTGTGCATTGTTGTATAGTAGGCATGACAGTGTCAAAAGTGTAAATGCAAGTGTGACAATGAAGCATTCAATACTCAAGACTGAAGATGCAATCATTTTTTCTCCTTTATAACATGAAAATAAAAGCTTCCTTCTTGGGTGGTAAGGAAAAGAAAAGGCCAGTGTAGAACCAATAACCCATTTGCAAGTTACAGTCCACTTATGTGAGTGTATGTGTGTGCATGTGTTTGATTTGCAAAAAAAATAAGAACCAGAAAAAAAAGCACACCAAAGGGCACAAGGCATGTACAATGGATGCCAAAAAGGCACATCCAAACCAACAAAACAATGTCCCTCCCTTAGCGAGAGTCCAGCCAATCAACAAGATTGATGAAAGGCAAGTTACAGTTCATGTATAAATCATACACATGCCAAAGGTACCTCTTCTCACCAGCAAAAAAAAAAAAAAAAACCCCACATAACAATCATTGATTAAACTAGCAAAATGCAAACTGTGATGAACTTCAAAGTTATTGACAAAGCAGGAGTTTGATAAGCATATCCAAACCAAAGAGAAGAGGAAGGTTGCAGGTTATAGAAACAAAATTACGAATCATGGTGTGAAAGCAAATTCAACTTATATGCTAGATATGATATAGGATGAACATTCAACAGTCAGCAACCAACATTATTGCAAAGTTGAACAGTGAGAAACTCTGTCAACATGTGATATCAGTGGGTACACTACCATAATAAGCCTATTAGAATAATAAGAAAACAAATTCTGTAAAAATAATCAAGTGGAATCATGGTCAACATGGCATCAACTGAACAATATTGGTTGCAATGAGACAGCTACCAAAATTTTAACAAGAAGATTAGAAAGAAGCAAAAGGAGCACAAAGGAAAACCTGATCTACACTGAGCTCCCAATACTCTTTTTCTTCCATTGCAACAGCTAGTTGTGCAAGTGACTCCAAATAAGCAAGAGTAAAGTCCCCCTGACAATTTTTACCATGGCGCTGCACAGTGACATGAGAATGTTCTGAAACATCAACCATACTTATACCAGCAACACAGGAAGGACAATACCAGTTTCCTTCAGGAATTCTTGCAAGTGGAGGATTCAAGCAATAAGTATGATACTCTGCATCACACGTATCACACAAAAGAACACTATCATCATCTTTATCAATGCCACATACTTTGCAGACCCCCTCATCCCAAGGGGCTTTAGGAATATCGCAAGCAGAAACAAGAAAATCATCTATTTCCTTCTCTGTTTCTGCACTTAAGCATTCTGATTTAGCATAGTCTGTAAACTTTTGGACGAGAGGGAGAACCTGCATGAAAAAGACAATATTTTTCTGAATCCAAAACAAAACAAGAATTGATAACATGAATAAGTGAGGGATAGAGAATTTTCAGTCACACAGTACACCACAGATTTAATAGTGATTGGAGTAATGGCCAGTTCTCAACAGAATACTTTCTGCTACAAATTAATCAGGCAATAGTTCCAGACTGCTATCTTGTTGAGCAAAAACACTGATAGCACTGCTCTTGAGCCTAGCACAACACAGAGCCTGGACAAATGATATCTGGAAGGACCGACTAAATTGAATCACATGTTGAATATTGATCTGAGAATCCTAAAAGGGTAAGTAAGATAGCTGAAGACTCGCAAAAAGATAGGCAGATGGGAAGCATAAAGATCACACTTATGTCTTCAAGGACATATTCTACAATGTCAATAATGTAAATAGCCCTTCACTCATGCATTACAAGTATTAACTGTTCCAACTCAGAACAATAAAAGTAGAATATCCCCAATCCCCCAGGGAATTGCACCGCCTGTTTAATTGTAAGACCCGAGAAAATTCCAATTTCTGGAAAAAGGGCAAAATCGTAATTTCGGTCAAAAATCCGAAATTTATTCTCTAGATCTCTGCGATGATCTAAACTGACTTCACCGCTAAACGCCCTCACAAATCTAGTTAACATCAGCCGACCACAAATTCACACAGTCGATTTACATCGCTTCGGCAAGACCGAAAGATTGCGTCAGAAAATTCCATATTCGACGACAAAAGCCACATATAATACGCACTACGCTAAAACAGACAAAGAGAGAACGACTTTAAAACGGATCAATGGTGATGAGTGCTAAAATGTCAAAAAATCCAAACTTGGGGACATAGATGGCATTTTAGGAATTGTTTAAATGATAATAGGACAAATTAAAGATGCATAGTGTTATCTCCTACATATCAAGAAAAGAAGCCAAAAACGTACAGTGGGCATGGAGATTTGGTTCTAGTGAGAGAGAGCAGATTTCCTCTAAATTTCCTAAGTAATCCGACCGCCAAATTCTTCTGAGTAGCAAGGAAATGTTTCATTACGCAAGGCCTACGCTGCTGGTTCGCTTTGGGAGTTTTCATAAACTCCAGAGGTGGTTTCATCCACGAGTTTTACACTTTGCTAAGCCAGACATGATGTTGAAGGATTGAGCCTTAAACGGCTGATAGATCACTCCCAAAACTCGTGACTCAAGTATGAAAATTTTTTGCTGCTGGGGACATTTTCGCCATCCCCGCTGTCGTGACCGATTTTGGCTGTTTGCATGATAATTCTATAAGGTAAATTATGCTTTTGCGCGTGATAAGGCCTGAACACTACGCGCGATTCCAAGCTCACAAAAATGAACTCGAGGTCAAGGATTGCACGCAACAGAATCCAGGTTTTACTGTTCACGTGAATAGTGTTCATAAAATAAATTATGTGGAATAATGTGTTTGGTTAAGTAATTCAAATCGAATTGCTCGTAGTTGTTAATTAGCCCACGCGAGCTAATTTTTGGTGAAATGGATTGTGAAATTACATAACATGTTTGTGTGATTCAAATTATGTGAATATATGCATGATTATATAATCAGATGCTATATAAATTGTATCGAATCAGTTAATACGCATTCCATATCCATCAGCACTTCTGTAACGATACAGTGAGCGGAGCAGATGAGTGCCATTTATCGAGAGTGGTTTCGAGGCTCTGACTAATAATAATACACTATCTAGCGTGTCCATTATAATATCGAGGCAGAGACCATATAACATAATAATCGTCGTTTCTACCAACTGATATACATCTGAGGTTGTCCACTAAATAGATCATCTGAATCTGGTCCCACTACTTATATCTATGAGGGTAGTCCACAATTAAAAAACAAACACATTTGCTCTTGAAAAATGTTTCATATACTACAAAGTAGTTTCAAGCGAGTTTCTAGCGATTCAAATTAATGAGAGTGGATGCTTCCCAAGGACCTTAAGCTCAAAGTGACGGTTCGAATCTCATGAGTGGGAAGTGAACCCCCGGAGTGTGGGGATATCCAAGGAGTGAGGAGAACCATCTAAGGACCCGAGGGTGACGGATGGGTCTGACCTCATGCAGTCTCTGGGTGGGACCTCACGACATAAGGCGCCTTTGTAAGTACCCCACCCCGGCCCACTTCGACTGAGGGTGGTCCCACTCACAGCCATCCCCCAAACACAGGCTCTTCGCCTCCGCGCCGAACTCATCAGCTTGTTTTGTGTGACCCATTCGAGGTAGTTCCCACTACTAACTCGAGCTAAGAGCCCAAATGCAGAAATTTTAATCTACCTCGAATCTTGCATCTAAACACTGGTCCCAAGTGTAGACATTCAAGAGATCACATTTATTTATTATATATTACTTCAGCATCGTGATACGCAACAAAGTGAAAGAACTCCATTTAGGTGATTCCATTACTCTGGAAGTATAGTTCACACTGCCGAGGCATATTATTTTCTGTGCACAAAGTGAGTTGCTTCACGAGACGCTCATCCCAGAGGCCGTTTAGAAGAAAGTCGAAGTCACATTGCCATATTGACACATGTGGTCAGAACTCTATAAGTTTGATATACATGTATAAGGATAATTTTATTACCCTCTTGAAACTATCAGACAGAAGCTGGATTGATGAGTATTGGCTCAGGTAAATCTGGTCACTGCTTTTACTCATATATATATGTCATATCGAACCTGCTTTGGGATGTGTTTGTTTCGTAGAGCTCCCCAGACACAGCGAGAGATTTCACCCATTCGCGACACGGCACCCGACGCTCACGAAGATTCCACGGTCAGACGGTAGTCAACTGCCCCTTTATCGCATTGCACAATAGTGTTCCAAATCATGCATTGTCCACAAAAATAACACTTCATTAATCCGTATAGCTAGACTGATAATCTTTTCCAATGTTTCATGACCACACAGTGTGAGTAATCCATCATATGATTTTTCTTTTTTGCTAAGTGAGTAGTAATCCATCATATGATGAATATAGTGAGAACAATTAGCAAATGGTTGTCTTTGACCTATCCCTCTTCTTGTTACAGAAGCATACTTTGGAATGACAAGATTTTGAATCCCCTTCAGCCTGATGAGCAGCCATCTTGATAGTACACAGTTCTATTAAGGCACCAGCGTCACCCAAATCCTAAGATTAACAAAATAGAGAACATGTGCAAGCTTGAATACAACATCTTTAATTACAACAGAAACCCATAAGGAAAAGAAAAGAAAGCACTCTTCAATTACAACAGAAAAGACATCATATTAGTCGGTTGGTTATACTTGAAGAATATAGCATATGAAGATATAGGAAGTTATTGGAAGCAGGATTATATTATTCACCGAGAATATAGAGTACAATTTCACTTAAATCTAACCAAGGAAGTTCAACCCCACACCATCCACAACCACTGACATGAAGTAAAAAATAAGCAAGATTGGCTCAATCAGAACAATGAAGTTAATTATTGGAAAAAAAAAATCAGAGGAATGAAACAATATACCAACTCGAAGAAGTAGAATGATTTGTGTGTGTGTGTGTGTGCATACATTGCTGCATAACCACTAATGCGGAGACAAAAATAAAGCAGCCCTCTTTCAATCCGAGCATTAAAGTGATTCACCAACTTAGAAAACTAGAATGGCATGTTTAGATTGGGGTTGAGAGAGAGAAAGAGAGAGGTAGGAAAAGCTACAAACCTCCTTTTCAAACATTGATTCAAAATTCTGGGATAATGTCCTAGCCAGCTCAACCAAATCAGGCTGATCCACATAAGCAGTGTGTATATTACTCCATAGCTGCCATGTGAAAAAAATATTAGCATATTTTACAGGTGCATTGATCAATGCCAAGAAGTGCAGTGATCATGACCATCAACCTCTGAATACATATTAGATGTCAGTTATAAAATTTTGTAGGGGTGGAACTGTATGGAGAGGGGGAGAGGAAAGTAATGTAATAGAAGGAACAATAAAAAGTTATGTTGTAGTTTATCTAAAAATTACAAATTCAGAGCTCACGGCATTAAGTAGATTGAACAGACCGATAAACAAAATGCACTTCCAACTTTTCTAGAGTTGAGAACTTGTTAGCAACATGTACATTTTGGAACCAGTGGACTAGATATACTGTCTTAAACTCAAGGGGCAGCATCAGAAAATTTAATGAATAGTAATCCAAGGAACTCTAGAAGCAGTTATCATTTTTTCATTTCCTAAGGTAGATGAGAAAAGCTTTTGCTCAAGTAGCCAAACATGGTCTTAGTTTTTTTTGACTTCATGAACTAATACTTGTTAAGAAACAGAAGCTTTAAGATGATAATTGACAAATGAAACTTACTCTTGCTTTGTGTCTTCAGCAAGTTCTATGGAATGTACAAATGGGCTTTCCTGGATTATTAGGGGCACAGCGATGACTGAAGATTTTCTTGCATCCTTCACCCACATGTGAAGCTAGCAGTACCATAATAATTCAGATAACTTACCTTTGCAATGTGTCAGATGACTTGCCTTTATAGAGTGTTAATGTGGTCTAAGGCTTTATTCAGGGCTGAAGATCAACTTCGAAAAAAGTGAACTACTCCCTATAGACTATAGAGAGACTGGCTAATGTGAATGTTTTGGAGCTTGGGCACAAGATGAGAAGCCTCCCCATTCACCAAAGGGGAGATGCCTTTGGGTGCTCATTATAAATTTGTGGCAGCTTGGGATGGTGATGAGGAGCAGTTCCAAAATCACACTAATTAGAAGCATGTTTTCGAATTTGGCTTTTTATCTTATAACTTTCCTTCACTTGCCAAGAACAGTCAGGTTGAGGCTTGAAAAGATAGGGAGAAGTTTCCTTTGGACTATAATTCACATTTAGTTAAGTGGGCGGTTGTTTGATTAGATAAAAGAAAAGAGGGGCTAGGCTTAAGAATCTGCATAGTCTTAATAATTATCTTCTCTACAAGTTAACATTTTGCAAACGAGAGAGGGGCTTTATGGAATGATGTAATAAGAGGAAAGCATAAAAAGGAATACTGGGAGAGGGGAGAGGGAAGGGGTGGAGCTCTTATGATGTAAGGAAGGAGTTGTAGAAACAATAAGTGGTGCCATTTAGTTAATAGTAGGCACTCTTCTGCAGTAGTGAATGCACAAAGAGTGAAGTTTTGAAGGGATAGGTGGTGTCGGAACACTCCCTTATGTCTTTCTTCCCTTCTTTACCTGATGTCATTGGATCAAAGGAGGCTTGAGAGGGTGATACTGGGAGAGATGCCGAGGGTGATGGGTATTGAAACCCTTTTTTCTACTAGAAATCTCAATGATTGGGAAGTAAAGGATGTGGAGAGAATTTTTTCATAGCTATGTGGGAAAAACTAAAAAGTGCTTGTGGAGCTGGAAGATGGAGTGCGGTGGGTGAAGAAAAAGAACGATGACTTCTTAGTCAAGGCTTTGGAGTTGGGCCCCTCTATTCCTTTCCCTATGAAGAGTGTTTGGAAGACATCTGTGCAGTCAAAATTGTGTTCCTTCGCTTTGGAAGCAGCTAGGAAAAGTTTTTAACAATAAACCAATTGCAGAAAAGAGGTTTTTTTCAAACTAATAGATGTTTCCTATGCCAAGAGTGAAGAATCCATGAAGCACCTTCTCCATTGTGCAAAGCAAGGGTTTGTTTTGTTTTTGTTCTTTTTTTTTAATGGGCTGCAAAGCAAGGGTGGGAGTTGTTCCACTCAAAGATTTTTAAGTTTTTTTATTTTGTTTTTCTTCCTTGGTTGGAGACTAAAATGTTATAATGGATATTCCTTAGACATTGTACAATTCATTAATTGGGTGAGTTCTAGATTAGAGTCGGGTCACTTTTTGTACATCCTTTTTTTAAAAATAATTTTGGTTCATATGTGACGGGGTGAGTGTATCTTCTTGTAAATCCTGGGTTGATATACTTCTTTCTTGCTTATAAAAAAATAAAAATAAAAACCAAGTTGCTAGTCCAACACATGCTTACTTTGACTTGTACACTGAGAATGATATATCCTAATGCATGTAAGAAGCACACTTATCAACCAGAAAAGAGGTGAAATGAAGACAACTTCCAGGGTTAAAAGAATAGACAACCATGATTTTAGCTAGCCCTTGCCCAATCAAACCAAATCTTGAAATGAAAAATGAAAATAAACATAAAATACTGACCTCTCGAACATCCTCAAGAAAAGCTTCCCATGATCCACCATATGCCCCAACTGCCAATCTCAAATCAATAGTTCTAAAATCCAAAGGCCGTGACACCATGGCTGGTGCTCCTAGAAGTCCCTCATCATCATTATCACTAGAATTGACGAGTTTGCTTCCCAACAGAGTGCAGAAAACTTTGGCATCATCTGCTGCTGCACCATGACGTAATACAATTCGGCATTGTTTCATAATAATGTCAGAAATAGAAATGGCACGTTTCCTCTTTCTTTCCTTATCAGGTTTGCTCTTTAGACCTTCATCATGCACGATTCCTAGTACTGAAAGAACAGCTTTCTGTATTCAATCAACATAAGAGAGACACTGATATTAGGCCTGCATGTAGAGTCATAACTCAAAACAAAGAATAAGACCAAGTTCATAAGAGTTACATTTTGACAGCTGATTACAATACGAATTGTACTTAAGTTATCAAATAAATCCAAGGAATGCGTCTAGGCTCAGAGATTAAATAAGAAAAGTTATTAACTGGGTGTTGGTTGTTTAGTGAGAATAGAAGACAAGATTCATGAGGCAGCTCATCAAGTAATAACAAACAAATCAAATTCTTCCAACATGTCGGTTTGCATTACAAGTATTTTACACACAATCTTGAATGCTTAGTGTGTTGCCCTTCAGGTGAGAAATAGAAGACAAGGCATGGAAAGTAAGTCATAAAGCAATGACAATACAGAGCAAATTCAGGTAACATGTTGATTTGCATTTTTAGTAGCATAGCATGCATGCTGTAATTAAACAGGCTGGATAGAACAATTTATTGAATTATCAAGAGATCCCCATTATGTACCACCAGGATGATGAAACCATTTCTATCTCTTTTCAACGATAGCATAAATTTCCTTCTAAATTTTTTTTGATGGGTTATAAATTTCCTTCTAAATAAAAATGATAATTTGTACCTTCTGCAATAAAAAATTGGAATTTCTAATTTCCTAGTACAATGAAAACAATATCACGATTTAATTTTATTTTCATTTTTAATCTTGCTTAAAAGCAAACAACATTAGGTGCATGAGTTTTAAAATGACAGTATGGCATAAAGCAAATGAGCATGACAAAATCAGTCAGCCCACCTATACAGACAGAATTGCCTAACTAAAGAACGAACACTTTCCTTGTTTCAATACAATTCCAGAAGAATTTTACGAAAGAAAATGAGTACAGGGAAATAGCACCTTTGTAGGTCCTGATGCATTGCCCTTGTAAACCTCTTTACTAATTGAATGCTCCAAAATTTTCTTTGCCCATTCTGGAGGATCCATCTCCAAAGCCTCATAGATACGCTTTCTAATTCTGGTTCCCACATTCGTAGGTAGCTTCCTAACAGGTTCCAGAACCTGTGCCCACTCTGGGATATTGCCATCATTCACCACAATCATGTTATTATCACCAGTAGCTTCTGGTCCTTTCTCTTCTATTGTAAGAATGTCATCTTCTCTGTTCAAAGAACCAAAAATCTGTTTTCTGGCCTCTGCAAACAACTGAGAATAATATATAGATATTTACATGAAATGCTGCATTAGTAGACATATATAGCAGAGAAAATGGGGAAAGCAGATTAAATATTGAGATCAACTTAGGACTAGGAAACAACAGAAAAAACAAAAAGATGTTGTAATTTAACCCTGAAAAAGGGACACGGATGAAATTAAAGGAATATGAATCAATACATGCACATAAAAGAATGATAGAATACAGTGAAAGGGCAGATTTTTAGCAACCAAGAACCATCCAGATGAAATGGGAGAAGCACAATGGCAATCACAAAATCTACAAATCAAACAGACCAACCTACATGCATTTACTGTAAGACACAAATCAATGCCCAGAACATGTTCAAGTTGTTTCAAGCATTATCATGACATCGAAATCTAAAAACTAGATTTTAAGACAGGTGCTGGCAACAACGTAAAAGTTGAGGCTGTTCAAAACATGTCTATGAATGTAAACAAAGTTCAAGTATGTATATTATGTGGAGAAAGATAGTATATATATATATATATATATATATATATATATATATATATATATATATATATATATAAGGGCTTGGAGTTCATCTTACAAGTGCATCTGCTTTTAACATCTCAACTCTTGTGCAAGGAGCCAAAGAATTCTGACCATCACCTTGTAAGGCTTAAACACTTTTGCCACTTTCACGAACAGTAATATCAGCCGAGTCAAGGTTACCATCCATGGATAAGAAAGATAATATATATCTCCGAGCTAATTCTGGCCAAGTCAATTCATTAATAGGGAGCATATTGAGCTTCGTTCTTTTTGCAGGAATTGCATTATCTGTATCTTTCTTCCTTCCCCGTCTTGATTTTGATTCTCCAGAATCAAAATTTGGATCTACAAGGGCAGCAACCTTGAACTGAAGTTCACTTACTAGAGCTTTTAGCAGCGCACTATGCGCTTTTGTCAGAGTTACACCAGAGCATCTGCTGTAAGTAACAGATGCTAGCCTAGCTTCAGTGGCTTCCTCTCTTGGCCCCGTTTCCATTTGTATGAATGCAGGAGGATTACCTGTAGAAACTTCTGGACCAGAGTTAGTGCTTGAGGATGAGATGTGTCCACTTGCACCACTAGGTCCAGTTGGAATTCTCTCTTGATTTTCCTGGGCTTCTGTTTCAAATTTCTCAGGAAGATTTAAGTCATCAGACCATGGGCAAATAAGTTCCTCTTCAAGTTCCTCAATTGAAAATGGCTCTTTTAAACCCAAGATTTCATAAAAACGCCATAGTGACTCCCACACCTGCATAAATAGAACAAAAAAAGGATGACATTTCACATTGTAGTTAATTATAATTCAGATTATAACTATAGCCTACCCAAAAATAGAATAAAATAAAATAAAATCCAAAGTACATCTATAGTGTCAATAAACTGAATGCTCTCAAGTAGAATTTGCATACCTGAAAAACGTCACCAACAAGATCCGGGGGAAGCCTTGAACCCAAAGGATTTCCAGGAGGAGGACAAATAGCATCCATTAGAGGATCACCAACTTTATATCTCCTAGCTCTTTTGGATCCTCCGAATAAACCATCTATTGCTTCCTCTCCTTTACTTTGTACTTCATTCTGTGTTTCAGCCAGTAAGAGGCCATTTCCAACTGTTAATAATGTAGAATGGTAGCTTCTATTGTTCAGCAACTTGTACTGTGAACAGGCATGGACACCAGGCAGCTGTTCTAGCATCTCTTGCACAAATTCGACATCTAAACCGAACCTATCATGATCTAGCCAATTCTCCAGTACTTCACATTGAGTCTGAAGCTCATTCTCACCACGAATTACAGGTGGCATGCACACAGAGCCTGGTGAACTGCAAAATTTACTTAAGGAAGTATAACTCCTTTTGCTACTTTCATCCATGAAATCCAAGTGCGTTGTGCTTGCTCCAAGTTCAACATGCTCACAGAAGAACTTGAGACCGCCAATTCTCTTATAGGCTTCACAGCAGGCATCAATGAATTTTTTAGACACCATATTCCATACTGAAGATGATGAATGCCCTTGCAATGAGAACTCGCCTATTTCATCTCGCAATCTAAAATGATCAGATAACAAATTTTCAGAACTCTCGTGATGAGAATTATCCTCCAGAAGCAAACTGTTCAATGTCTGAACACAACAAGATCCATTAGAACTACTTTTTATACAAGATAAAATGTCAGTTTCCATTGGAGGGGAAGGGTCTGCAAGAAGTGTCTGTAGACTGCCATCCTCATCATAGTCCATACCCACAGAAATCATATTGTTGCTTTGTTCTTTATCTTGACCATTAGATTGGTCAATGTTGGGCATATGGAGAATAGTTGATCCATTTGGAAGGGGAACTGCAGTGCATGCACACCTCTTGACCTTGAAAATAGGTCCAGAATTACCACCATCAGAGACATCACACATAAAAAGAGACCCAGTAAGCTTATCATGCCAACAGGATTTATAGCCTACAGGCCACAGCTGATTAAAATTATGATACGAGGGTCTCACATCAACCTCCCCCAGAGAAAGAACAAAGAAATCTTCAAACTGAACAGGAAGTCCATTCTGCAAAGAAAATTGCAAACATCATGATGAGCAGCTGTAAGAACATAAACACTTAACAGTAAAAACATAAAATGAATGACTCAAACATCCTTGTATCAACCAAAAAAGGGGAAACATAGGAATGAGAAGGCACAAGAAGGACCAAATGGATACAGGATTGAGTAGACAACATGTACACTTACATTATGTTGCTGCAAACCAGTGCCACCATTTTCTTCTGGCGCAGCTTCAGTTACTTTTACACTATTCCCAAGATTACTAGCACAAAGTTCCATACTTTGATTATCAGATGAGGTATCCTTACAAAAATCAGTTAGCAAAGCATTCTTATTTTCAGCAGAGCTACTTGCCATTGAAAGCCTTGTTGACTTTCTTCTTCTGGGTAAATGCAATCTTTTCTTCAGTGAAGCAGACCCATCACTTCTTAGTTCAGTATCCATAGAATTGCAGTTAGACATTAACCCAAGATATACAGCAACTTCAGACATTGACTCAAATATCCTTCCATCGGGAGCATGGTAAACTGGACACTGTTCACAAGTCCTCACAGATTGTTTAAGTTCCACATGCCAACCTTTGTCCAATACCCCCCCATGCCTTTCCGAAATGAACTCTTTAAGGGCCTGAAGAAACTTCTCGCTTGGTTCCTGTGGTGGTAATCTAAAAGCTGTATTATTACTACTCCTAAGCCTTCCTAGAGGAAACCCCAAATCTACCTCCTCTAAACTCCTACTAGTATGATGCAATATATCTTCAAGACCCAATTTGACAGCATGTGTCAAAATCCCAGAAGCTTTTGGAAAACCAAATCCATTCCCAGCATACGAAAAGTTCGAATGTGTCTCTGGGGCACCAAATGAATTGCCACCAAAAGAATTATCACCCGGAGAGTGCTTTCTAAAAACCAAATAAATGTAACCAGTAATTATTTATGATAACTTGCATGTCAAGAAGTGTACTAATAATTCAAAAAAATTAAGAGAAGTGAAGCAAAATTTTAAAATATAAAATAAAAAGTAGAATGAAAGATTAAATATAAACATGAGAAATAAAAGAGCGCTTAACCTTATAATACATCTTCTGAGATGTATATATATATAAGGTTTCATAATCATAAAATTGCTCTCACTTGAAATGAATGATGGTATTTATTAATTGCAGTATGCATTCTCTCACTTATCAAAAACTGATCAAAAAAAATTCTCTCACTTATCAAAAAAATTATTACTGTTACCTAAGGTTCTAAGGTGACTGTATCGATGGTCACAATACATACTAAGTATCAGGAATAATTCCTGGAAGAGTAAAAATGCAAACAAGAAAGTTAAAAAATAACAAAGATGTGACATCAAAAAAAAAAAAAAAAACAAAGATGTGAATCACTTCATAAAATAAGTATTGAGAATCAAAGAATATTCCCAAGATATTCTTTGGTTTATCTCCTACCTTTTTTTGCACATTATCCTCCTTCCTTCTACATTTTATTTTGTTTCCTTTATGTTCCATTATTTTGTATATATATAGGTGTCTCTATACTATGTAACTCATTCATTCAATAAAGAAAAGCATTCTTTTCTTTTCTCATTTCACATGGTATTAGAGCCTAGTTTGGCAAGAGGTCCTGGGCTCGAGCCACCTCTTGGCAAGTTATTCCCCATTTGATGATGTGAAAGTCTATGGAGAACTCTATTTGGTTTGTTTGACTCTCCACGTGCGAGGGTATGGGGCTGCACGTGAGGGAGTGTGTTAATGTTAAAGGCATGATATTAATATTAAACTCAAATCCTACAAGCTTGAGTTTAGAGAATGACCGCTTAATACGATATCAGAAATATGGCTCGAGTTAGGGCTTTGTCATATTCCACCTCTAGCAACCCATCTGGTGCTCAGAGATCGCACCTCACCAAACCCACCTTCATCTCGTCAGAATCCTTCATTCGCTGTCAAATCCACTTATTGTTTAAAATTTTCCCAAGTGAACTTTTTCCAGTAGATTACTACATTCGGGGCCGTGAGACCCCATCACTAGGTGTGACGGGACCTGATCTACCCGTCAGGAGGAAACCCGGCATCAACCAGTGATCAACGCGCCGATCTTCTTTTCGACGAACTCCTCCATGTGCCAACGCGTGGACCACTTTCCGGTGACACGCTTCCACCTGCAGACTCGCCGGCCACCAACAAGGCCTCCTATGCCCCTGGTTCTTCCATTTGACACCTGTAGCTATGAGTTTTACTCTCTTTGGTCCCCGACAACTTTGGCATTCTGCTCCTTTTGCGCCATTTCCAATCATTTGTCATTGAATTGTGATTCTCAACACCTTCATAAATCTTTCTGGTGGTCACTCCCAGAATCAAGCTTTTTATTGACCCGTGTTTATTCGACATTTTCTCCCCACGATGTCAAAGGAGCTCATCCTCACCTTCAAGAGTTATTCTTACTTCAACGAGAATAAGGAGTACCTCCACTTACTCTAGGCGCCTAAATCAACATCCATTTCCTGGCTCCGTCTGCACTTATCGCCTTGGCTGGGCTTTTCACATTCATTCGACTCGAATTTGATTCTAGAGCCTCTCGATCACCTTCCAAGAATAAGGACTTTTTTCTTCCCTACTATTACATCATTTTACCTACGATTAGCTTAGCTAACGGATCTCAAACCAGCGGTTTGAACCATTAGCCAAAGTAATCGATTCAAGATGTCCGCTTCCTTCCTGACTCTACTCCACATTTATGCTCCCCGATTGTCTTTCAATATGATTTCTACTTAGTTGATCATGGACTTAATTGTTCGATATCTTTTTCTGGAGCACTCACACACAGTGTGATCATACGGAGGACGACAGCATAAGATGGAGTTTCAAGGTCTCATTCGGTCCACCTCTCATCTTCCATACTGCGACTTCCATGGATACTCCTCTCCTTATAGTCACCTTGGTCATCCGAATATTTCTAAGTTTCAAATAATGGTTCATCATTTTCCAGTTTGTCCTCAATTGAATGTGAGTCATGTCAGCTTGGGAAACATATTCATGTCCCATTCCCCAAACGCCTAGATCAACGAACAAAGTCTCCTTTCAAGCTTGTCCGCACTGATGATTGGGGTCCTTCCTGGACTAAGTCTACCTTGGGGTTCCGATACTTAATTTTATAGATGATTATTCTCGTTGTACTTGTGTATTTTTAATGAAAATTTGAAATTTGGGTTATTCTCTGTCCTTCCAAAAGTTCCATCTTGAGTTAATTTCAATTTAACATACTTCAATTCGTATCCTATTGATAATACAAAGGAATATCTTTAGAACCATTCTCTCTTTTATGTCACTTCATGGGATTAACCATTGATCATAACGTACTTACCTCCTCAACATAATGGAGTGGTAGGCATAACGCGACATTTAGTTGAAACATCTTGCACTCTTCTACTCCATCGCCACTGGGTTCCTCAAACGTTTTTAGGGGATGCTATCTTGGCCGCTTGTTATTTGATTAATGTATACCATCGTCCGTCTTGCATGATCAAATCCCTCATTTCATCTCCCTTTTTCCAAATCCCAACCTTCTAATGCTTCCTCCCTGCTCATGTCTTTTACAGTTTGGTAGTAGCTGTTGTCCATATTCTTACTCATGGACAAGACAAGCTCTTAGCCAAAGCCACAAAGTGTGTCTTTCTCGATTATTCCCCACTTCAACGAGGATATCGCTACTACTTTCCTAATACACATCGATACTTTATCTCTGCCAATGTCACCTTTTTTAAGAACTCTTCTATGTTCCCTATCACTCACCCACCCAGTTCTGATGTCATATCTCAACCCTTTCTTTATCCTATCCCAGATACCTCACTTGTACCTTAATTTACTCCGCTCGACCATTGAAAGTTTATGCCTTAGCGCGTACTAACATGAACCTCAGGGGGTGTTTCGTCTCTCTGTAGCTTACTCCTCCCGTGTGGTCTTATAAATCTCCCTCTTATGATCTTCACATTGTCATTGAAAAATTCAATTTCCTCTCATAACCCCATCCTATTTATAATTTTCTGAGCTTATCATCATTTTATCCTCATTACTACCTTTGTTTTTCCACCTTGTCTTTTGTTTCTGTTCCAAAAATTGTGCATGAGACTCTATCCCATCCAGATTGGAAACAGGCTATGTTTAAGGAAATGACTACTTTACATTCTAGTGGCACTTAGGACCTAGTTACTTTACCTGCTGGAAAAACACATGTTGGATGTCGTTGGGTGTATACAGTGAAGATTGGCCCCAATGGTCAAGTGGATTGTCTTAAGGCTCGGTTAGTTGCAAAGGAATACACTCAGGTCTATGGTTCAGACTACTATGATACATTTTCCCCTGTCGCTAAGATTGCCTTTGTTCATCTTCTCCTATCTATGGTTGCTATGCAATCTTGGCCTTTGTATCAGTTGAACATCAAAAATGCCTTCTTACATGGCGACCTAGCAGAGAAGGTCTATATGGAGCAACCACTTGGGTTTGTTGCTCAAGGGGAGTCTGGATTGGTATGCAGGCTACGCCGCTCATTATATGGCTTGAAGCAGTCCCCTCGAGCTTGGTTTGGCCAGTTTAGTTATGTGATTCAGGAGTTTGGTATGACTCGAAGTACATCAGATCACTCGATTTTCTATCATCGTACGAGCTCAAGGCAGTGCATTTATTTGATTGTTTATATGGATGACATTGTTATCACAGGTAATATTGGGATGGTATTCAAAGGCTAAAACAACATCTCTTCAGCTACTTTTAGACTAAGGACTTGGGGAAACTCAAGTATTTTATGGGGATTAATATGGGGCCAATCTAAATTGATGCTATAAATCAAAGAGGATGCTGGAATATTGTAAGAGACAAGATGCTGGGACATAAACCCAGAGAGACACTCCTAGGGATCCGAATGTCAAGCTCGTAACAAGACATGGGGAGCCTATACGTGATCCAAGGAGATATCGACGACTTGTGGTCAAACTAAACTATCTCACCATCACCCGACCAGACATTTCCTTTCCAGTGAGTGTTGTTAGCCAGTTCTTGCAATTACCATGTGATAGTCACTGGGATGCTGTGATTCATATCCTCCATTCTATTAAGGGAACACCAAGTCAAGGGGTGTTATATGAAAACAGAGGTCACACCCAGACGGTTTGATATCGCATGCAGATCGGGTGTGTCAATTCGCAAATAGACACTCCACTTCTAGGTATTGCCAGATGCCAGCTTAAAACTCTAATATCCCGAAAAGAAAGAAGAAACAAGATGTTATAGCCAAATCAAGTGCTGAAGCATAATACCGAGCTATGGCTTTGGCAACATGTGAACTCATATGGATAAGACATCTTCTTCAGGAGCTAAGATTTGGGAAGGATGAAAAAATGGAGCTAATATGTGATAATCAAACTGCTCTCCACATCGCATCCAACCCAATCTTTCATGAGATGACCAAGAATATTGAAGTAGATTGTCACTTCATCAGAGAGAAGATCGCATCAGGATGCATGACTACTAGTTTTGTCAACTCGAGTGACCAACTAGCAGACGTGTTCACCAAATCTCTCAGAGGTCCTAGAATTACATTTGTCAAAGTTTCTGCAAGATTCGACCTACGCTCCAACTTGAGTGAGAGAGTGTTGAGAATCAAAGAATATCTCTGTATATTCTTTGATTTATCTCCTACTCTTTTTTGTACATTATCCTCCTTCCTTTTACACTTTATTTTGTTTCATTTTTGTTCCATTATTTTGTAAATATATAGGTGTCTATATACTATGTAACTCACTCATTCAATAAAGAAAATCATTCTTTTCTTCTCTCATTTTTTTTATCAGTAAAAGATAGTTTATTGATCAAACCAAAATAGCCAGGACAACCCTACAAGTATACAGAGGGGGTCGAAGGCCAAAACAAGAAAGGGCTCGAAAACAAAAAACCTACTAGCCCAAAAAGTGCGCTAAAGAATGCAAATAAGACATCTTACAATATGGTGATCTCCCCACGCCCCCCCCTTCACTGCTAGCCCAAGAGCAAAAGCAGATCTAGAAAAAGGACTTCAACCTCGCTTTAAGGAGAAACAATCATCCTCAAAATAACACACCCTCCTTCCACGCCTATAACAAGCACAAGGGAGGAGCTTCTTCCAAAGTTTTGAGTCCCTTTTTCCTAAGGGGAGACGACCCAATTAAGATCGTCTTCAATCAGAGAGGACAGACCCATTCTCCTCCATGAATTGACACAAGGCCAATCCATAAAATCCAAATCATGAGACAGTGGATAAAGAGGTGCTCCATAACTTCTTCCGCCTTTCCGCAGAAGGGGCATTTACTAGCAAGTCCTTGGAATTGTGGAGAATATATTGTGGTGGTCTTGTTCTTTGTTGGGGGAAAAAAACATACAGAAATAGAAGTTTTCTAAGTATTCTCTCCTCTTCTTCCCTTCAATCCTTCTCCCCTGCTCCTTCAGTTCTGATAAAAAAAATCCCCTGCTGCTTGTTTGGTTATAATTTTGAGAGTAAACACTCGCTCAAAGAATGCCTCTATTTGGGTTGAGATTATTTGCATGTACCCAAACCTAACAAATTTCCAGTGGGAAAACTCAAAAGCATATGTAAGGAAACTGCCGTTTTGTCCCCATATAAAATCCAATGCTCTCTTTTCTTTCTCCACTATGATTCAAGAAACAAACAAATCCAACCTAATTTTTTACTATTTATTTTTATTAATATGCTTCCCCATGTTAGACAATTGCATGTAAATCTTTTTCCACCACAAGAGCTTTTCTCACCCCCAATATCAACTCCATTTATTTATTTATTATTATTATATTTTAATTCATCAACTTTTGGTCCACGAGGAAAATCACATGTCATTAGTTGGTTATTAGGAGCATCACGAAATTGTTCTGAATCCATGAATACTGCCAAAAGGGTATGACGATGTCATACGCAAAAAGAAAAAGACTTGTAGAATTTGTTAATCTATGAATATGATCTATATAGACCCATTAATCCATGCATAGATCCATTCCATATATCTCGAAAAAATAATAAATAGGAAAAGTAAAACTCTCCAATGAGGTCCCACTGTGCTCTTCCTTTCCCTCTCTCGCATGATATGGTCACTTTAGCGCAAGGTGAAGTGGATCTTTGGGTGAACTAAGGGTCTGAGGGAGGATGGAACTTTAGATTTGGAAGACCTTTTTATGATTGGGAATTGGAGGAGGTCCAAAGATTCCTATACATTGTTAGTTCAAAGTGTATCAACCCAAATTTCAGTGACAGGCTTTGGTGGAAAGAGGTAAAGAATGGTAGTTTCACTGTCAAAAATTGTTATGACTTGTTGGAAGGTGGAAGACAGCAGTTGGTTCCTATAAAGATGTTGTGGAACCCTATTGTTCCACGGCGGTTTTTCGCTGTGGGTTTGGGCTGCAGAAGATTTTGACCATGGATCAGCTTAACAAGAGAGGTTTCTCCCTGGCCAGTAAGTGCCTCTTGTGTGGAAAGGCTGAAGAGACTTTGGAACACCTGTTTATCCACTGTCCAAAGGTTTGGAACAGGGACGCCACATCTTCACATTGTCAGGGGCTAGGCCTTGTCCTCTCAGTGAAAGACTCCGATGTCGGGTTGACTCGCCTCCCTATGCGGAAAAAGGATTTTAAGCCGATATAAATTCTCTTTGCTTGATTTGAGCTTATCCGGAAGGAGAGGAATAGAGTTGTGTTCAAGAAAAGCAGCTCTCTGGGGACTAGATCAAGTCTTGTTTATTAAATTTCTTCTCTTCATGGGCTAGCTTGGTTCACGATGAGGAGCATTCTTTTGTTAGAGACATTATGTGTATTCCCTAGCTCTGTCTGGAGGGCTGGTTTGTTCCGGCTCCTGGCTACCCTATGTATACGTCCTGTATACTCTCTGGGACCCCTTGCACTTTCTTTTTGTTTAATATATCTGCTTTGTTTATCAATCAAAAAAAAAAAAAAAACCAATTGGAAGGAGGGCAGGGATTTGGGTAGTTGGAATCCTCCATTTTCAACACTTCAATGATTAGGACATGGAAGAGGTAAAGGGCTGGTCTCAAGAACTTCAGCCTTAAGTCATGAGAAAATATATGGAGGATATTTTGAACTAAAAAGAAAGTAGAAATTGTATTTTCTTCTGTTAGATCCCCTAACCATTCCACCACAAGAGTCTCTGATGATCCATTCCCTTGGAGTACGATTTTGAGGTCTTGAGCTTTAGTGAGAGTGGGGATTTTGACTTGAAAAGTGTCTTGAAATAGAATTTCGACTATCAATCAACTCAGTAGAAAGGGAAGAAATAGGTGCTACTCGTGCAAAGAAGAGGAGGAAGCCAATGACCATCCTATCTTATTCGCAAGAAACCTATAATGCTTTTTTTTGGGGATAGGTAAGAAACCTTCAATGTTATGGAATTTGGTTTTCTCTCTCTTTGGTGTGCAGTGGATTTTGCATTCCTTAGTTAAAAGGAATTTTCTTGGTTGGCATAGCTTGTTCATTGGCTGAGAACGCATGGAGTGATACCCATTGATGCTTAATATGGACCTTATGGAAGGAAACAAATGAAAGAGTGTTCAATGATGTTGAACGGTCCGACCAAGCCAACAAATATTCTTTCATATAAATTTTTGTGAATTACGCAACGGTGTACATAGTCGGTGTATATTTGACATTTTAGCTTGATTGTCAATGCGGTTCTTTGTCATTTTTGCCTAGTCTTTTGAGCAAGTGATTGTATACTTCATGTACACTATTTTGGGCGCCTGTAAGTGTTTCTAAAACAATCTCTAATTTACATATTAAAAAATAAAAGCTAATATCCCACTGCACAACTTGTGCAACTGCTTCCTCTCCATTTATATTAAATAAAACTCCAACAACATAAACCAAATAGTGATTATCTCATTCATGCATTGAATACACCTCCAAAAATCTTAAACCAGCTAATGCTTTCACAACGTGTATTGGGAAGCCAACATGCATGTGAGCTTTTCACCAAAATTTAGTCACAAACCCAACACAACTACTGGAAGAGCAACTATGATAACTATCAGGATTTCCATAGGTTAGCTATACCATAACTAAGGTTCAAGTGTACAATGAGAATTTGAAGAGGCGTTCAACAACTAACAAATCAAGAACAGTATTTAACACAATTCAACATAAAAAATGTATGAATTGGCATATATATATAGATATATATATATATGAAGTAATCAAAATCGGCACCACTGAACAGTATACGAATGTGAACATTAACGTATCTGATGATTTGGCTCACAGAATGATTAATGAGCACTGCGTTGAACTTTTTATTTTTATTTTTTGAGCAACGAAACTAAACCATAACTTCAACCGCTCAGAATCATGAAAAACCGATAGTGTACGGAACATCCTACCTTGAAGCCAGCAACTCCTCACCTTCCCCTTCACTAGGCGGTGAAGCGTTGATATCCAAAAGCCTAACTCCCTGCCGCCTCTTCAAGCCCAAGGGCCATCGCTTACTCCCAACTGCACTCCTCACACAGTCGCCGCACACCCATTCATCTGGCGTCCCCAACTGTCGGCCTTGCATTCCGACGCAAACGAGGTGGAAGCCGCGCTCACACCCGTCGCAGACCACAACCTGCTCCCTAGCCTCCGGCGCACCACACACAGCGCACACTGAGTCCCTCCCCTCCCCTGGCAGCCCCGCCGCAGCTCCGACAACCGGTAAACGATCTCCGTGGAAGCTCCGAACGACGGCGTACGCGTCAGGCACGTCGTGCGACACCTCGACGAAGGACGGCGAAGGGATCTCATTGAGATCGATACCCAGTACGGAGCGGGTCTCTGACTTGGAATCCCGGTGCTCGCCGCTCGAATCGCCAAGTCCCATCATCCGCGCAGCGATTCGGAGTCCGATTCTACCGTTCTCCGATACATCTTTCTAGGGCTCCGATGAAGAAACCTTGGAATGCGCGGATCGAAAGCGTTTGGGGTTTTGAGTTTGGTTTCCAGCAAACCGACTCGCTCGACCAAAAAAAAGTACACCGAGAAATGCAAAAGAGGGAAAAAAGAAAAAAGAAAAGAACAAGAAGGAAACAGAAAAATAAATAATAATAAATAATAATAATAATAATAATAATAATAGAAAGGAAACGAAACCGAAACCCCAAAACTCCTTGAGCCCTGGACTTCCCACGGCCACGGCCTCTCTGAACCTGGCCCCTCTCACGAGTCACGTCCTCCCCCTCACCTCCCAATGGTCAGCAATCCATATTTATCTTATATATATATATATATATATATATATATATAATATTTCACATTTTTCATTTTTCCAAATAAACGGTAGATTATTTATTTCTTTCTTTCTTTCATTATTATAACAATGGACAGGACCATCTTGCATATATCTCGATTAATTTCATATAAATCTAAATTAATGATCGGATAAACCTCCAACCATCATAACTATTATGATAATCATCGAACCTTAAACCAAGTGAACTACCTCTCAAATCTAATGAGTATTTATTTTTTAACAACATTATAAAAGAAATATAAGGTACCAAAAATATCAAATATGTCATAAAATGAAGAGAATCGAACTAGTAACAACTATGTTAAACCTCAAAATATTAAACCAATTGAGTTATCCTAATGGGTATTTATTTTTGTAATGGCATCATGGAAGGACAACATAAGGTACCAAAGATTGGTAATTGCAATAATGATGTGTGTGATGTCTAACCACAACAAAGCCATAATCTAATCCTAATTTTATTCAACCATTACCTCTATTTTATGGTACTAATTTAGAAAAAAAATACTAAAAGTTGACCCCATGGTAATTAATTACATCTCAAAACGAAATTCAATGTGTATGGAAAAGGATATATACCTAATTTGTACTTGAAACCTTGAAATCCTTCTTGTTTGACCCCCTAATTGATCATCATCTCGTTTCTGGGGCAGGATTGGGCCTTCCGTGTCTCGACTGGGCCGTGTTTGAAATTTGGCGGAATATGGGGCCCAATTTGAAAGTACTTCAGCCATAACAAATAATCCTGACCGTCGGATGAACAAACGGTAGTGATCCAACGGACAAGAATTCAGTAACGGTTTAAATTATTAATTAATGGGGGGAATAACGTAATGTTTATGGATGGCCATGGAATGATAAAGCATCATTTCGAAATCTCACTTTCTAGAGTTGAACAGTCAGTTCAAAATGGAGGTTACGAAAGGCAGTGGCAGTTTCGAAATTAAATCATTTACGAGGGGGTATTCGTTTATCGAAGCTCTCTATGAATTTATTTCATAGGCCTCACCTCTCCGCGAGGTCACATGCGAACTTCCCGTGCCTGCCGGCCAAGCCCAAGGTCTGGTCATCAAAGCGACGTCGTATTGACCGCTGGTCTCGTCGGTTACATACAAATACAATACACACTCTCTCTCTTGTCTCTACATTCTCTCTCTCTCTGGATTCTGCGCTCTCTACAGGGAGCGGGGGGAGTTTTCAGCCGATCACTTGCTCTTAGCTCTTCTCCGGTAATCCCTCTAATGCTTTCTCTTGATGTTGTGTATAATTTGTTTGAATGGTTGGTTACTGTTGGAGTTTGATTGTTGAATTCGAATCTGTGGAAAGAATGTGTTAATCGGATTCGTAGTTGTAGTTCAAATTGTGGGATTGTGATCTGTCGGTCCAGTTTGGAGCAAGATCTTGCTCTTGTCTGAGCTTCACATTCTACATCTGTGTTTGTTGTGTGTTTGGAGCTATGGATCTTTCCCGTCGTCTGTTTTATTGAATTGGTTAAGTGGTTTCAGTGTCATCTGCTTTTTTGTTTTGGTTTAGATTAGCGTTTGGTTGGTGCTCATTGTGATTGACTGGGGCGGTGGAAAAGATTAGGCGGAAGGATTAGTGTTGTCGGTTTTGGAGGGAATTGGGGTTGGGGTTTAAATTAGGTTTTCAGGAAGAAGGAAATGCAGTGGAATGGTTGCTGCTGCCAGGAAAATGGGTAAAAGGAAAGGAAATGGGACTTGGGTTGGGTTTTAATAAGATGAACAGCTACTGATAAAAAAAAATAAGATGAACAGCTATGGCTGGCTAGATGGAGTGGTTGAATTGAATTCAAAGGAATTGGGGTTCTTAGGTTTCAAATGAGGAAAATCTGGGATTTTGGTTTTATTCAGTTGCTTTTTATTGGCGGTGAAGTGGAGCATTAGTAGAGAGGGTGTCTATGATAAGACCTGAGAATGAAGTAAAAACAAGAAAACAAAAGCAAGAATAAGTCTTTGGTGAAGTTAAAATTTAGGCATAGTATACATCGGGCACTGTACAAGAGAGTTTGGAGATCACTTAGAAAACTGAAGAGTTAGAACATAAGGGAACCATGGACACAAACCGTAATATGCACTATTATGGGGGATGTGTTCAAATAGTGTTGATAGAAGGTTGGAAAACTTGCAGAGAGATCAGAGATACAATGAGAGGTTCTAAACTTGAAATGCACGGAATTTTCTTCTCATTCCTTGTTCTTCTCATTCCTTGTTGAAGTCTGAATAACATAGTTTTTAAGGTTGAGAAAAGGAAAATTTTTTTTTACTTGTTGGAGTGTGAATAACATCATTTTTAATGGTGAGAAAAGGAAAGGATCTTGGTTGCTATGGTGTTTTAGTATAGTTATCATGGCTGTCAGAGTAAGTAGCTTGGACAGAGACCAATAACAAAGTTTGAATATTCATTCTCTGAATTGCTGCTCTAACTTCTGGCTTTTAGTTCAGTGTCAGCTATAAGTGCTTCTATTATCAAAAGAGAAAAGGAGGACAGATAACATCACTTAAGTTGGAGTTGAGAAGGCAAAAAAATAAAAAATCAGATGACAATCTTCCTTGGCCATTCCAAAAACTTATGTGGCATGCTTGCTTCCTGTGTATCTTTTTGCCTACAGATTGATAGCTTTAATTTTCTGCTCACATACTTTGTCTTTATTTCAGACTTCTAAACACTGCATTACAGTGATGTCGGGGAAAGCTCTCAGAGATCTCAATATGCTACCTGGATCTGAAAGGAAGAATGAAAACTCCGGTAAAGGAGGTCTTACCAAGCCTTGTGTTGAGAACTCTAATGAAAATTCTGAAGAATGGAAGAGGAAAAACTCTTCCTCTTTGGTTTCAACTCCAACTAATGGTGGTGAAATTGTAAAATCTGAGGTAGAGATAGCAAATTCAGAAGTTGAATATATTGAATCTGAGAACTTGAATGATTTGGATGATGTGGATATGAGTCTAAAGGTACGAGATCTTCTTACAATGCTTACAATATACTTCTGAAGTATGTTAGATGTTTTATCTTGGTTGATACTTTCTTAGATACTCCATTACTTTGAGGTCAACTCTTTGTATGATGCTTGCATTTCTTACTTCTTTTTTAGACGCTCCTTGATGGACTAGACTCAAAAGACTGGGTTTTGGTGTGTGAAGCACTCAACAACGTACGCAGATTATCTATGTTTCACAAGGAAGCAATGCTTGATATGCTGTAAGTTTAAAATTCTTATGTGATAAATATGATTCAAAGAACTGAGGGATTTCAAACTTCTTCATATATATATATATATATATATATATCATACATTGGCTAATTCAGTGTTTGATATTTTTACCTATTTGACAACCCATTCATAGCCGTAATGTTTTTTATAGAGAGAATGTGATCCCACTTATTGTGAAGTCCCTGAAGAATCCAAGAAGTGCTGTCTGTAAAACTGCAATTATGACATCTGCAGACATCTTCAGTGTCTATAGTGATCATATAATTGATTCACTGGACCCAATGGTAATTTTTTTTTAAATATTGAGCCATGACTTCTAGTTAACCTCTTTGTGCATGAGTGTTGTTGTGTGCCTGTGTTTTTCTTTTTTAGTTTTTCTCTCTTTGCAAAGGCATCTTGCCTTAACAGTTGAACTAATTTTTATTCATTTATTTTCCCATTGTGATCAAATGTTGTGGGATTCAGCTTCTACAGCTTCTTCTCAAGTCTTCGCAGGACAAAAGATTTGTATGTGAGGCAGCTGAGAGAGCTTTAATAGCAATGACAACTTGGATTTCCCCTTTAACTTTGTTACCAAAGTTGCAACCCTATCTCAAGAACAGGAATCCTCGAATACGAGCAAAGGCATCAATGTGCTTTTGTCGAAGTGTTCCAAGACTGGTAAGAGACCTTTGATATACTCCTTTTCTATGATTAGTAATTTTCTTTTTACTATGACATTCAATACATAATAATCCAAATGTGCACAATAAATAACAACACATGACTATTGAGAAACTTGGAATACTGATACTCACAGCAAAAATTCCCAATTGAAACACTGGTAAGCATTAAATACCAAACAATTCTGAGATATCATAATCTCAATGAAGCCCTGATTTACAAAAATTGAACTCACAAATAATCCACATATCATACAACATATGAAAGTACAAGATTATATCATTGATTCATGGTCAATAACAAATTGGAACTTTAGGATTTCTTGAAAAAGAAAACAGAACAGCTCAGATTCCCATATCATAGTTTTACCATTTTGCATATGAAATTAAAAAGGCAACGGAATTGAGTAAAGATTACCTCCAAATTGGTGACATTGATGGTCGCCATGGTGAAAATGGGCGTCGGCTTCGTGACTGAATGTCTCTCTCTTTCTTTTCTCTGTGTGTGAATTGTGAATTTGAAACCCTAGCCTGATTATATAGAGAGAAGGTTCTGGCTCATCCATCGCATGTCCAGGACGTGTCTGAATTTAAAATAAATATTTATTTGAAGTTCTGGGACGTGTTCAACATGTGCTAGCATGAATGACGCTTGTCTAATTGTTTCTGAGGCCTGTCCACCATTATTGCCACGATCGTGAGACTTATATGGTGAATGTATAGGTGAATGTATAGGATGCATTTGGGTTTAAAAGAAATTCTTTAATATTTCATATCCCATCCAGCATATATCTGATTGTGTCATCTGTGGCATGCACTTTGATGCTGCAATAGTCCCTTCTTAATCTTTGTGAGCTTAATGAGGAAAATTCTCTGAAATAGAAACTCAGGGAAAAAAATTCCATTAAAAAAACTAGGGTTTAAAACATATTTATTATTGGATGCAATCTCTTCTCTGAGGGCCTGTTTCTTTTGCAGAAAAGTTATTTTTCACCCTTGAGGGTGGTTTTAAATCATTTCAAATATATTAGTTGTTTGCCTAGGTTTTTGGATATTTTTATGATGATAACACCAACAACAATGGTTTTTTTTTCTATAAGTAACACCAACGGCAATGATGATTCTTCTCTTGCCGTGTTATGGTTACAATACTATTAAGCAGATTGAACATCTTTTGGAATGAGATTGCAGTGTAAACCATCAATTGTACTTATTAGTTGTATCTCTTCTTTTCAATTGGTGCTAATTAACAATTTTGTGTTTGTAACACCTTCGTTATATGTTGTGTTCATTTTTTGTGCAAATTCAACAGGGAGTTGAAGGAGTAAAGGCATTTGGCATTGACAAATTGATCCAGATAGCTGCAGCTCAGCTGAGTGACCAGCTTCCTGAGTCTAGGGAGGCTGCTCGAACCCTCCTTCTGGAGCTGCAAAATGTATATGAAAAGTCTCATGAGCCTGTGCCCACTACAGTTTCTGAGCAGCCGGAAATGAGTTCTTGGGAGCACTTTTGTCATTCAAAGCTTTCTCCTCTAAGTGCACAAGCTGTACTCCGTGTTACCAATGTTGCGCGGGAAGGTCTTGTACTCGGTTCCTAGCACAAGGTATATATGTATGCATGAGGTTTAGTGTGTAATTGTCTTTTTCTTGCTAGCATATATGAGCTTCTTCAGTGACTACTGTCTTCTTTTTACCCTTTCATCTTGCATTGGATTGAGCCATTATATTTTTCTTGTAAATAATGTGAAACAATGAGATGCTTGGAAGTGCGATTGAAGCATATGTAGTTGAGGTGAAAATTTTACAATATTTTTCTCATATGGTTTACTAGTAGTTACCATTCTCTACAAATGATGTGAGCTTTAATTCACTTTCTTCTCCAAACTTTGATAGTATGGGGGGCTGTTGGTTTTTGTGTTGACTTTGGACTATTCTCCCATTTTGTAAAAAAGAAAGGAAAAGAAAAAACTGTTTAAGGAAGATAGACTGATGGCAAGACTCTTTCTTTTGTCATTGCTGGTGTTAAACAAGTGGTAGGAGAAGGAATAAAACACTTAGAAAGAATAAAATACTGTGACAGAAAATCTGCCACCAGAAACTGTTGGTCTTACTGAGCTATTCAACAAAAGCAAACTCATGATGAGGGGTGGGGGTGCTCCCACCACCGTTAACCTTGTGAATGCAAACAGGGAAAGAGTTTTATTAAAAACAAGCTTTGATTGATATTTGATTATTGGGGAGGGGGATTTAGGGTTGGGATTCAAAAAGCTTAATTCCAGCTTGCACATCCCAATCATAAATTAATATCTCATCTACCTCTTCTCTTTATATTTTTTTTTCTGAATGTCCAGCTAATTTTGGCTGTTGTTGGGTGATGGCTGATTGATACCCTTACGGAAAGTCACCATGTTATAAGACTCTAGCATTGGACATTGATTACCTTACCTTGTCACGGCTCCTAAATTTGGTGAAGACAAGACAATGTATAGAGCATGTGCCGAAGTCAGTGAAGATTATCTTAATATAGTGTTTTAAGGCAAGGTCTTCTTCCTCCTTTGCTAAGCCTACTTACAAAAAAGAGTGTGAATGAATCACATGTCCAAGTGACCTTAACTGGAGACACTGGTGGATGTGGTCGTGTGGGTCTTCTTTCTTTCTTTTTTTTTGGTCATGACATTAGGTGTTTTGTGTGGATCCATGCACATATGGAAGGCATTTTAAGTAATACCACATCTAGATTAATTCTCATTCGAGCCGGTAAAGCTCTATCACAGAACGTAGCTGCATTCTCAGGGCTCGAACTTGAGACATTTGGTTAAGTCATGAGAGATTCCAACCATCTCACCTACATGTTCGGTGGTCTTGTGGGTCTTCTTTATCCATATTTGCGGGAGTGTTGGAGTTGGGTTGAGTGCCCAAGTGACCAGTGTGAAAAATATAAAAAGGGTTGTAATCGGAAACATCGGGGTTGTTTGGTGTTATTTGAAAACAGGTATTATTCTCTTAATTTAATGTTTATGTTTTTCAAGAAAAAAAAAAACAAAATAGGAACTAAACGTGTGTGTTCTCACTGTTTTCCTTATTTTTTAAAAACAGAAAACTGTTTTCAAAAATTATAACCAAATAAGTCCATCAATATCCTTTCTTCCTCTTGATATGAGAAAAATAATAGAGAAGAATCCAAAGTCCCTCTCCCTTCAATATTGTTTCCGTGTGAAACTTAAGGTCTAAAACATTTGTGTCGTGGAAATAGAATGGTTCCGTTTTGTGGTTCTATTCGCGAGTTTTAGACCGAAATAATTTGTTTGAAAAAAAAATTATTAAATTAGTTTGGAAACCAAAATAATTGTCAAAGTATATGTGACGATTAGTGATCATTGACAACTAAGAATCAATTACGAAATTCCTAAACGTCGTCATTCACGATAGCCAAGAAGGTTTTAAAATTTCAGATGTCGTCATTCACGATACGTAATTGCTTTTCAAATGCCGCCGCCGCTGACAACGCATAATTAAGTTATCAAATTAAGGTCAAATATTTGACCTGAATATCTAACAATTTGAAATTTTTGTTCCAAACATAGCACCGTAGGTTATGTGTTTGCATTGCTTGCTGTTTTACTTGCAGGAAATCATTCCTTGCATATGTCAAAACTAAAAACATCACTGAAGTTAAAAATCTTATCAATTGATTCTCATTTGATTTTGATTTAATAACTTTATCCTCAGACGTTTCATTAACATTTTAATAATATTAATTCTTAAAAGAGAGCCTCATTTATCTTTTTGAAAATTAATTGGCCATTATGCATCAAGTAAAACAAAAGAAACAAATATGTGTCTAGAAATCGTGCCATGGAGCTCTGTCATTTGATTTGTTTTTATTTTTATAAGCAAAGTGAAACAATTTAAACAGTACAAGTTAAAACCCCCAAAAGAGATACATAATGTATACAAATATGTGCTCTAAGACCTATACAAAAGAAACAAAACACTGTTCTATAACTAAGATCTAGCCAAAGACACCAAATGATTATCAACAATCATAATGCATAACCACTAGCTAAGGAACACTAGCCGATTATGATCTCCATGCATAAACCAAATCATATAAATATATAAAAAAATTGTATACAAATATCAATATATAAAAATATCAACATATATCAACGAGTCCCACAAGATGACATATTTATATTTCTCTATGACGCCTGTATCATTACAGCCAACATCCATAGAACCCATGCAATCTCAAACGGAGCTGATGAAACTGATGGAGCTAAGGGAGCTGATGGATGAAGTACTCGACGTATATATGGAGCACGAGGTCGCCACCTCTGCCGCACCAACTCGATACAAGGTCAACGATGCAGGTCACCGACGAGGTAAATGTGGATGATAAGGTTGATATCTACTATTATGGAGGTTACTTCCACGACCGACATGGTAAAGATGTGTGTGCGGTCTTAGGGTATTTGGCGGTGATGCTAAGTCCAGTGGGGTATAAAATCTCGAGTGGATGGGTGTAAGTATGTGGGGGTATCGGGCAGCAATGTCTACTGTGTGTACCACGACTGCCTTCACCATCTCGACCATGACCTCGACCACCATCTCGACCACGACCTCACATATCAACTCTCCCTCTCCCTCTACCTCGAATGGGCTGCATACGTATTGAAGTGGATGACACCGGAGGTCTAATGGATGGTCCATGTGATGTAGATGCCTCTTGATCGTAGTCGGCAGGATGGATTCTTCTTCTCCGATCCGGTAACACCGACCAGCAAATGATGTAAATCGTACACCAAACCGGTGGTAGCATAGTGCGAGCAACTAGCTATGTCAGCCATGGCAAAGATCTAAATGAACAAACCAAATAATTATAAATACATAATCTATTGATTGAAATTTGGAAAACACTTTACAAACACAGGACTTTAACTTACCAAAACCTGAGTAGTACCGGCTTTAGTATGAAACCTCATATCATCCCTATGAAGTGGTGGTGTCATAAAACGTTGTGTAATACGACGATACCACTGCATATATGGATCATGGAAGTCCATCATACCCACTATAGGGGGTGTAGTGATGATCATGCCCGCTCGCGTATCCCATAAGGCAACGTATGGAGCATGATACGTCGCTCAATCTCTCTGGTGTCGTCCACGTGCATCCACTCTATGAAGCTGTTGCTCATAAGAGCAAGATGGAGGTATCTCTTAGTGTAGCCCAAACTGGCGCAAGACTTGCTTTAGACGATGCCACTCAACAGTCTCGAAACATATAAGTGGTGACATCGTCCACCAAATCTCCTAATCAGCTAAGCAGATATCTGGAAGCTGGTCAACCAACTTTCCAACGTATGGCTACCATAAGACCTACACATTTACACTTGACGTCAAAAACTTTTATGTGAATATGAATGAAATTACTATAGAAGCATATACTTTTACATATATCATTACCTGATCAAGAGTTTGTGCATCCAACTACTGATCTTGATATAGGAGGAGTACACCGGATGGGTTATGCACCCGTGTCAAAAGTACTCTCCACCCACACCCCAATGGAAGAGCTGGCTTTGGCTTTGGCTCAACGGCAAGCTCAACTGGTAATCCATCGTCAAGGGCCTCAAATAGTTCCATCGGTCTACACGACATCGCCATCATGTAGCGCATGGGCGGGACCGGTGGTGCCGATATGCCGTTGATCGCCTAAAATCGGGCCGCCCCACGTGGAAGTCTCTCCCCGCACTCATAGTGAATATAAAATAAATAGAAAGTAAGCAACCTAATGATGTGTTGTGTATATGAATGTGTATGTAATAAAAAAATATTACATACTCAGACGTTGTAATACAGAACCGGTTAATACCCGCGTCTACGATCCGCCGACCCCAAGCATAACTCGCGACATGTATGTGCTTAGCACGCGCCACCCCAACTGACAAGTCGCAAAGATGTGTCAAATCTCGTAGTAATGGGAGAAAGCACAGATGAACATGCACTCCCTTCTTATCCACAAACAAAAAGGATCCCATCAGCGCTAAGATGAAACCACGCGCACTCCGCTCTAAAGCGACCTCATTTGCATCAGGTGCTGGGGTGGAAAACTGGTCACATAACCACCGGATGGAGATAGCGGATCCTCTAAGAGCATCAGCGGGTGGGGTGACACCGAGCAGCTCCCCGCACAACTCTGTCACATCGAACACACATGTCCCAGTGACTACTGGTACATCGATATGGAGGCTAAGGATGATGGCAACATCCTATAACGTGATCGTCATCTCTCCGACGGGCACATGGAACGTGTGTGTCTTGGGTCGCCATCTCTCGATGAGACAAGTGATAAGTGGCCAATCGATCATGATGTGGCCCAAGCGGTATACACCATAAAATCCCGTGCATATCACGTATGGACGAATGTGTATATCCATCCTCCACTTAGCACGGTTGCTTCACCATTGTCAAGGATAAAGTACTTCCGAACTATAAGCAAATCTAAGAAAACAAAATTTATAATTGATTATATATAAATTACATGTTACAACCGGAAATATTAATTGATAAGTAATAAAAATACATACTCGCTCAGATCTACTAGTGCGACTCCGTGGTTTGTCTCAGAATACCAAGCAACAGATCCAAAGGATCCGCATCACAGCTCCTCTCGAACGCCTACATCTATACAAAACATAACATGAAGGCAATATAATTATTAATAAAACACATTGGAGAAATAGTATCAACATAATTAATGCAAGTACTAATTACAACAGCAATGAATTAAAATACACACGTACATGATTGATATCTCATTTAATTAAATAAGGTAAACAAGTATTTCATAATCCAAGAAATACACATTCGTACATAAGTGTTATACAAAACAACTACAATTCCCCAAGGCAATTGCCCCCCTAAAAAAAGAAAAAAGAAAAAGTGAGTTACTTCACATCTATCACTGAACTTGATTTCTATTCTTACAAGATCGCCATCAGGACTGTCGCTTGCTACAAACCCATGTGAAAGTAGTTTTCCCCTCCCTAACGTCCATTTCATTATGCAATCGGGTTGATTTAGGATGTTCACTGCCTATGTGTTTCATTGACTTAGGAGGTACAATCGTAGGACCATCATAAAGAGGCCACTCATCTTCATCATCGAACAAACTTACCTTATCAGTAGTACGCACTACGTAGTGTAAGAAATTTCAACAAATAACCAAAAATCAAATACATCGATACGACATGTGCTATGATATGGCTACATGGAAATCCATCAGTATTTCACATGTGCATTTTTCAATATGTGTTGAAAGACGCGCTTGACCATTCCTTTGACTTGACATGAAATCGGCCATGTATGTGACTGTGAAAGAACAATTTCCATCGAATCCACTTTAATAATACGACTCGAATCTGAGCATCACCATATGGAGTGAATCGTTCATCAGATGCCAATCTATTAGCACCTTGTTCCCTTCTTGAAACAAAGTAATTGTTAAGGCGGAAGAAGGTCAACTGTACTAATGCAGTGAATGGTAAGCTACGAGCTCCTTTAAGAACATTGTTAAATACCTCCAACATGTCATTGCCATTTGGTCCCATATCTTCGACCTCCATCATGTGAAAGTGCCCATAACTGAAAAGGGATTACCTCTAACCATTGTTGTGCTTCAGAATAAATTCTCCCAATTGTAGCCATATGCTTATTAAATTTGCGTTCTGTACTCTCTAAAGCTGCTCTGCATACCAAATTCTTCAAGATTTTATCTTAGAACATGGTCATAAAATTGCTTGCAAGATGAAGCATGCAAACTCGTGGATAAAGTGCACGGTGCAAACAAACAAGATGAGGATCACTCATTACTGCCATAATACCTGGATGTCTGTTAGATATAACACAAATCCCTCGTCCGTTGAGTTACTCTGTTTCTGATACATGCCAAGAACCATCCCCAACTATCAATATTCTCGCCTTCTATAATAGAAAATACCAATGGAAACAACTGATTATTTCCGTCACACCCCATAGCAATCAATAACGTGCCCTTATGCTTTCCATACAAATGTGTACAATCACTCAAGACGTGGACGATAATACCAACCTTCAATAGATGACTTTAATGACTGTGAACTGACGCCCCAACTGCAGATAGATGTCAAGGAGGGTCACTTTTTTTTTTCTTCACGTATAAACTTTAAGCTGTTCATTCATATAATGTTAAACAATTAACTTGTAATATATTCTCAGAAAATGTGATTACAAAATATATATACAAGCTCCATATATGGAAGTGTTCAACATTTACACATTACAATACTACAAAGTTCCATACAAAAATGTGACCTAAAGGCCTCCGAAGGCACCTCACTGATGTGTGGCCTTTGACCCATTCGATGTGATCGTCTGCCCGGTTTCTTCTTTTTCCGTATCTACACTGATTGAATGACTGTAAGGTTTCTACGCCAGTGGGAAATAAATACACCGATGACTCACACACATGTCACCCCACTTATACAAATGCATATAACACATATAAACAAAGCATAAGACTTATCATTTCTCATATATATACTCTCTACAATGTGCTTTCTATTTCTTGTCATCTTCCATACTTTTCAAGTGTCATCTTGTATTTACTTCTTATTCCTTTGTAATTCGTATACTTTCATCGCATAGCAATGCTATGTTTCTCATATCATGTCATATATTCTACCTTTCGCTTATTATAATTTGTCATTTTCTTTATGTTTCATGCCCCGCATAAACCTAGAAGTGGATATTACTGTGAAATCAGAAGACCCGGTTGGCAATCGGTTGTCAGACGAGACAATGATCATTCATAAGGCGCCGAAAGCGCTAGTTGGTGACCCTTTCGCCACCCTCGATCCAAACTTATCTACGCCATCGACTAAACTACCGATATCGTAATGTAACGTAACATAACTTTATACTGCAGACTTTATTTTTCCTAATAGGCATGCCCATCTTATCCCTCTACTGCGCCTCTAAGCCACAATCAACGCTAGTATTTTACGCCGCATATATCCTTCATATTCCCTAATAATTATTGTTATTCTAAGAATCATATGTAGATATATATATATATATATATATATATATATATATATATATATATATATATATATATATATATATATATATACCATCATTTATTCATAACTTTGCATTTTTCATGTCTCATCGTATTTATAAATAACTACGCTACCTCAGACGCTACGGTAGCTATTTATTTAATAACCATAGTTACCCCGCGTAACCTACTGTTTTTTCAGGACTAATACGAAATTCCGATCTTATCATGCTATCTATTGATTTAATTTCGAATTAATCGCTTCCATAGAATGTTAACACTCGACCGGAGTCAGACGAAAAGCACACCTTCAGCCAGGCCATGCGCAGCCGGCTTCGATGAGTCGACCAACCGATGAGCTGCAAAGTGAAGTGACGCAGCTCAGTCTAACACCTCGGGTTCGACACAATATCTTCCTCATGCATATGATGGATTCTGACTCAATGGGCTTTCCATAGAGTCCGCTGTTCACCCAAATCGAGTTCAAACGAAGCGAGATGGCGACCTTCAAGTCGGGAGGTCATGCGCAATACCACGAGTCACTCGGATCGACGAGTCGACCGGCGACGAAATCGCTTGACACCGGCTCCGACATCTAATATCTCTCAGGCATGGATGGATTCTGACCTCAATGGGACGGAGTCCACACACCGAACCGAGTTCATTGACGAAGAAGTTATGACCTTAGAAGTTGGAGGTCATGCGCGGTCGATCTTGATTAGGCGACTGGGCCCGTATTTGCACTGGAAGTGGCGAGCTCGGTCGACACCTCGGTCTGACATCTAATATCTATATGCATATGGATGGATTCTTGACTCAATGGGCTTTCCATAGGAGTCCAGAACCTCGAATCGGAGTTGAGCGAAGAAGTTATGACCTTAGTTGGAGGTCATGCGTGGTCGATCTTAATGGTGACTGGTGACGAGTGCACTAGTGACGAGCTCAGTCGGCGCACCTCGGTCTGACATATATCTTCCTCAGGCATATGGATGGATTCTTGACTCAATGGGCTTTCCATAGAGTCCAAGAACACTGCATCGGAGTTAACGAAGGAGATATGGCCTTCCAGTTGGAAGTCAAATGCGTAGTCCGATCTTAACTGGTGACACAGGCCCAGCGGCTGCGAAGTAGCGAGCTGATCTAACACCATGATCTGACATCTAATATCTTCCTCAGGCATACACGGATGGATTCTTGACTCAATGGGCTTTCCATAGAGTCCGAGAACACCCTGAATCGGAGTTCGGATGAAGGAGATGCCGACCTTCAGTTGGAGGTCATACGTGAAACCATCAGCAGTGACTGGATTGGCAGTTGACACGAAGTGGCGAGCTCATCTATCACCTCGGTCAGACATCTAATGTTCTCCTCAGAATATGAATGTATTCTTGACTCAATGGGATTTCCATAAGTCGAGAACGCAATCGGAGTTCAGGAGCCGAAAGAGATATGACACGCTTACAGTTGGAAGTCGTACGCGGTCGATGCTTGATGGCGACTGGTGACGGTACATGCGAAGTGGCAGGCTGACTCTACGGGGCGACTGCGCTCTTCAGAGCGAACTAAGCTCTACATTATGAGTTGAGCTCTGCGCTGACGAGTTGAAGCTACGCATGGCGGTGAAGCTCTTCGGGACCGAGGAATGCAACGCCTATTTGGCGACCCACATGGTGACCTCTCATCCGTTTTGGTATTGAGTAAAAGACCATAACTTGGTCCTGAGGTCCAGATGAAATTCAAAAACCACAACATCAGTTCATTGATGTAGCTACAATTTCTTAGGGGACTTACTTGCAAAATTCTCTTTATTTATGATTCAAAAACTCGTTCTAGGTCGGTAGTTGACCCAGAATTGTGATGGCCGGCAAGTCTAAATGGACTGATCTCGGTAAGGACCATAACGGTCTACAGAGGTCAAATCGAAATTCAACCCAACATCAAGTTCATTGATGTGGCTACAATTACTAGAAGGACTCTTCTGAATTTCCTGTATTATGCAAAAACCCGTCTTCAGGTCCATTTACTGCATCACGAGTCAAAATGATTACAGTTTATTACAACTAGACCTTCTCCAAAAAACACATATCACAAGGCGCCCAGAAACTCTCTCAACTCAACCACGAAATGAGTTTGGGGTTTCAAACCCAGACATACACAAAACAAGGGTTCCAAACCATGTATCTGTGATTTTGGAATAAAACTAGATTTCCATACTAGTAACTTACACAACCTTACTCGCCCAGTTCCACTCTGACCCAGGGCAATATCCATACCTGTGATCTTCTTCTTCTTCTTAACTGCTTCTTCCCACTGCCTCTTCTCTCTTATGCGTATTTGCTCTCCCTTTCTCCAAGACCAAATTAGATATTTCTTTTGGTCTTATCATATTGATCTTATCCGCTTTTATTTTACTTTGGTCCTCGAGCTCTTATAATATTTCTGAAATCAATTTATAATATTTTACAATAGCCTCCCGAATCTTCTTTATTATTTGTAATTTAACTTATGCATATTCCACTTTTGTTTTATCTTTATTTTATTCGAATAAATACCTTCACGTTTTATTATACCCAAACATGTTATAAAGCCCAGGGTATAATTTGAGATATTCTGACTCTCCCCCCTTAAAAGAATTTCGTCCTCGAAATTCATGCATTCGAAAGAGTTAAGTCTTGTGCTCTCATAGTTGCTTACGGCTCCCAGTAAGCTTAACACCTATAAGTGGTACGGAGAACTTTCACTAATGGTACTTGTTTGTTCCATGTTGTTTCACCTCTCGAGCGAGAATGGTCTTTGGCTCCTCATCATATAATGAAATCTTCTTGTACTTGTATCTCTTACCTTTGGTAGTATGTGCGGCTCCATCAGACGGTATCTCGGCTTATCGACACATGAAACACATCGATTAATTTAGCCCGACTCATTAGGGAGTGCCAATCGATAATACCGGGGCAATCGTTCCCAATCTCATATGGCCCATAGACCTTGGACTCGACTTGCCTTGACCCAGGCAGAATTTTCCTCCATGGTGATGATACCTTTAAGAGACGCATGCCCACTTTATATTCAATATCTCTCCTCTTTAAGGTTGGCATCTGATTACACAATGCATCCTTTAGCCGTAACTTTAACCTCTGCCGAATAACTTGTACTTTCTCTTTTGTATCTTTTACTATGTCTGATCCTTTCAGTTTATGCTCATTTAATTCTATCGACACACGAGGAGTTCCATTTACGGCCATACAAAACCATGTAGTCTTATACCAATGCTTGACAGAAAACTATTGTTATAGGCAAATTCCAATGTGGAATATACCTATCTGACTTCAGAAAATTCTATGACCTGACCTAAAACATATCTTCGAGTACTTGAATCAATCTCTCTGACTGTCCATCTGTTTGCGGATGGAAAGCCGTACTAAAATTCAACTTAGTGCCTAAAGCTGACTGTAATTCCTTCTAGAACCTTGATGTAAATCGCAGATCTCTATCTGACACAATAGACAACGGCACACCATGCAATCGCACAATCTCATCTATATAACTTCGGCTAGTCGATCCATAGAATAGTCAATCCCATTTGGTATAAAATGGGCCGACTTTATGGAATCTATCTATAATCACCCAGAGACGAGTCATGTTTCTGTTGTGTGAGGGGTAAGCCCGACACAAAATCATGGTAATGTTATCCCACTTAGGTGAGGAATTGGAAGAGGATTTATGACACTGGCACTTGGTGTTCAGCTTTGACTGGCGACCGCGTCAAACATAGACACGTAACGGTCGCGTCTCTTTCATTCGCTCACTAATAAAGCGTTTTCAAGTCCTGGTACATCTTCCCTCCGGGATGCATGGTAAATACCGTGTATGAGCCTCGAATAAACTTTCTTTGGCTCTTTATCATCGCACACATAATCTGTGCGGAAATACAAAACTTCCATTCTTTCTCTAAAACTTCGGTCTTGTCACCATCTCCCTAACAATCGTAAATTTTTACGTAACTCTTCATCATTTTCTTGCGCATCTATAATCATTTGTTTTAAGAAAGCGAGGTTTGCTTCTAATTGAGCCTTATAGCTCCATCATCTCTAGTCGCCAATCAACATCTTGTGGTGATATTTACTACTGTAATCTTTGACCCAAGCATCAATTTCTTATATTAGCACTTTCGGGATGGTAATCTATGATGCAGTCATAATCCTTTAATAACTCTAACCACCTCCGCTGTCTCAAATTTAACTCTTTCTGCGTTAACAGTGCGAGTTCTTTCCCTTGATCGATTAATAAATTCTACACTTTTCCCCTTATAAGTAGTGTTGCCATATTTTTAAAGCAAACCTCACCATTCTTACTCTAGGTCATGAATTGGGATAATTTTGTTCATGTGGCTTCCAACTGTACGGGCGCATAAGCCACTTTCCCATGCTTTGCATTATTAACACGCATCTAAACCGATGCATGAGCGTCGCTGTACAAAGTATACTCTTTCCAGTGGCTGCGTGATGCGGTGCCCGACCCGGCGTCCCTTTCAAGCGTTGACTATTCGACATTTTATCTGTCCACCGAACTTTATTCCTTTCTGGAAGTAACTTGGTGGCCAGACTATGACCGAAAAGCCTCTCCACGAATCTTCTATAACTTTGCTAAACCAGAAACTTCTCTTCGGTTACATTTTGAGGTGATTTCCAGTCCGCAGCTGCTTGATCTTAGCGGGATCAACTCTTATGCCCTCGTGAGACCTGATATGGCTAGAACTTCCTTTGGCGAATCACACTTGCTTTGAACTTAGCATATAACTGCTTTTCTCTTAACGTCTCCCAGAGACTATTCTCGGATGTTGTTCATGCTCTGTGCATCATAAGATACGAGATGTCATCAATAAAAACTACAACAAATTAATCCACATAGAGATTCGGAAAACCCTATTCATCGTCCATGAATCTTGTCGGTGCATTAGTCAAACCCAAATAGCATGACCAAAAACTCATAATGACCATGCTCGGGTTCATCAGTCTTGGCACATCTCGCCTTCCTTTACCCTCAAGCATTAATACCACGATCGCGGAGTGCATCTTGAAAACACACCCGCTCCTTTGGCCCGATCAAAAGATCTTCAATTCGGCAATGGGTACTTGTTTCAACTGTCACCTTATTGATCTTGCCGATAATCGATGCACATCGTAGAGTGCCATCTTTCTTTTCACAAATAAAAACGGGTGCACCCAGGGGACACAGATTCGGATAAATCCTTTATCTAAAAGTTCTTGCAATTGACTCTTTAGCTCTTTATTTCAGTTGGAGCCATCTGTATCTGATTACTTACACAGACATAGGGACTGTTCTGGTACAATTTCTATAGCTAAGTCCACACTCTCTCTCATGTGGAATACTGGTAACTCTTTAGGAATACATCTGTGAAATTCCCTTACTCTTGGGATCTTTTCTACATCAACCCTGACCTCCTCTTGGTCAGTATCAAAGCAGAATGTCTCACATCCTTTCCTCATAAAATCTCCTAGCTTGCATAGTGGAATCACGTGGACATTACACTTGATCGATACCTTGTCTTATTACCTCGATCGGTCAAAGCATCTCAACACTACGTCTTTAGTCCCACAATCCACGATAGCTCGGTGCTTAGACAACCCGATCCATGCACAGAATCAAGTCGAATTGGCGGAATGAGTAAGGTTATCAAATGTGAGAAACTCTTTTGTTTGTATAACAATGGGAGCGATTTCTATATATGCTATTTACCTTAACGATGTGCCCCGACCGGACTAGTTACATGCATGTCATATGCTAAGTTCCACTTCTTTGGTGGTATCTTATCGAACACATACTCATTGCATACGTATGAATGAGTGGATCGGGATCCCGATCAATGCATGCATCTCGATATCATATAAAGAAAATATACGGTATAACCTCGGGAGCATCCACGATCCTCCACGAGCCTTCATAGCATATGCTCGTCTTTGGTCTTTTTACAATGAGCATAGAGGCGATCCACTATCTCTAAAACTATGCCTCCTCGTCCTCTATCTTTGATATGGACAAATCCCCAGGCCCTAAAGCGATCGCGATCGAAAGTGGTGCCATAGATCTTCCCTCTACCACTTCCTTGTTGACTTATTATCCAGCAGTTCTTGGGGACCTTTGTGCTGTCGAATGATGAGCTTCCACACGGAAACACCCCTCACGGTACTAACCTACAAACTCCCAAATGCCTTTTATGGCAATAGGACGATCGGGAATTTCTCCTGTCTCAGAAGCACCCTACTTGTATTACGTGCTACATTGGACCTTTGCCTTCTACCTCTCGTGACGGAACCATATTACGATTGGTGGAGATTCTCTAGCTCTTTCCCGAGAGGAGACCCGGCTCCTCCCTAGAAAACTTCTTCTTTTGAAATCTTTCTTTGCTACTCGTTTCCTAGTCTCTCTACTTTCATTTGCGGCTTGGACCGGCGATAAAATCCCTTTGTTTGGAGGAGAATTATAGGTGCGGAAATATCTTTTGATGGAATCATGCAATCCATCCTCAAATTGCCTACACCGAAATGCCTCTGTGAGAACCAATTCCGGTGCATACTTACTAAGATGACTAAATTCTTTCTCATATTCAGCCACCGATAAGTTCCTTTGCTTCAAATTCAGGAACTGTTTCCACTTGGAATCCCTATACATCTCGGTAACATACTTTGCCCTGAACTCTTGGACAAAGAATTCCCATGTCAGGGGATTTGGAATCCTTGGACTTTTGAGCACTAGTTTCCTGTCGTATGCCTCACCTGCTGATGAGTGAGGCGCACATGATGCTCGATCGGAGAGCATCTAACCTCTTCCAATACTCTTTCTAACTTTTCTAACCAGAATTCGGCTTTCGACTCTTCCATGCTCGACCCATGGAATTCCTCTGCTCCATGTCTTCTTACTGTGTCTATTGGAGCTTTAGGAGAGGTCAATCTATCCAAAACCCGAGCCATGTCTTGCGATATTCTCAGCAAGGCTTATGTGGGCTCATTAGGTACATTACTTTCCGAGAAGGTTCAGTGATAACCGCGTTTCATTGGGTTAGCCCTTTCTCGCGAGCTGCCGGAACTGATCCATCGCATCTGAAACAGGCGTCCATCGGGGTAACACATTTACTAAACATAGGCTTTTCTATCATATATACTCTATTCAAGAATTACCGCCTAAACCTAGGCTTTCCGGCTTGCCTAAACCCTGGGCTCCCGATACCCTTTAAGCGCAAATGCGACTTCCGGCGTAGGATGTAGTGAGGGTCACTTTTTTTTTTCTTCACGTATAAACTTTAAGCTAGTTCATTCATATAATGTTAAACAATTAACGTATTATATTACGTACTTGACGGATTACAAAATATATATACAAGCTCCATATATGGAAGTGTTCAACATTTCTGATATTTTGATAGTTTACAAAGTTTCATATCTGAGAAATAATTTCAAAAGGTGTACAGGTGGAGCACCTGATGATGTGTGGCCTTTGACTGGCGATGTGGATTGCAGGCCCTGCGGTTTCTTAACACGTACACACGGATTGAACACCCGTGCTAAGCTTTACGCTTAGTGGGAAATAAATACACCTGGATGACCTCCATTAAGGGTCACTTACTTCTATACAAATGCGTACCTTTCACATCTCATGATTCTGATTCTTATCATTTCTCATATATATACTCACTATATAAGTTTCATTTCTTGTCATCTTCCATATACTTTTTCATGTCATCTTGTACTTTACTTCTTATTCTTGCTTCTTGTATACTTTCATCGCATATAATGCTATCTTCTCATATCATGTCATATATTCGCTTTCGTTTTGCGTATACACATCATTTTCTTTTATGTTTCGTATGCATAAACCCAAAAGTGAATCACGAGGAAGCTGTAAAGACCGAACCTTTGTTGTCATTATGCGAGACAATGATCATCTTATAAAGGTCTTAGCGTAGTGGTGACCCTTTCGGGACCTTTGTCAAACGGGATACATGTCGTCGACGGCGGGACCTCGATATCGAGCGAGCGAGCATGTATATCTTTACTGGACTTATTTTCCTAATAGGCATGCCCATCTATCCCTCTACCGGGTTCTAAACGGACAATCAATGTATTTTATGCTCAGTATATATCTAAATATTCCACAGATATTATTGTCTATTAAGTGTCATATGATATATATATATATATATATATATATATATATATACATATATATATATATATATATATATATATATATATATATATATATATATATATATATATACTGCTCTTATATATATATATATATATATACCATCATTAATAAAATAACTTTGCATTTTTCATGTCTCATTGTATGCGTAAATAAGCTATCTTTACTTGTATCTTTGTAGTTATTTATGAATAGCTATAATTCTCTGAGCACTCTTGTTTTTAAATGTTTTCCGGGACTAATGAGTTCCAATATTATCATGCTATCTATTGATGAATTCTTGACTCAATGGGCTTTCCATAGAGTCAAAACACTTTCGAATCGGGTTCGAGACAGAAAAATTATGACGCCCCGAAGTTGGAGGTCATCGTGGTCCCGATCTTGGTGGTGACTGGTGATGGTGAACTGAAGTGACGAGCTCAGTCTAACACCTCGATCGACATCTAATATCTTCCTCAGGCATATGGATGGATTCTTGACTGTCGACTTTCCGCAGAGTCGAAACATGAATCAGATTGAAAGCGAAGAAGATATGACCTTAGAGTTGGAGGTCATGCGCAGTCAGTCTTGACGAGCTGACCTGGATTGACAAGCTGCACTGAAGTGACGAGCTCAGTTTGACACCTCGATCTGACATCTAATATCTTCCTCAGGCATATGGATGGATTCTTGACTCAATGGGATTTCCATAGAGTCCAAGAACACTCGAATCGGAGTTCAGACGAAGAAGTTATGACCTTAGAGTTGGAGGTCATGCGCGGTCAGATCTTAATGACACAGATGACGAGGCACTTGCTTAAGTGACAGGCTCAGTCTGACACCTCAGTCTGACATCTAATATCTTCCTCAGGCATATGGATGGATTCTTGACTCAATGGGCTTTCCATAGAGTCCAAGAACACTCGAATCGAGGTTCGAACCCGAAGAGGTGTGACCTTAGAGTTGGAGGTCATGCGGTCGATCTTGACAGTGACCTGGAGGGCGACGAGTGCACCTTTGAAGTGGCGAGCTCGGTCTACCTCGGTCGACACCTCAGGTCTGACATCTAATATCTTCCTCAGGCATATGGATGGATTCTTGACTCAATGGGCTTTCCATAGGTTCAAGAACACCCAAATCGGAGTTCAAGCGAAGGAGATATGACCTTCAGTTGGAGTCATCGTGGCGTCCGGTCTGACAGTGACTGGGCGACAATTGCTGCTGAAGTGACGAGCTCAGTCTACCTCGGTCTGACACCTCGGTCTGACATCTAATATCTTCCTTAGGCATATGGATGGATTCTTGACTCAATGGGCTTTCCATAGAGTTCAAGAACACCCAAATCGGAGTTCAAACGAAGGAGATATGACCTTCCGAAGTTGTTGGAGGTCATCTGTGATCCCGATCTTGACAGTGACTGGGCGACGGTGCACTGGTGACGAGCTCAGTCTAACACCTTAGTCCTGACATCTAGCCTTGCCTCAGGCATATGGATGGATTCTTGACTCAATGGGCTTTCCATAGAGTCCAAGAACACCCGAATCAGAGTTCGGACGAAGGAGATATGACCTTCCGAAGTTCGAGGTCATACGTAGGCAAATCTGACGAGCTGACTTGGATTGACGAGTTGACCTGAAGTGACGAGCTCATCTATCACCTCGGTCAGGCATCTAATATTCTCCTCAGGCATATGAATGTATTCTTGACTCAATGGGATTTCCCATAGGGGTCAAGAACACCAATCGAGTTGACGAAGAATGACCTTCGAAGTTGGAGGGTCATGCGCGATCCCGATCTTGACGAGCCGACACAGATCCCGGCGGTACATGCGAAGTGAAGCGAGCTCGGCTCACAGGACAATTTGCGCTCTTGAAGCGGTAGGCTCTGCATGACGAGCTGAGCACTGCATGACGAGTTGAGCTCTGCATGATGAGCTGAGCTGCGCTGGCCAGTTGAGCTCTGCATGGTGGCTCTTCGAGGACGAGAATCTGGCGACCTCGGTTGACGACACATGGCTGGCCCATAATCCAGTTTGTTGTTAAGTAAAGACCATAACTTGGTTCACAGGGGTCTGAATTGAGAAATTCAAAAGCCTAACATCAAGTTCATTGATGTGGCTACAATTTTTCAGAAGGACTTACTTCCAAATTCTCTTTATTTATGATTAGCTAGTTAGGTCGGTAGTTGACAGGGTGCGAAGCCGAAGCCAGTGAATCACAAAAATGGACTGTCTCGTAAAAAAAGGGACCATAGCAGTCTCTGAGGTCCAAATTGAGAAATTTGAAAGCCCTAACATCAAGTTCATTGATGTGGCTACAATTTACTAGAAGGACTCACTTCTGAATTTCCTGTATTTCTGACCCAAAAACCCGTGTAAGGTCGGCTACTGCATGCGATCAAAAATAGGAAGAATTTACGGTTTGACTTACAGCTAGACCGCCTCCAAAAGCATATCTAGGAGCCTTGAGCTACTCACTCCGCTCAACCTACCACGAAATGAGTTTGGGGTTTTGACCCAAACCATACACAAAACAAGGGTTCCAAACCATGTATCTAGCGTTCTAGACCAAAACTAGATTTCCATACACGTAACACCTGACATACTCATAGTTCCATACGACCCCAGAGACGTGTAATAAAATGCATTGTGATCTTAACTCTTCTTCTTCTTCTTCTTCCTTTCTTCTCTCTTATATAGCACATCGTATTTGCTCTCCCTTTCTCGAAGACAAGAAATTAGATATTTCTTTTGGTGCCCATCTTATTGATCTTATCCTTTTTATTTTACTTTGGTCCTCAACTCTTATAATATTTCTGGAAATCGATTTATAATATTTTACAATAGCCTCAAATCTTCTTTATTATTTGTAATTTAACTTATGCATATTCTACTTTGTTTTTATCTTTATTTTATTCGAATAAATATACGCTACGTTTATTATACTAACGTGTTATAAAGCGGTAGGGTATAATTTGGGGTGTTACAAGAACACGTGTTAGAATATCTCAGTGTTTGGCATATTAGTGTCAAATGTTTTCCAAATTACAACATATCCAGGATTTGCTTGCTCTATGGCCAAGAACAAATGTGGCAGCTCTGTATATGATTGAGAAAAGTCACCAAATAACTGTCTAAGTGTTTTATGTTTTCCATCCAACGCCTTTTTGTATGATATTTCACATCCCCATTTCTCTATCACACTTGCTTGAATAGGAGCCGTAGTCAATGTGAATTGTGTCTTAATTATTGCCTTTATATGAGTATGAACCAAGTTTGAGTCCAATTGATGATAGTCCCAGTTCAAGCAAGGATTGACACAAGTATGCGGCCCTTTATATTTGTTGATAACAAATAAGCAAGTATCTTTTCATAACCGTGACCTGAAGGCTTGCATGGGCCGGTGGCATTCTTGACCTTCTTACATCTTAAAATGAGCAATTTTTTTGAGGATGCAACAATGACAAACTCTTTGTGTGCTTTAATTGAGTAAATTTTTGCAGCCTCTTACCAAATCAGATTTAAATTAAAATTTGTAACTCTAAAATTCTCCACTTGAATGTAGGTGGTATGTTGCACTCATGGAGTCCAACCACTTGAAATAACATTACCTAAGTTTTCAACATGTTCAAATTGAGGTGTTGGTGGTAAGTGATAATGAACAAGGGATGACTCATTTAGTTCCTCAACATCTGGGTTATTCGATACGTGCTGAAGATCTTTGCGTGGGTAGAGGCGTATATCGCACTCCAATCTCGAAACTTGGTTTAAAATCTAAAATGATGATACATGTTCATCAGCTTGAACTTCCGCGTCTCCATTAGATTCATCATCAACATCTTCATTAGATTCATCATTAACTTCTTCATATTCACAGTCTTCATCATCTCCATATACTCCAGTATCACGATGCTTTGGATCGCTACTAGACTACAACCAATGATCAGGATACGCAACATTATAATTGTCGCGAACTTGATAAATCTATATGGTTACCCATAGATTGATTCATTGTAGCTTGACTTTCGAGCAACTGATATCTGATTCAATTTCACCAAATCTTTTAGTTATGTTAACCATGTTGACATTTTAAATTTTACACTCTGTCATCCATATTGGAAAGAGTTGGAACCTATTTACGCTTTAGAGGATACTTATAATTGAGAATAATTTGAACCTTTATTTAATCGATGGTTGTCGCGGTATATCGTATAAGCTTCGATTGTTGACGATGCGTTGACCGGTCACGTCAAAGGCCTGATAACGACTGTTCCCAGCGTATTTGACATATGTTTAGGTCATGATATATTTGAATTATAATAACATATCATGGGAATGGTTGAAATAATATAGTCGCCTGTACAAAATGGTCCCAAATGAATTAAATAATATGAGAGGGCGTGTGCTTTGCAATTAAAGCTACGTTCATGGATCTTCACGTTCAATCCTTGTTTAGAGCTGGCAATTCGGGAGGGCACATTGGGTCGAATTAGGGCCCACACCGGAGCTAAGGGTATGGATTGGGCCGGATAAAATGAGTTACAATTTAAATGGGACTGCCATTTTGCTAACCCAGCCCGGCCTTATATGGGGCCACCGGGCCATCCCAACCTAATTTAAAAAAAAAAAGTTAAATTATTTTCACTTCCTTGAAAATAATCAAGCAAGCAGGATGATCAAGCAATGTATATATAGTATTTTCACTTCCAATATTGAGTTGGAAGGGAAAATCACATGCATAGTCAATGAATTTGAAACAATGCTACAACTGTATTAACAAAGAGTTACAAAGAAAAATTAGCATCCATGAGAGTTTATCATCCAACTAGTGATTTTGGAACCAGTTTCCAATGGGTCTAATTTTCGGAACCATGGTAACAAGTTCCAGAATATACATCATCACAGAAGAGGTCTAGAAATTGCCAAAATATACATGCGGGATATTGCCATAGATGAGTGAATTTTAGTTTGTCGAAATCTATTTTTGCTTTGCTTTTTAGAAGTGCGAGCGATGTGCGATTACATCTCTTACGACCATTGTATATCATTATTAATTAAGTTTGGTGACATCCTAGAGATCTTCATCCAATACTGAAAACAATGCTTGTATCTGATAGTGATATATTAATCATACTTGTAATAAGTACATTCCCATTATGCCTTATTGACCACTAGATGTTGGAGAATAAGTTGTGGCCAAGAAAGTAGACTCCAAGTTGTTTCAAAAAGATGCAAATGGGCTTGTCACTTTTCCCTATTTTGTTGTCTAGCTTTAGAATATGGTGCATTTACAGATTGAAATGCATCATTTATGTTGAGAAATATTTCGATTGAGTGCTAAGCAGTATCTTAATATGTACTTAGATAGTATAAATTTTTCTTGAATAATAGCTAGATTGAGCACGAAAACACAATTATCTTAATGTCAATAGCAAATAGTAAAACTTATCTTTAAAGATTATCCACATTGAGATATGAAACTCAAGTATCTTAAAATCATTAGCAAATTTTTTTAAATTTTCTTAAGAACATGTGATACTCCTTTTATGAATATTTTAGACTAATTAAAGATTTTTTTTTCATTTTAAGTTAAATAGAAAGGAAAAAATTGATGGTAGAAGTACTCATGTGGCTTAGGCTTAAGTGATTGTAAGTTTGATTTTGATTACAGAATACTGCTACAACCTACCACAGTGATTTACCGTATCTGATTGGATGCCAAAAACCAAATCTGCAAACTTATTATAAATTACATTGATATTGTTCTCATCTAGCTATGTTTGTGTTTATTATTTCTGAAAAAACAAGAACATGGAAGAACAAGAACAAGTTTGGTTCCTTTTTTTTTTTTCTTAAAAACATGAAACCTGTTTTCAATAACACTAACCAAACATTGTTGTTCAATTTTTCTTTCAAAAAACCAGAAACAAAATTATAGAAGAAACAAACTGTGGTCTGAGCAAACACTTAGAAACGAAACGGTCAGAGCCCAGCGAAAGGCGTGGTGTCCTTAAGGCAATTTGACCCTCAAATTGTCTTAGAGGATAGTGGATAATCGTCTCACAGGATAGACGGATCTGCGTTCTCCCGCGATGCGTAGTCGGAGGACTCCGACGAACTCAATTATTTTCAGAACAATCGCACAAAAATGAATGATATGCAGTGAAGTGAGGAGAATATTTTTGTTATATTTAAAAATGGGAAAAACGGGAGTATAAATAAGTCAGGAAGTGTCTCCACGAACAGACATGTTTGTTCGAAAAAGTATGAACCAAACAATGTGTGCGTTGAGGCAAGACCGGCCCGAGAGACGGGACCGGCGCGGAGGCGGGCGCGTGGGGGAAACCGACTGGCAGTAGGTCCTCTCCCCTTCACAAAGTGGGGTGCCCACTTGGGGCGGCGTTGAGGAAATTCATTGTTAGCGAAAATGCGCTTCTTGTTTTTATATTCGATGTGGTTGTGCTTTTCATTCAATATGGGTTTTGTGGAAGCTAAGTCCCAACAATCCCCCACATGAATGAAAAGTTCTGATATCAATACTCTCGTGTATGAATGAGATGCAAAATGCGATTATTAAATGAGAAAACGTTGCATTGGGATAAGTAGTCTGAGACTTTGAACTTTCCTTAGTGAAACCTATCGGGCTTACTATCCCGATGCAACATTTTCTCATGGAATGTCGCGCTGCATCTTCGTACGCTCTGCCGGGAGTATTGATATCATAACTTTTCATTCATGTAGAGATTGTTGAGCACCTTCCACAAGCTATGACTAATGAAAGTGTTGTCTACGTCAAGTAAATAAGAAAGGGAAATGAGTTTTAAATAGTTGACTCTGGCGTTGAACAGGCTGCAATGAAGGAAGAACTCTGGCAGTGACCGATTTACTGCCTTGCAACGCCCGCCATGATGATCGTTAAACAAACTGTCTGGTTCGGTTCAGCGAACATTGTTTGGTTAAATGCGGCAATTTGTCTTCACGTTGATGAAACACTCTTTGACTGTTATACTCGTTTTCAATATAACAAAATATTCTCTATCATCATTTTGTGCGATGAAAATGGTGGTGTCGAGGAGATCTCGATACATTCGGAGGAGCGAGATCGTTAAGGAAGGCGATTGTCGTATCGCCGATACCTGTTAGCTTTTCGTTGAGGAGAACCGGTAATTTAAACTCATCTTTCTTCTTGTTTCTATTCGATGTGGAATGACACTTTTTCGGTTTGATATGGGTTTGTGGAAGATTTAAGAATTACGACAAACATTTCCTAACAAAAACATGAAACTGTTTTAAAGCGGTTTTATTACGAAAAAAGCAAAATAGGGAGAGCAAGATGTCGAAGCAACAGTTTTATTATGAAAAACTAGTTTAAAAAATGGTTTTAATTATGAAAAAAACTGGTTTTTATTATGAAAAAACGAGGTTTTAATACGAAACAGTTGATGTCAAAATTGGTTTGATACGAAAAACTGGTTTATTTTATTTTCATCATTTCTTCTAAAACTAAAATCAATAGAGCTGTAAAAATAAAAATCATAGTTATGAGATCAAAGAAGTTACTCTAGAATCATAGCAAATTACTCCATATTCACAACAGTTTGGAAACACAAAAAATTTAAAATGAAATGAAATGAAACAAATATACATATCGATTGTGGAAGATGACAACAAACCTAAGTGAAGAAATAGAAAGTCAAAGGAAGGGATGTTGATGAAGAATCCAAATTTGGAGCATGCATTATCATCAATGGCGTCGTCTTCAACAGTAGAGAAGAGAAAATGGGAGAAGAAAAGGGGGAATCTTCGAACAAACCCTAATAAGGGACTCCTGTCATTAACAGTGATATAAAGTCCAATTATTATTGTCATGGACAACGGCATTTGCCTATTTTAAATTCAATTGCAGCTGTCATGAATAACGGCATTTTGTAATCCAATTATCGCTATCCATGATAATGGCATTAAACATTACATTCGTCTTTATTTTAGTTTCAAAACTAATTTAATAAATTTTTTTTCAAACAAAATATTTTGGTCTAAAACTCTCTATTCACAATTTCAGGTTAAAGAACTTTGCCAATGAAACAACAAATCAACAAATCCTGGCCCATGGACATGATGTCATGGAGACATTGTCTTGTGAGTGGAATAGGTAAGATTTTGGACCTTATTATGGTCAAATACCATGACACACTCATAGGCCAAAATATTTGTTTAGGGACTAAGCCACACAAACTGCCAATCACCATAATTAGACACCGGAAAATAAAAAAGAAAGTATAATCTAGATCTAGTGAAGCTCATATCAAGAAGTCTGATAATTGGGTTTCCATACTTTGTCGTTTGGGTGTCTAATATTGATATTCGTGATGAATGATGATTCCCCATGAATGATCTGTCCAGAGTTTAAAAAAATAATAATAAATAATGACCAGTTAATTGGATAGGCAATTGAATTTGACAAAAGCCAAAATTCATGGGATGGTTTTTTTTAGCCCAACATTATAGAGTACAGAGCATGGTTGTCCTCTCCTCTCTGCCACCTTTTGTTAGAGACACGAGACTTAACCTACCAAAATAACTACTCTCTACCTTCCCCTACAAAAGGAAAAAGGTTTAAAGGACGAAGACAGTGAAACTTATGTTTTGGACCATTGATTTTGGGCATAACAATTAAAAAAAATATAAAATACATTATTTAATATCATCGCTTATAAAATAATTATGTTTTAAGTATGATAATATTTATATATTATTTTAATAAATTATAAATATCATTTGTCATCTTATATATATTATCTTAATAAATAGTATTAAAGTAGTATTTATAATTTATTAAAATAATACCTAAGAACTATCGTATCTCAAACATAATTATTTTTTATAAAATCATAATAAACAATATATTTTCCATTATTATACTTTTTTTGTAATTATTTTTAAATTAATTAGTTTGAAACACAAGTTTTCCAAGAAAACTTAGATGATATTTGTTTTTTTGGTTAAATTAATTTGCTTTCAAGTCTTTTTTTTTTCTTCTACTTTTAATGATTTATTATTGAATTTTTGGATGAATATAAAAAGCTAAAATATTTGGCTTTTTAGTATTTTCTTAATATTTTTCTATAAAAAAACTAGATTAAATGTATAATCCTATTAAACGTTGTTCAGAACAAAAGTTCGAACAATCAATCTTAAGTAAAAAGGAAATCTATTAAATATTAAGTAAAAAAACAAAAAACAAAAAAAAAAACAAAGGCAACATTAGGGAAATGTTTGAGGAATCAATCTTCATCAGATTTTTTTGTCTCTACCCATAAGATTTAGGTTTATCTCCCACCCACTCCATCATACAGAGTAACCCAATCCCCAAACTAATTATTAAATATTCCATTTAACCCAAACATCATTCCTACTTTACTAGCCATCTACTTAGGCTCATCATGATTTTCTTGGTCAATATAAAACATAACCAACCCACCTCTTGCAATTAACATTCCACCAAATGTCTCCAAACCCGCAAAGCAAAATGTAAGTTCCTTCCTCTTTTCGATTTCTCAGCTTTCAGATTTTGATTTTTCTTCTTCAAGTATGTTGCTTGGGTGAGAATTCTCTAGCTGGCTGTGATAGTATTAGACTATTAGTGGGTCTTTATGAAGTCAGAAGAGAAGATTTACAGATGTATAAGTTGGGTTTTTAACTTACTGTTTCAAAAGTTAATCTTTGGGGGTTCTGAGATGAGACTTGAAGAAGAGATTTACAGAGAAAGATTGTGAATTTGTGATGAGTACTGATATTCTTGGTGTTGCAGTACGGATTATGATAATGGCAATTGTCATATCTCTGATGTTGTTGTTTCTGGGAATTGGGGTTTTGGTTTTTATTCATGTTTGTATTGTTGGGAGAGCCTTTAGAAGAGGGAGAGGGTTTGGCAATGGAAACAGTAGTATAGCTGAGAGGGGAAGTCCAAGAAATACAAGCATGTCCATTGATGACCTAGACAAGCTTCCTTGCTTTCATTTCGAAGCCAAAGAGAAGGGGAGTAGCCCTGTGGATTGTGCTGTTTGTTTGGATAACTTCAAGATTGGAGAGAAGTGCAGATTGCTTCCTCTCTGCAACCACAGCTTTCATGCCCAATGTGTAGATTCATGGCTTCTCAAAACACCCATTTGCCCAATTTGCAGAACAAGTGCTGATTTTCGGAAGGGTGTTCTTGTTTCAGGGGAAGAAAGTAGCCGTTTTAGTGACACTGGAAATGAATTGGGAGAGAGGCAAATAACAGAAGGAAGCTATGTGGGTGATGTTGGGATTGATTCAAGACACAACCCAGGAGGTGGAACTACTGAAACTGGAATTCAATTGAGTTCCACCCAATCACTCAGTAATCCTACGGCAGAATTACCTGCATGAGATTGCTTAAACCCTACTTAATTCTCAAGTTTGTAGATATGATTGAAATGATTTTTCTTGCTTACAATTGAGGTTATACTATCCCTTTTGCTTGTTTGGTAGATTTGCCTGTTTGGTCAATTCTCCACTGTTTTCTTTTCTTCCCACTTGTTTCATGATTTACTTGCTTGTAGCTTAATCAACAATAGCTTGGTCCCTGAAATTGTTTGATACAAAGATGTTCAAAATTAGTGCTGAGATGCCCTTGAGGTCTCGCTCTCGAGTCCTTGTAAAAACAAAGTAATACAACTATGTAATGCAAAATGAACAGAAATTAAAAAAAAAATCAGTGCGGAGATTACTGTTAGATATCACATGTTGACAAGGTAATAAAAGCTACCCTAGGAAAACACTCCCAATTTCGAGTTCCCTCATGGATATTCAACAACTAATGCCAGATAGAAATGGGGTCTAGATGATCTCATGTGAAAACCATGCTGATAAGTCTTTTATGGTATTCTAAATTCTCATGGTTTAGACTATCCATCCCAAGTTAAGGTTGAAATTAGTACGCCCAACAAAGGTAGAGAATTGATACGATCTCACATCGGTTGTGACACTTAACCTTGAGAGGTTCTTTCACTTATCACATCGGTTTTTTGGATTTTGCTCTTTTATTGAGTTAAGATATCTATCATTGGTATTTTTAGATTAAAAGCGGTGCGAAAGCAGAAAAGTATATAATGTTAAAGAAGATGCAAATATAGAAATTATTCTGAGCCGTCCGTGATGTCCGATTTAACAAGGTTAATGATGATCACGAACTAGCGAAATTATGAAGTGGTATTTAAAAAGACATTGATCGCCGACGTCTCAGGTTCTAGGGGTGGAGAATTATACGATTTCACAAGAAATTGTGAAGTGATATTTAAGCTAGATTGAGAGGTTTTTTCACCAATCAACCCTATTGAACTAAGATATGTATCAAGGACCTTCCTCAGATTCCACTTTCATCCTGTCGGTATAAGTGGCACCACTGCTGTTAATGGGCTGACGACAAAAACATACAGCTTCTGATAATTTGAGGTGACAATAAATGTTCGTATATACATACATATATATTAGATGGGGAACAATCATTTATTTAGTAATTTTTTATATACATGCATATATATTCACGCACACACAAGTCTTTGTATATACATAGATAATGCATGTATAGTATACACATACTATACATGGACATAGCCACTGCCCTGGGAAATCCAGTTCGGGTCCCAAGCTTGACATCTCAGCAGAACCAACTCCAAGAGATAGCAACTGGGTTGGAAGATTCGAAAGCGAATGCGCATCCAAAATCCCACATCGATTAAAGATAAGAAAGAATGACCAATATTCAATTGGTACCTATCAGGGGAGGAAAACAAAAACATGAGAACAGCTCAAAGTAAAGTTAGAAAACAATATCATACCCATTCAGTTGAAGTTTATAAAAGAGTTTGTTATCCTTGAGAGGGTTTGTAAAGAAAGAAGGATAATTATGGTGAAAGAGTTGACGGGACCACCATGAACGAGGGTTGCTCGTCCTTTAAACGTTCTGTTATTGAAAAGGACTGTTAAAAAAATAACCAGCAAGAAAAGAAATTTGGCAAAAAAATTTATGGGTGTTTCAACATCGTAAACTTACTTGTTGAAAATTCTGATTTGAATCATATAAGGAGTTTACACAAAAATGATTTACTCTTAACAAATCAGTTCTTAACAAATCAGTAACAGTAAAGAAATACATGTCTAAACAAATTAATTACTAATCCGATTGCAGAAAAATGATTATAGTATTTTGTTTTTGTAATGATTCGAGCCTAAATAGCATAATGAAATAAATCAATGACAAGCCTCAATGGTAAAGAAACCAAAAATGATTCTAGTAATTTGTTCTTATAAGGATTCGAGTCCAAGAAAGTCAGTAAAAAAGACAGGTGGCAAGCCCCACCGATAAAGAAACCAAAAACGATAAAAGCTAACCTGCAAATGTCGGATGTGTTAGACCAAAATAGTTTTTTTTTTTGGTGTAAAAACTGAGTTTTTGGTCTACTTTGAGCCTAAGTTAAAGTGGGACCCGATAATTATTTCGAATAAAATTTCGTGGGTTCACATTCTATTCTATAAGGAGAATAATATAGTATATTCATTTCCTCAAATCGAGTAAAAAATGAATGAGAAAATAGAGCACAAAATGCTTATAGCCAAAAGGTGTCCCTGCCCGAGTTTGTTTAAGAGTTGTCTTTTAGCGTTACGGGTTGTAACCTTTGAGTGGTGACTGTTGGAAAGTCGATATAAATCCATACATTCATTACAATTTGGGATTAATTAATTAATTAATTAAATTCGTTGAACATTCGATCATTCGGCATTTACACCGTTTACATATAAAAAGTCGGTGTGTTAGAGTACACAACACAATTGTTTTGTTGAGCAATTGATTAAAGTCTCTTACGTTCGGCGGAAGGTAGTTATATCACGGGAGACGGAATCTTTCGATATTAATCGCGTATGAGTGGAGCGAGAAATGCATGCTTGGGGCGTAGTGTCGAAGCAAAACTTTGATTTAATTGAAGTTCAATAACAATTCCTATTCGTGGAGGCTTGTCACCAATTCCTTTCATAGAACAAAATATTAGACTGTGATATGCAAATGAATTAATAAATGTGGAAAAAAAATCTTATATCATAAATATTGACAATTATATATTCCTAAAATAGGATATTTTCCTTACGAATACATGCATGGAAAGACTAAATTATCAATCTCCTTCATCATCCAGATATTATTTGTTTTCATTTTTGGGCAAAACCACAATTTCCGTCGTTTTATAAGGCCGAGTGTGAAAAATAAATAATTTAAAGAGGAATTGGTTTAAAGGGTATAAAAATAAAAGTTATTTGTAAAACTAATCTCTTACTTTTATAATCTTAAAATATCCACATTTTAGATAAAATTACCCTTTAATGTGTTAAAACCCAAAAAATATTACAAATCTAACCCCTTTTTATACATGTCAGGACTTAGCAATGCGTTAAGTTATCGAGTTAACAACTTTTAAAGGGTGTCGAGTTCGGGTTTTTAACATAAACACATAATTTGAATTTAAGTACGTTCGGTTATATTTGAACAAATTTGAAGGGAGTTAAGTTTAGGTTTGTAACATGTACAATAGCTATTTAGTTTGGACTTAACCATCGTTAAGTTATATTTGAACAAACTTGAAGAGGGTTTTTATGGTGGTTAGAGGGGTAAATTTATCAAAATTATGTAAAAATATCCTTCCTTTTTGGGTTTTAAGAAAATATGTTAGATTCTGATTTTTCTTTTTGTCGGAATTTTAAACGGTTACCCTAATTTTAAACTGGAATTTACGAAAAAATGATAATTTTGTATGAAGCTTAAATTATAGTGTGAAACAATATTTCTGCAAATGTTAAGACACATAGATTTTAGTTTAATATGAATAACGTGTTTTAGCATTTTCGCCGTATGCGGAGACTTTGAATCGATAAATGGGGGAATAAATTATAAAGTGGTTAGAACTAGAAACTTATGTCAATAAAACTCGATACCATTTTAAGCAATAATCATCTTTAAAGGCTGAGGGTATGTGATTTGGATTTAATACGAATATCATGCCTTTAACTATGAGAACTTATGAATTTCTTAATATAATGTCAGGCAGCAACCAAACGTTACAATTAATTAAGATGTGGTTAATCTGGATTGATGAGTCATCATTGATAGCTAGCTTTGATTTAATTGGAAAGCAAATTGTTTGAAGATTTCCAAATTGATGGTTAGGGATGAGATTCATGTTTACTTTCAAGAATCTTCGAACCATCCAAATTTTATATCTGAGAACTTCGGGTTCTACTTGTGCAGATGAAAGCTTGCATGTTTGAAGACATTTTCTTGGCTTGCAGGTTTAAAAGCTCTGATAAGTACCAGGAAAGAATTGCACCTAAAACAGATTATATATATATATATATATATATATATATATATATATATATATATATATATATATATTTATTTATTTATTTATTTATTTTTTCTATTATTTATTAGAGTGTTATATAATGGAAAAATAATTTTCATGTAGGACTACATATGTAATTAAATATTTTATAGGAAGTTATCTTAAGGTAAAGCCTAAAATTAAAGTCATCTAATTAACATAAGGCTTTTAAGTCTTTTGTCAGTTTGTGTATTAATATAACGTATGAGTTATTATATGTGTGGATATCGGAATGGGTTTATATTTTTGAGATGGACTTCATAGTTTTTTTTTTTTTTTTTTGAGAACTATTCACTTGGAATTACAACAATATAGTAATCTATTCTTAGAAGACAGACTTCATACTTAAAAAGGGCTTCTTGGACTTTCGAATATATAACTGAGATGATTGCTCGAGTTGATAGATGGGAACTCGGGAGAACATGCCGATCACAACCATATTAAGACACAAGAAGATAAAGTTAGCTCAACGATCTAAAGATTCCCTTAGACATGCAACATGCAACATGCCAACAATGAGGCGTACTGCTTTACAAATATGCTTTCCACTACCACATATTTGAACAGTGAAATGTATAAAGGGCATATCTGACACTTAGTCGTGTTTTGTCATTAATTACATATTTGAATGTAATTGTAATAGTAAGCTTAATTTGCCTTATAGTTGATAACTTTATGTAATTGTAACGGTAGGCTTAATTTTAAGCCTTCACAGTGCGTGTTCTTAAATTAGGCTACCGATTCTGCCGTATATGTCCCAAACTGTCGATAGAAGGTATTGGAAAATCATTACTTTACATGGTATCGAGCCACGGATCTCTAACGAGTCACTGATCGAAGAGTCCTGCCCGTCTTCCTCCTCGATCAAAATCGAACTTTAATCTGCACCCAGCCTCGTAGTAGCAAATAAATCATTTCATTGCTGGCATCTTCAAATCGATGAAAGTTAACTCCACCACCTTTCCTGATGGCGTGCTCCAATTGTTTCTCATTGGTTGCGATTTGCCTCGACTATGTCGAGGCACCTACGGTGTCCCTCTTCCTTGCAAATCTGTGCGTGATGAAGCTGCCTTGAACCAGCTGGGTTACGCGAATAAACTTATCACGAGTGCTATTTTAGCATCTACATCTCCCTCAATCCCACCCCACTTATTGCTACAACACAGACCTCGTGACGCTTGGACTAAATAAAAATTTATATGTGGCGATCGAACTCGAGCTATGCGGTTAAAGGAGAACTCACCTTAATCGTGGAACTCGATCCGTCCACGCAGAATACCTCCCATCTTTGTGAAGGCCTTGGGCGATGAAATAGCCATTATTGATCATCAATTTAGGATGATGACCTAACTCTCTTTATGTGTTGAATGGCTTGGAGTCAGTTTTGGGGAGATCGCGGCGCTATTCGAGCGAGAATCGTCATTGGCCTTTGAGGAGTTGCCGATATACGGTTGGACATGATGCATATCGGCGCTTGGAGCGCAACATAGCAAGCCCGGTTGTTTGCGCCCTTCACGAAGGCGAGCATTACACCGGGGGAAGTCAATCGTGGTCCTTGAAACACTGATTACGCGTGGGCCTCTAGGTTCAACTTAGCGAGAAACTTTAATGGAGCCCGGCGTGATGAGTCGTCGCTCGATAACATCTCTCGGAGGCGGAAATTATTGTCGGCGTTACGGCCCAAATGTCATTACGTGATCGGTTGGGCCACATTGCCATGTCATCACCGATTCCATTCTCGAATGTTTCAATAAGTGTGCTACCGCATCTAAGGGAAGGAATAAAGTGGTTACTTGATTGATTGCTTCTGCGTAACTATCCTTGGTGATCTTTCAGATTATCTATCCATTTCGAATATGATGGAACTGACGAAGTAATTCTCGGTGATGGCTTAGGTTTGGCAGTCTCACATATTGGTTCTTTGCCTTTGCCTCTCCTCACCGAACTTTTACATTCAAATTACTCTTTGTGTTCTAAACCTTTGCAAAGAATTTAATTTCCGTTCATCATCTCACCAAACAAAATAATGTCTTTGTTGAATTTCATCATTTTATTTTCTTATGAGACCAAGATCTTGGGGATTCTGAGGAGCATGTAAGCAATGGCATTTACGCATGGAATCAATAGTAGCATCAAAAAAGGTTGCTAATGTGCATGAACGGACTTCTATTGATGGATGACACAAGCGTCTTGGGCATCCTTCTATTAAAATTGTCCATCATCTTGTTAAAATTTTTTCTCTTCCTATTTCATCGACTAAAACTTTGTCTTCACTAAGTCATTCATGTTCTATCAATAAAGCTCATCCACTTGACCTTTTAGGTGTCCAATAGTCTCCAAAGTCATAGGTACTTGAACTTATTTACCGCGATGTTTGGGGTCTTGCTAGTTATCTTTGGAATTGATGGATCAAGATATTACCTTATTTTTTGTTGATCATTATTCAAAATATATGGTTTTATCAATGGTCACTAAATCGGTGTTTCTAAATATTTTCCACATTTGACAGTTTGTTGACAGCTTTCAAAAATCAATCAAAATACTATCTCGAAGCGATGGTGGGTGAGTTTATTGCTTTAAAATCATATTTGCTACTTCATGGCATAATTCACTACCTCTTGCTCCCACACCTTTACTGCAACAAAATGGTGTCTCACGAGCGTCGTCATCGTCATCGTTGAAAGCAGACCTTACACTCCTTGCGGTACCCATCTTGATTTCTCTTATTGGCCTTATGCCTTCCGAAGCGGCTTCTGCCTGCGTAAACGAATGACCCGCACCTCTTCTCCGGGAAAAATCACCTTTTGAAGTCCTTTTTGGTCAAACACAAATTGTGAAATTAAAAAAATTTGGATGCATTGTTATCCTCTCACCTTGACCACATAACTGAAATAAAATGCGGCCCGAATCCAAAGCTTTGTCTTTTTCTCGGCTATTCACCCGACTGAAAATGCATACAAGTGTCTTGAACCTCAACAAAAAATTTCTCTTCTCTGGCACGTCTTGTTTTGATGAAACCAGTCGATCAAGCCTCTCTGGCCACGAGTCTTAGTCTTGCCCGAGAAACCTCACAGACCCTCCCAAGTTCTTCCTCTCTTTTTCGGTGCCACCGGAGTTCGCGATGCCGTCATCAACGGCCTTAGAGCGCACCGATATCATTGCAACCGGAAGGTTCACACGCCATTGTCGCGACCTTAGGTACTTTCGGACCCCTACGGTTCTTTACTTCGCGAATTCCTTGCCCGCGTTATAAATCACCCCATCTCATCAGGCTCCTCCTTTGGGTGATACTAGGGTACGCTTCTCCTTAAATCTTCCATCCCTCTCCCTATTCCTACTCCAGATACCCATCTCGGTCCATATTTTTCTCCTCCATCTTGGTTCTGACCCTCCCAGCCCAGATACTCCTCCCAGCGCCTCATAACACTTGACCACAGATCAATGAACGAATCTTGAGCAAGCAGATCCATACGATTGTCAAACATCCTCTTCCCGAACCATTAGGCGACTAGTGTGACCAAGCCATTTCTCAACCTCGCGGCGTGAGGCCGTAATCCTTGAGCTCCTTTGCTCTAATGAAACTTATGGGACTTGGGACCTACTTTTACCACCCTCAAGCGTACACCAGTGTTTGTAAGTGGGTCTTAGAGTAAAAGGCATCTTTGATGGATCGTGGACACATTCAAAGCCCGTCAGTTGCTAAGGGTTATGATCCAGCCACGGTATTGAGATTCTGAAGAGCCTTTAGCCTTGTGGTCAAACCCATGACTATTAGAGCGTATTATCTATTGTTGTCTATGAAAGGGTGGGATTTAGGGCAAATGAATGTCGGCAATGCCTTTCTAAATGGTGCATTAAGCGAGGCTTTGTTTTTTACTGGCACAACCCGGGGTTGAGGACTTGTCGAACCTAACCATGTTTTTGTGGGTTAAAAGGCGTTCTGAAACAGAAAAAAAAAAAAGCTCCACGGGCTTGGTACACAACTAAAAAATGCCATTCTTAGGTTGGGTTTCACAATTTCCAGCGACTCCTCCTCTTCATTTTATAGTCGAGCTCCAAATCTTTGTTATTTTTTAAGTTTATGTTGATGATCTTGTTATTAGGAAATAATTCAATTCTATTAACCCGATATTATTAAGCGGTGGGTGATATGTTTTCTCTCGAGGATATGGGTTCTCTTCATTTCTTCTTGAGATTGAGTAATTCCTGCAGGTGATTATTTCTCTCCCACGACATAAATATGTTCGTGACCTTTTAGTGACCTGAAGTGTAGTGGTGCTTCAAGATGTCTCAACCCCTCTCTCTGACTCAATCCCTTGATTGATTGTTGTTTGTTGTTTGTGGGCGACTCAGAGTTTCGTAGAATAATTGGCCGCCTTCAATACCTTTCCTTGACACGTCCGGAGCATCTCGTTTGCGGTCGACAAACTTTCTCGGTTTATGCACGAAACCCACATTCTGAAATCTTGGACAACAACAAAAGGCTTCTATTACTTAAAGCAAACCATTTTTTCATGGTATTAGGATCCTGGTAGCCTTCCCATAGCTAAGAACATGCTCAGTCTTGATTAAATTGCAGAAATGTGGATGGCCAAATGCGATCGACCTCACTGCTCTCAGTTTTGGGCTCTAATCCCATTTCTTTGAGCTCAAAGAAACAACGAGCCATTGCATGATCCACAACAGAAATTTGAATACGGGCCGCAGCGATCACGACCGGGAGCCGATGTGGTTTGTCTCTTTCTTGCAGGTAGCATTTAGTCACGAGAATCTCACAATACGCTTTAGTGATAACCTCGGGAGCCATACCGGTTTTAACCCGGTCGATCGTGCGGCGCGCGGAAACATATTCAAATCATTCACTTTGTGCGTGACTTAATTACATAAAGGAAGCCTCGAGTTAAACATGTGCATACTCGAGACCAAATAGGCGATGCACGTTATGAGTCGTTTGTCGACGGCGCGGGTGCTGCGTAACAAGATTGGTCTTTTGTCGATGGAGGCTGATCTTGCCGGGCGTATAAGGGAAGCACATGTCACAGCGCCAAATAATGTTCTGTCATTAATTACATGTTGAATGTAATTGTAACGATAACTTAATTTTAGCCTTCGCATTGACCAACTTTGTAATTATGTGAGACTTAATTTTAGCGCTACGAATTACTTGTGTTTCTTAAATTAGACTCTTGTCAGCTCTGTATATATTTAGAACTTGTGATAGAAGGTATCGGAAAATCTATTACTTTACAAAATGACACGACTGAACTTTTTGTATCTCTACCAAGGAAATCCTAATATGGAACTAGGTTTCCATATGCCTCATTTGTGGTTATTTATTCTCCTTATAAATGGTCCCCATTTCACAAGTATAGAAAATTTTTCAAAACGTTCTCTTTCCCTGTCTTTGAAATATCCTATCTTCATAATAGAATTAAGAGAATACTTGTTGAATCGAAAGACATCATGAATCAAGTAATAAGCTTTTCCAATCTGATATGAAACTCTCTCAATGATCTTGATTGTTTGGCATAAAGATGTTACATTACATGAATACATACAAGATGGAAATTTGATTGTGTAATTACAAGGAAACAAACACAAACTAAGCAAGTATAGAAATTAAAGGAATCATTCATCAATTAACTTCTTTATCAAAAGCAAGTCCGAAAATCAGTGAGATTATTTCCTTTATCAGGACTAATATTATTGTGAGTATTGTGGTTTATAAACCCACTACTTGATGGGTCTAAGATCCGGTCCACTTGGTTCAAAGATCGTCTGACCCACGATGTGAAATAGCCAAAACCCACTTATCATATTAAAAAGTCGATCATCATTCTGCTTATGACAAATTTGTTATGAATAAATAGATAAATACAGGAAATACACAAAAGTTATTTATCTATGAATTTCTTAATTTTCATGATCTTTTATTTTTTGAAAGATTAATCTTCGATAAAAAAGAATTAATGTTTGATAAGAACATAGAGACTTGGTCCCAAAGAATTCGTGAACCACTTTCTATCATGAGAAGGTTTACATCAACAATTATCAGCTAATAAATTAACAATGTATCATATTTGGCCTTCTCCTCAACGGACCATATGTTGAAGTTCTGGCAAAACAAGTGGCGGAGAACAGCCGGCTCAGCTCCATTAATAAGTGACGATACGATCGAGGACTTAGGAGATGTTGATCATGGAATCTGCTTCTTCTTCTTCTGCTTCGTCACACACTCGTATTGTGTTCTTTCCATTCATGTCCAAAGGCCACACCATCCCTATCCTCCACCTCGCTTCCCTCCTGCTCCGCCGCCGCCGCCACATCGTCACCATCTTCACCACTCCGGCTAACTGACCCTTCATCTCCCAGTATCTATCTGCCTCCGAAGCTTCCATTATCGACCTTCCCTTCCCGGAACATGTTCCAGGACTGCCCGTCGGAGTGGAGAGCACAGATAAGCTGCCCTCAATGTCCTTCTTTCCCTCATTCGCTCAGGCCACGAAGCTTCTGCAACCCCATTTCGAACGAGAGCTGGAGAATCTCCGACCGGTCGCGTGCATGGTATCGGATGGATTCCTCGGATGGACCCAGAATTCCGCTGCCAAATTCGGTATTCCGAGGTTTGTGTTTTATGGTATGTGCAGCTACGCCATGACTCTATTATTCAGAACCGTGCTCTTTAGTGGTCTCCCCTTCGGACCTCAATCAGATGACGAGCCATTCTCGGTACCGGAATTTCCATGGATCAGGCTAACCAGAAACGACTTTGAGCCGTCAATCCGACAAACAAGCGGTGCGCATACCGACTTCATGATTGAAGCTGCTAAATCAACATCCGAAAGCGCTGGTATGCTCGTCAACAGCTTCCTTGAGATCGATTCTGTGTTCTTGGATTACTGGAATCTGGAGGTCAAGAATCCTAAAGCCTGGTGCATTGGACCGCTGTGCTTGGTCGAGCCAGCTAAGGTGGCTCGACCCCATGATAATCCCAAATGGCTGCAATGGCTAGACCTAAAGCTAGCCCAGGGAAACCCAGTTCTGTACGTGGCGTTCGGATCACAAGCTGACATCTCCCCAGAACAACTACAAGAAATAGCAACTGGGTTGGAAGAATCAGAAGCAAATTTCTTATGGGTGCGGAGAGAAAAAGATTCCGAGATTGGGAACGGATTTGAAGAGAGAGTGAAGGACAGAGGAGTTGTAGTGCGAGAGTGGGTGGACCAGAGGCAGATTCTGAGTCACGAGTCGGTACAAGGGTTTCTGAGTCACTGCGGGTGGAACTCGGTGCTGGAGAGCGTTTGCGCGGCGGTGCCGATACTGGCATGGCCGATGATGGCGGAGCAGCACCTGAACGCGAGGTTGGTGGTGGAGGAGATGAAGGTGGGTTTGAGAGTGGAAACCATTGATGGGTCGGTGAGAGGGTTTGTGAAGAAAGAAGGGTTAGAGAAAATGGTGAGGGAGTTGATGAAAGGAGAAAGGGGGAAAAAAGCGAGGGAGAAGGTGAAGGAGGTCGCAGAGGCGGCGAAAGCCGCCATGGAAGAGGGTGGGTCGTCATGGAAAACGCTGAACCTGATTATCGATGAAACGTGCAACGAAACTAGGGGTTTAAACGGCGTCGTTTAGTCAGATTTCTCCGTTTTGCTTTTCGCTATTGTCAGTCTTGTCGCCAGTTTTTTCCAATGTAACTTCCATGAAAATAATTGCGTTTGGTGCATATATAATTTATTTTGAAAAAAAAATATTACCAAAATAAAAATAATGCCAATAGTATTAGAATAGTAGTTAGTGACTACATTGGAAATATTTTGAATTTTTTCATTAACTTAAAAAGTTTTTTCTAAATAAAATACTGACAATTACATATTCACTCAAATATAAACTTCCTAAAACAGGAAAATTGAATAATTTGTGTCTATTCTTTTTTTTTTTTTCATTGAGTTAATATTATAATATTATGACAATATTTCATCATAAATTAAAGGACCGGTTCAATTTGATAATTTTTTTCTTTTTCGAAATGAATTTAACTGGGTTTGTTTTTTATTGGATTTTTGCTGCTTTTAGACTTTAGACCTTTTATTTTCCTACTTTTTATGACTTTTAATGTTGAATTTTTTAAAATTCTGTTTTAATAAAAGTAAACTAAAATATTTTACTCTTAATGTTTTTTGACATTTTCCTATTAAAAAAAAAAAAACTAGAACTCTCATGATACATTCTCATGCTCCTTTAAAATAAATATTTTTGAATTTTTATTTAAATTTTTATTTTCTCAAAATTTAAATAAAAATTTAAATTAATTTATATTTTCTTTATTAGTATATAGGATAATTATATTTATTTTAAAAAAAAATTTCAAAACTTGGATAACATATTAATTTTTCATAGATTATATATGTGTGTATAAAGAGGATGGTTTTTCTCATGCTATTTTATTTTAAAAAAAATATTTATACTAATAATTTCTATTTTTATTTTATATAAATGTGTGTGTTTTTTTTTTTTACATATATTCACTTTACAATACAACCAGCCTCATTTGTATTTTTCCATATTATTAATGATAATGTTAAATTATCATCATATGAATAAATATTAAATTTAACTATTTTTTTAATACACTTATATGTTAACATATTAGATGATGATTTTTACAGTATAAAAAACAAATAACTTAATGTCTAATATAACTAAAGTATTAAAAAAACAAATAGTTAAATATGCATTATTCAAAACAAACTAAAAATTTTATAAACATTATTCACAACAAGAGTTCTATTAAACATTAAGGAAAAATAACACACAACTTTTGTCTTTGGGATAAAAGGCATAGATTGATGACCCACAATACAAGTTAAAAATATAAATGACTAATTTCCTATTATGATCATAAAACAACTTAAGACTAAATTAAGAAAAATAAATAATCTATATTTAAAGGGAGCATTTATCATAATAAATAAAACTATGTTAATAAGATATTCCTTTCATTTTTCTTCTGTAATATTCAGAATAATATATATATATATATATATATATATATATATATATATATATATATATATATATATATATATATATATATATTAAGAGAAACATATAAAGGTACGAAAAGATTGGAAAAAAAAAAAAAAAAACACAATAGAACCTCCAACTTAATTTTGTAAGGTGGAGCAAGATGCTTAAACATTGTTCCTTTTCTTTCGCTAAAATCTTTTCTCCTGTTTAAAGTGGTTCAATTCGTGCTCAAAATAATTGATGATATGATCAAAAGCTTAATTGGAGGATTCATCTATCTACTTCTAACTCTAAGCCACTAAAAATATATCATATAAATTATATCTTATTTAGTATACAAATAAATTCAAGATAAAGAATGTAACTATATAATTACATGATTGATGGTGCAAAATAACTATGCTATAGATACCATTCGATATATAAGTAAGTTGGTTGAGGTCTGTACAGAAACTTTGCAGGTGAATTACAGAATCTGATTGTGTTATATGATACCCAAAACGTTTTTGTGTGATATGCAAATCCCAGCACTCACCTCATGATTTAATTGAAAAAATAATCATGTTATTGATTAACATTTGTTTTTTGGAAGCTAATCACTTTTTAATATAATATTGAAATTACCTCCACCGAGACTTAAACCCCTTTCCTCCCCATGTCCTGCCTTTAAACATTAAATGTTCTAATGAACCGAGCTAAGCTTATGGACATACTATTGATTGACTTGACAATTTGAAGGAGGTAAAAATAGAATAAAAAAGGTAAGAGCAATCAGTGGAAGGAGACCAATATGTACCGAAATGGTCCGGCTCAGAGGGCTACAAAGCACAGAAAAAACAATGGAATTGTTTGCTTCATGTTTTTAAAAGCGAGGCTTGTCATTTTAGTATTACGTGTTGCCAGAAAACATTAACTTATTATACATGAATTTAATGTTTTATATGTTTTTCACAACTAAAAAAAACTCGAAACTTTGTGTTTTTCAGAATAAAAGAAAACTGAGAACCAAACAAGTTCTTATTTTCCTTGTTCTTTTTATTTTTAAAAACAGAAAACGGTTTTTAAAAACACGAATCAAACAAACCCAAAATCTCCAATTTCTTATCATTCAAGCAATTCAAAGGACAGAAAAACAATTTCCATGCCATCCAAATGAAATTATAAAACCATGGTTTGCAATCACCCCTCCTTCCAACAATTTTTAAGTTTACAATACCTTTTATCATCATAATAATTATTAATTATTGGTAGGTTGAACCATGCAATACTTGAAAACAACAAAAACTTTCCTTCATCCAGCAAAGATAAGAGAAGTAAAAAAAGAAGAAATATCCATCTGAATTTAAGCGGCATGCCAAAAACTAAACTCCATCACTAAGGATTCCCTCAGAAAGTCATTAAATAATTCTCAATGCATGAAGAGCAAATAGTGGGGTATTGGTACACTGTTATCCATATAGCTTTCATCAATAGCCATAGCAAGATGGAAAACTTCATCAGAACACAAAAATGAACTTAACTCTTCTCAGCATTGTTCTCCAATTCCTTCCTCAACTGAAGGGAAAAGTCATCATTCACATCATCATCATCCCAATCATCTTCCCACTGTTGTGTTGTTTCTTTTCCTTCTTCTTTCTCATCCCACTCTGCAGTTGTCAGTAAGATAAAGCAAACATATCAAAATGGAGGCATTGAAGAGTCTTCCTCGTTTAATTTGAACAGGGATCAGGTATACACAAAATTGTGCTTGTTTGTGTCTAATGTTGCCCATGCCAATTAGACAATAGATATTGCAATGACATGACAAAGTTCTTAATATATATATTTTTGATCGGTGACAAAGTTCTTAATATATCCTAAAACAAAGAAAGTGAAAAATAGGAAAAAGGAAATCGGCACATTGTTAAGAAGAAAGGTGCATTCTTATTCATTCAACAATTTTTCCAGTTACAATGACAAGAACAATCAGCTTGGCAAAACTTCCCAAAATACAGTACCCACATCAACTGTTTGAAAATTAGTGATCAGCAACAACATAAAATGTTACTCCTAGCTTACCCTTTTGGCAAAAATCCAAAGAAAATTTATTTAAATAAAACAATTTATCCAATTCAATAAATGATAGCCCACATCATTTCCTCTGCCCCAAGGTTTTCCAATCTATCAAGGGCACATTAGTAGACACAACAAAATTAGATTCCATTAACTTGATGACTGCATCACTAATGGTTTCCCTCATGCCTCAGTCCTTACCTACATTGCTAAAAATATTCAACTAATCTTAGCACTCTTCATCATACAATGAATGAACGAAGTAATTTTTCTCCCCCTATGATTATTATCTTCAAATTTATCTTCAAGCTGATAATGCTAAGCCTAGCTGACTTCTAGCATGTGTCTCCTTACCTAGGAAGCTGAAACTTCCAATTATCTCTTCTTTTTTTTTTATAAGTAGAAACTTCCAATTATCTCTTAAATTCAACATACCTTGATATTGAAAAAGTCATTCACAATCACTACTCATCCCTAACTTTTTTTAATTTTATTTGTGATAGGTAGATGAAAATAGCCCAGATCTCTCACCATAATTACCTACCTAGAGGATTTATCATTCATAACCTTTTAAGGGATGTAGCTAGGCTTCCCCCAAAAAACAGAACTAGATTCTGACTAACTACTAGATTGCCTAGAAATGCAGATCCTCAAAAAAAAAAAAAATATATATATATATATATATACACATTTTGATCCAAAACAGCTGAATCCTCTGTGAAGAGGTTCTCTACAAGAAGCAGAACATCATCAATGTCCCCCCCATGTTGAAATAATTGAAACTGCCACCAAGTGGTAGATGGAAGAAATATCCACCCTAATGAATGACATGGGCCCAAGTAACACAATTCCCATTCAAAAGGCAAGTGAACAGAGGAATTGGTATCACCAAACTTCAAAAAGAGTCCCATCACTCAGTTTATCAGGTCCCATTGAATATTAACCACAGAAAAGCGCCAAATTAAAGTCATCTTGTTTAGACCACCAAAATAACATAATCATGTTGCATGTCAGAATCCAATCAAAAAATCATGTTGCTTCAACCCCTCAAAAAGCCGTCTTACTTCAAACCTACACAATGTATAACAGCAAGCAGTATCAACATTCTCCAATTCCCCGAACACTGAATAAAGCAAAACTATAATAGCCAGTCCTGATCACTCTTGTACCACGTGTTGGTTGCCTCTCAAGGATTTCCAATGCATCAAAACTCTCTTAATCTACGCTCAAAGGATAATTACTTACAAGACTTTCCTAAGTCAGACCAAACTTTAATTCTCTAATATGTAGACAATCTTAATCCCTACTTAGCTCAAGAAAAAAGCCTGCAAAATAGTGTTTAAATCTACAAGATAGATGCATCATATTCCAGCAGTATCTGTAACCCCCTTCAGGACCTAAGCCAGGGATCGGCATGGGGGGGGCCCTCATGGGTTGCCTTATACCCATGAGAGGACCCTAAGGGAAGCAAGGCACTGAGGGGATCACATGTGGGATCAGATATGGGATTCAGATGTGGGATCGGATGGCAAGTAGCGAGGCCTTGAGGCACTGCAGACAGTGTATGCTGCAGAAACTGCTTGGGGGCATGGGGCACTCAGTGGCTGTGCATGTCGGTGGGTGATCATGGGCACAATGCCATGGTCTGATTGAGCAAGCACATGGCAGTACTTGGTAGTGCATGGCAGCACAAGACAGTACTTGGTGATGCATGGCAGTGCATAGCTTGTTCAGTTGCTCAGGATGAAACCAGGTAGCACATGGCTGGTTGGGCAGGACAGTAGGGCCTTGCAGCAGTGGGGTGATGCTTCTAAAATGTCCACAACAGCCAAGGGATGCAGGAAACAGACCTGGGTGTGCCTTGCACCTTTTGGAAAAGGTGGCAATGGACACCAAACATCAGCTGGACCAATTGCCAAGCCTGGAGGCAAATTGGACGCTCATAGGGAAGGCACCTCTTCAAGAAGGGTTGTAGCTGGTCACAAGAAGGTGGCAGATTTGAATTTGAATAAGTTTGAATATTCAAATTCCTGGATCATGGCTAAGAGAAAGGAGGGAACAGGGACACTCAAACTCAAAAGCTGGCACCTCTTCATGAAGAGGTGCAACTGATCAGAAGGGAGGGATATTTGAATTCAAAGATTCAAATTCATGGAAGGGTTGCAACTGTTGGGAAGAGGCACTTTGGTCTATATAAGAACCTTGTCCTCATTGTGGGAGGGTGTGAGAGAATTCAAAGGGTGGGTTCCATTGTATGTAATTGCTGTTGTATTTTAGTGCCTGGTGCACATTTGTAACAGAAACCTTGTTGAGTAATAAAATTGAATTGAGATCCATAAAAAGGATTGTGTTGCCTGTTTATCATTTTTTTTTACTGCACAGGTTGGGGAAAGGTTGGCTAAGTCCGGCTCAGCACCGCACACCACTAAAAAAAAATCAGTATTCGGATTTTAGGGGTGTGACAGTATCCATGGTTCAAAATCTTCTCCTCTCAAAGCACAAGTTCTACACAGAAATTCATTCGCCCACTATGCTTCTCATCAAATAATATTTAAGAAAAAGTGAAAATTTTAATTCATCTTTCACTGTCAAATAATGAACACACAACTAATTTCATAGCTATGAATCTCAGTGAAGATTAAGAGCAAAAACTACCCATTTTTCCTGACAATGAAAAATAAACAATATAAACCAAGGAAATTCAATCATTGATTTCAAAAAAAAAAATGGCAAAAGATTTTGCAAGATTAAACACAACGGTAACAAAAATTACCTTCATTAATCTCAAATTCCTCAAACTCGTCATCATCCTCAAACAAATCAACCTTCGGGTCCTCATTCGCTACCTTGGCCTCCTTCTCCATTCTTCAATCCCACAGCTCCTGCAGTAACCACCCTACAACAATCGATTAGCCTCAAAATCAAGAACTCACTTAAACCCTAAAATCCCAAGATCGTAGTCACTATTCCCCCAAAACCCAAACCCTAAAACATAAAAGCGCATACATATAGAGAGAGACTTACGATTCGAGAGAGAGAGAGAGAGAGAAGAAGTGTGCTTCAGGTTTCGTGTTTCGCAAACCTACTGATATTCGATGGCCCCGATCATACGGTATCGGGCCTCTTAAGACTAAAGTCACCCGCGGGTGATTGAAAAAAATGCTGAGATGCCACGTGTCGGTCAGAACTTGGGCCTTTCTAAACTCTCTTAAATGTGTTCTTGAAATGATATCAAACTAAATTTTGTTTTTGTTTGTTTTTATCAAAAATGTTAATAATTTGAAAATATTTGGATATCGTTTATGTTTTAAATAAATTTTATTTTTAGATTTTTTAAGTAAAAATTTGAAGTTCAAATAAACTAAACTTTCTCCTTGTTAAAATGTTGGTGTAGGAAACAAAAAGTTTATTTGGAAACATTTTTCAAAAATAATTATTAAAAACAGTTAATTATTTAAAAATAAATAAAATTATGTTCCAAAACTTAAACATAGAAAACGGTTTTCCCCACTTAGGTGGTGTTTGTTTTTTTCCCACGTTTAATGTACTTTGAATCTCTGTCAATACGATTAATAACATTAAGATAAGTCGCTTGCTTTTTTAACATCGGAGTTGTCACAGTATTGACGACAACGCGACTGACATTTCTATTTCCGCCTGTCCCGCTCTTAATGAGACGGATTTGGTTTGATCAGAATGAAGCTTTGCGGTTTAAGTTTATTTTCTCAAATCCGAGACGAGTTCGGAGGGGGTTCATGTATTGTTACTCCCGCCCAACCCCGATTATTTTTTAAAAATATTATTTTATTATTTTATTTTATACTTTAATATAAATAATAATAATAATTAGAATGCTTTTAATAAATAATTTATAAAAATTCATAATATTTTTATTTTTATGAAATATATTAATTTTAATATAATAAAAACAAAAATAAAAATTAACAAACTTAATAAAGCAGAATTTTCTCATTCCCGTACGTTAATTTTTAAATAAAGACACGTTTATAATTGAAAAATAAACGAATGATTGAGACGGGGCCTGCCCAAACTCTTTCGCTGGGCTATCTTAATAATAGCCATTGCTAAATTTCTTTTATCGTAATAATAATTAGCTTTTTCGTTTTTTAAGTAAAATAACTTTTTCTAATGTAAGGTCAAATATTTTATTTTTTTATTCAAAACTTTTTTAAAAAATTTCAACAATAAGTCATAAAATTTTTAAAAAACAAACAACTTAATATTGAATAACTTTCAACATTAAATTAAAAAACAAACAGCTCCTTACTCTACAAAAATCAAAGCTTTCCATATCATCTCCATCTTACCAAACAAACCTCAAATTTGTAATAAACAAGTAAAGTTTTCAAAACAAAATTTTAAAAATTATTTTTATTAAAAGGTTTAAAAAACTGTTATGTAAATTATATTTTCAAGTCTGATTGGCTCCAATTTGATATGTTGTTGAAGTTAAATTGATTAAACACGAAAGTAATAATGATACAAAAATTAAAATAAAATAATGTATACATTAAAATTATTTTTGGACTTATAAATATAATATTATTATATATGAAATTGCAAATATGAAATCGGTTTTGAGTTAAGACTAAGGTGACATTTGTTTTTTTACTTAATGCTAAATAAAACTTTTGATATAAATAGTATTTAATAGGATTAAGTAATTAGACGTTTGTTTTTTCTAAAAAAAATCAATCTTTTTATTTTTACCTAAATTTTAAAACTATATTTTCTTTTATTTAATTAACATAAAACGGATCATGAAAGTTTCAATTTGATCATAAATAATATGATTTTCTTATATTATAATATCTAGGTTCTTCTTAATAGAAAAAAGTATTCAAAAAAGCCAAAAAATCAAATATTTTGGTTTTTCTATTCAACAAAAAAAAAAACAAAATCAACAATAAGTCATGAAAATATTAAAAAACAAACAAGTTAAATGCTGAAAACTATTCAGCTTTTAAGTAAAAATTCAAAAAATAAGTTTAACCTTAAATTGCCTAAACTTTTACCCTAATCTAAATTGATGGTAGTGAGAGAAAATCAAGCTTAAGCCAACTCAAAGTTAAAATGCCTTGTTCCAATCCTTTTCATGTATCCAGCTAATCAATCCAAATTGCATCATGGAATTATATACTATTAATCCAACTAATTATGTCTACAAAATTAAATATTTAATTCAATTTCTTGAATTCATAACTTCATTTGGGAAGATACTAAGCATATTTGTGAAATATGCTACATGGCAAGATCAGATAAACCAAGAGAAAGAAAAGTGTGAATTGTGAGATATGTTGAAATCAATGGCACAATAATAAAATATGAAAACAAGGAAAACACCAAGATTTTACGTGAAAACCCTTACGAGAAAAAAAACCATAAATAGAGAATAAAGTTTCATAATGAATATAAGAAAAATTATAAAGTATAGCAGAATAGAGAAATAACCTTAGTATGTTGATATGACAAAAATACCCGAGTTGTATTTTTCAACGTGATCCTATTTTCTGAGCTTTGACTTTTCACAAAGAAATTATAGACCTTCTGGCCAACATAAAGTTCTCAAACCAATTCAGTTACAAATCTACAAGATGATTTTGATAAAGAACCATAACGGGCAAGAGCTCAATCAGAACATTGGGGTGAGACATCTCTACGGTCATACCGGTTTGAGCCTCCTTAGAGCCATTGAGGTTTTACTCCGATCAAGCAATCTTGCATCTCATGATACACGCACGCAAAGATATCCACGCTATTAAAAAAAAAAAAAAAAAAGGATAGGAACCATGGGCTTCAAGGTGACCAAACAAGATTCATTCATCCAACACAGTAAGATAAGATCATTTGCTTTTCCAGGAAAAGAAAATTCACCCTGATTATAGCTGTCATTATTTAGAATATACTGAGATTGTCATAACTAGTAGTGATCTGTTTGTATTATGGCTGATAGAATTGTACGCAGAGGCAGAAATCATATAATAAGCAAAAAGTGACATTAGTTTGAAAAAAAATATACATTTTCCTGTTGTTTTTTTTCGATCTTTCAGAGGCCGGCTATGGTATACTCTTGGACGTTGCCACCAATCCTTTTCCAATCTAACTAATATTAAAAAAATGGACCTGCATAGATTGATATCTGATATCACCACCACTTTCAAACATTTGCTTTTTATAGAGTAGGTACAAATAACCCCAGTTCATCTTGCATCTTGCTAAGAAGTTCTACCTTCCTAAAGAAACCGAAAATTCGTGTTCTATGTCCTTCTTAGTATCTACTCAGTAAGGCTTGACATCATGGATGGATCCATCTTGCTTACTCAAAAATGGCTTATGAATAAGTATCTGAAGTTTCTCTTTGTTTTATATGCTTTTACTGTGATTGGGGTAGATTTTTTGGTTTGTCATGCTTCTTCAAGTGACTGCATACTTGATTTTCAGTTTTCATTGTCTTCTTCTTCTTCAAGCAGTGAAGAGGGTGATTGGGGTGGTTTTCTAAACAAGGGCTGCTGTGGGGAAGCTTTTGGTGGATATCTCTATTCACTGGGGAAGCATGCTAATGAAACAGGGCAACTGTTCTTGAATTCCACTGAACAGAGGGATTGCTTGACTTCAATGAAGGGTTTTGAGGAAGATGTTTTCAGTTGTGGAATTGAGAAGCTAACAACTGGTACTGGGGGCTGCTCGGATTTCTCTGTCTTCGATGTCACTGAAATGTTGGGAGATGAGTATAGGAGTTTGGAGGAAAATTGCAAATTTACTACTCCTGATGGAGGATTGGATGGATCATGTAGTTCTTGTTTGGGGAGTTGGGAAGACATAAGAGGAATTCACTCTACTTTGAAGGATGAAACTGATGTTTGTAGGTTTGCAGTGTTGGTTTCACTAATAAGCAGTAGAATTGAAGATAAGCCATGGTTTGGAAAAATTTCCACATGCCTCAGGGAGCAGGACATTGACAATCAAGGTCATTTCCATATTGAATCAGATACACAAAAAGCATCGAAGAGTCGAACAAAGTCTAAAATTAGCACAGGTGAGTATATCGTCGCATCATATCTTAGATGGTTTGTTCTTTTCAGCTCAATGTGAAGAAATTTTACATGGTTGCAGGTTTATGGTTTCTAATTGGAGGTCTCATAGCAATGGCTTTGGTAATAGCCATCACAATATGGTTCTTGTTAAGAAGAAGGTGTAAATCACATGCTTTACCAAAGAAAAAGGGTACAACAAAACTATCATAAACCTAAAATTCTCATATAAATAGCTTATGATTTATGCATATTTTGATTCTGTTTATTCACTTGATAGCATTAAAAGCTGTGGCACCAGAGGTGCCTGGCAGTATGAAAATCTCAATCAAGGATGTATACTCTGCCACAAACAACCTAGATGAGAAGAGCATCATTGGTGAAGGAACAGCAGGTGAGAACCTAAAAATTACATTATAATAAAAATCATAATGGGGCTGCAAATGTGTGACTAACATGGTCATAACATATAGTTTTTGACTCTGACATCTAATTTGGATGTTATATCAGGAAAAGTGTACAGAGGCATACTACCAAACTATCAACATGTTGCAGTCAAGAACATCATCAATGACAATCACATGGAGACTTTTGTCAGGGAGATTAAAAGCTTATCACATATCAAACATCCAAACCTTGTAGCCTTGCTGGGTTATTGTGAAGTAGAAGATGAGTGCTTCCTTGTTTATGAACTATGTCCATATGGGAACCTCTCAGAGTGGCTTTTTGGTATCTCTTTATCTTCCCATGAAGTAATTCTTTTTGTTTAATACCTTCATGGCCAGTAAATATGAGTTGATGCATGACAGGGAAGGATAAAGTCCTGTCTTGGAAACAAAGGCTTGAGATTGCAATTGACAGTGCTCAAGGTCTTCTATACCTCCACACATATCCAGCAGGATGCATCGTTCACCGTGATATCAAGGTCCTTCCCAGTAGTATACTTCTAGCATTTCTCATGAGTACATAGCTTTTTGTACATATCTCATGTCACATCCTACATCGGATAGGGGGGAAAGTTCTTAACACTGTATAAGTATGGACTCCTCTCAACCTAGTAAACGCGTTTTGAAGCCATGAGGGACCCTTGGACTCAAAACGGACAATATCTATATGGTTGAATCAGATCATTATAGAATGGTATCAGAGTTGATCCCTGACCCTGGTGTGAGAGTTTGTTTCGTTTGGCACCATAGGGGGTGTTTGTCTGTTTGGCTCTGCAATCCCATAGGACACAACGAGGACGTTGTGTTTACATGGGAGGGGGGGAGGGGGTGGAGGGGTTGTTTGTCATATCACACAACGGATATGAGAAAAAGTTTTTGACACTATATAAATATGAGTTCCTCTCAACCTAATAGACGTGTTTTAAAGCCATGAGGGCCCAAAATTGACAATATCTACATGATTGAGTCGGGTCATTACATCTGAGCTAATACTAAGCAGTAAATGATGTATGAAACATAAAGGGAAACTCCAGTGCATTGATGAAAACAGCATTTTGTTTTTGCAGCCAACAAATATTCTTCTAGGAGCCAACTTTGAAGCTAAGCTGTCTGATTTTGGATTGTCCAAGGTTATTGACGAGGGCGAATCCGATGTAATCTCAGAGGTCAGAGGAACTTTTGGCTATATGGATCCTGAGTATCAGTCCGATCACCATGTCAATCCATCTGGTGATGTCTATAGCTTTGGGATAGTGCTTCTTCAAATCCTCTCAGGGAAGAAAGTTATAAATCTGAATTTGGAGAAACCAATGTCTTTGTATAAAATGGTAAAAAAAAAAAAATCATTGCCTGCATTGTTTTTCCTGTTCTAAATTTGTTGATCTATGAACCGCAATCTGATCCCTTTCTATTTATGGTTTCCAGGCCAAAACCATTACAAAAGATGGCAGCATAACAGAATTTGTAGATCCTAATCTTGAAGGGGAGTACTCAGCAGAAGCTTTTGATCTTGTACTTAAGCTTGCTCTCTCATGCACATCTCTTAAGCAAGAACGACCCTCCATGGAACAAGTTGTTCTAAGGTTAGAAATGGCCCTTGACATCTCAACTATGGCAAAGGCTTGTACACCTCAATTGACGCCGAATCGTCTATCATCTACAGAAAAGAGCTTCCACAACTAGATTCATTCTTACGATAATAGCTTGTTTTCTAGAGCATGAACATTAGAATAGCTAAGCATTTTTGTACCTAGTTTCATAATCAGAAGCTGATTTAGAATTTAATGATCTAGGAATGTGTAATGAAGCATTAATCCATGGAACGACATTCTAGTAGAAAATTACTAAACATTGAAAATGGGATTTCCTGAATACTATGAATCATTTGGTACCACAAAAAAGATTTTCCTTTCCAACTTCAAACATGGAAAATTGGCTTGCAGAGATTATCTTGGTAAACTCTTTCTGGCATCTCAACTATGGCAAAGGCTTGTACACCTCAGTTGACGCCGAATCGTCTATCATCTACAGAAAAGAGCTTCCTCAACTAGATTCATTCTTACGATAAAAGCTTGTTTTCCTGAGCATGAACATTAGAATAGCTAAGCATTTTTGTACCTAGTTTCATAATCAGAAGCTGATTTAGAATTTAATGATCTAGGAATTTGTAATGAAGCATTAATCCATGGAACGACATTCTAGTAGAAAATTACTAAACATTGAAAATGGGATTTCCTGAATACTATGAATCATTTGGTACCACTAAAAAGATTTTCCTTTCCAACTTCAAACATGGAAAATTGGCTTGCAGAGATTATCTTGGTAAACTCTTTCTGGCATCTCAAAGAATGGAAAGATGACTATCTCATTTTATGAGGTGGACTAATTCCAATACCAGTAGACCAGTACTTTCTGTTCTTAAACTCAATGATAGGTTCTGTTTTCTGCTCATTATTGAAAATTGTACATGAAAACTACAGCTAAAAAACTTATAACCAAGCAGGGTTTTTCAAAGGAGTAACAACAGCCTTAACTTGCAAGTAGTTACTAAGGCTATAGATTCCCTTTTCCCTCCCATGCCCACTCATTTTCTTCCCACCAAAAGGAATTGCAGCATCAAAGACGTTAAAGCAGTTAATCCATACTGTGCCAACTTTCAATGCGCGAGTCAAAGTATTGGCTGTGTCTAAATTCTGAGTAAAGACTCCAGCAGCCAGTCCATAATGAGTAGCATTTGCCCTTTGGATCACCTCATCAAGATCCCTGTTATTGATAGAAGCATAATGTAAGGCAGGTAAAATGAGGGAGAATTTTTTGAGAAAGCAAAAAACCGAAATGTTTATGAAGATGCATAGCTCACTTGAATTTCAAGATGGACTGCACTGGGCCAAAAATCTCTTCTTTTGCTATCACCATGTTATCCTAATTGGAATAAGGATTAAAGTCACATTAAAATTTCTTCTCTCTGGAATACTGATGTAAAGAGAGTTATAGTAATCATACATGAACATTTGAGAAGACAGTAGGTTGAATATAGTAGCCCTTGGAGCCAAATTTTTCGCCTCCAGCTTCAAGGGTAGCACCACCTTCAATACCAGATTTTATGTAGCCAAGGATCTTGTTGAATTGCACTGAGTCAATCTGAAATATTCAAAGGGACTATCACTTTCTCAGCTTTGTTTTACTTGTAGCATGCTTCCAATCAATAAACTAATTACAAAAAAATAAAAATGAATATCCTCTAACTGAACCATTTCTTGTGTTTGACCACTTGGAAAAAGAAAGGAGTAAGGTTACCTGAGGTCCTTGTTCAACCCCCTTCTTGAAAGGATCACCAACTACACGATTCAAGGCGCGTGCCTTTGCTTTCTCTAGAAACTCATCATATATGCTTTCGTGTACAAATGTACGAGACCCAGCACAGCAACACTGTCCCTGCAGTGTATTAAAATCATGGTCAAGAAAAAAATGTCCTATGATTTTAGCCAGTTACTCTCAAACATATTTGACAGAACAAAACCTGATTAAAGAACAGAGCGAAGTGTGAAAGCTCAACAGCTTTATCAACATCCGCATCCTCACAAACAATAAAGGGAGATTTTCCTCCAAGCTCTAAAGTCACTGGCTTAAGATTGCTCTTTGCAGCCAATCCAAGTACAATCTTACCAGTTCCAGTGGACCCTGTGAAAGCAAGCTGCAAGACAATAAGTGGTTTTAGCTGTACCTATCATTTTTAGGCTTATTGGATTAAATAATCACAGAAACCTTTCCCCAATTATCTATGTCTAGATATTCTAGTCCAAGAACCAAACTAGGGAATAGAAATTATAAGGCTTCTCAAGGCATCCTGAACATCATTGAGGTCATTCCACTTTTTCTAGTATGCTAGTGTTTTCATTGATCATTCCAGAAGTAGCAGAAAATATGTTAGATAAGTGAAATAGGATCATGATGGCTTCAAAACGAAGATTGCCCATTCCCTTGGATATAATTTTCGGTTCATCCCTTCTGAAAACACTGATTTGTGACTATCAATGGTGAAGAAAAGATATTGAAGGGACAAAGAGATCCATGTTATAAGCTTTTATATTAGTTCAGAGATTCTTTTCCCAGATTCAGACACAAATTTTGAAGTATGTAACGTACCTTGTCGACATCCATATGACCAGCAAGAGCTGCACCAGCTGTAGGACCAAATCCAGAAACCACATTCAAAACACCAGGAGGGAGTCCAGCCTGTTGAAGGTAATGAAATTGAGGTTGAAGATAATCCCATGGAAAAGAATACTTGCTCAATTTAAAGTAACTTAAAGTGTCCCCATCTTTGTTCACATGTATACGACTCTATTCCCTTCTTTATGTACTGAAAGTTCACCTGAATTCATTTTGGAATTAAAACAAGAAGATAAATATTCTTTGTATTTTGTCAAAATCTTGAGTCCAAGACTTCAAGTGCCCTTCAGACATAAGAGATTAACTGAATGGGTTCTGTTCTGCAAGCTTTAGTACCTCATAGAAGAGCTTGGACACATAGAGGGCAGATAATGGTGTCTGTTCTGCAGTCTTTAATACAATAGTATTACCACATGCTAATGCTGGACCAACCTTCCAACCATACATTAGAAGAGGAAAGTTCCAAGGAATAATCTGCCCCGCAACACCAATGGGTTCATGCAGGGTTTGGACATGGTACAGTCCATCAACAGGAATTGTGAGACCATGAATCTTATCTGCCCAGCCTGAAGAACACAGACAGAAAGGTATCTGAATGCCAAACAACCAAAGTAAGAATATTTCAACTCTTTCTTTCTTTCTGTCCTTATTTTTTTCACTATCCTTACCAGCATAATATCGAAACAGGCGAATCACCATTGGTATCTCAACATTTGCAGCCTGTTCATAAGTCTTCCCACTATCCCATGTTTCAATGGCTGCAACTTCACTGCAGTGCCTTTCAAGCAAATCAGCAAATCTCAAAAGCACACATGATCTTTCCTGTTTATATTTAACAACAAAGAGCAAGGCAAGATCAGAAATCCCCAAAAACAACAACAATTCTACACACTTTGAACTAATTTAAAATTAAAAGAAGGGGTATGTATTCACATGAGCGGTCATCCTTGGCCATGGTCCTTCATCAAATGCTTTTCGAGCAGCTGAGACTGCCCGGTTTATATCTTCAGCCTCACCTTCAGCAACATGGGCAATCACTTCCCCTGTTCTAGGATCGAAAGTTGGAAATGTTTTCCCTAATATGACAGAATGCCTTATCAAGAAATGTAACAGAAATTGAAACAGTATATAGTCAAACATACAGAAAAATGAAACAGAAACACCCACCTGATGCCCCATCAACGAATCTTCCATTGATGAGGAGCTGAGTATGATCTATCTGAACTGGTGGAGTAATTGGTTCCTCAGTTGCAACAGCTGTGCTAAACCTGTTTATGCCTCTACCCCATCTAGAAAACCGACCTGAAAATTTGTTTTCCAATCACTAAACTGAAATTCACAATCTAAGTCATACAATCATGATGGGCAAAAGAATCATATGATCAGAAACATGGATACACTCAAGTGGGTTGAGAAAAACAAGGAGCATCATGGGGTGTACCAGAAGAACGTAAAGCAGCAGCAGTGGAAGAAGCAGAGAGCAGAGAAAAGATCCTTCGAGAAGCCATGGCTAGTGAGCAGTGACTACAGATCTTAGTAGTTCCCTATCTTCTAAGAAGGTTTAAGACGCTAGGTTCAGCATTGTTGCAGTGATTTCTGTAGGACTCAACCAAATATGGAGTAACGTACGTATGCACACTAAACTGAAACCTTTTTTATTTAGAAATATTTTGTTAAAAAATCTCAAAAAATTTATAAATCCAACCTTTTCCTCGTAAAACCTCGAAAATATCGTTTATCATTTTATGTATTTACACGTATCTTATAATAGAAAATATTAGTTTTACTAAAAAATAATAAGGATATTTTTATTAAAAAATAACAAAATTTTAATGAAGAATTAGATTTCCAAAATCCCATTTTCAAAATATCTTTTAATCAAATCAACATTTTTATAAGCATATGAGTCACAACAGAAGGTGGCAAATGGAGGTTACTTTCCCTTTTCTGTATTTTCCACTTCTCCCACCCTGGCAGTATTCCAAAAATTGCATGATACAATCTTCCTGTTTCTGTGCAACCAAACAAGAAAACTACTCCATTTTTGCTACTATGCTTTGCCCATACTCCAATCTTTCCTATGATTTTTTTTTTCTAGATTATAGTATGAAGGGTAAGTGTAAAATTATGCAGTGTTTTGCCCATATTTAAAATATATATCTTCTTATCATAAGCAAAAGTTAGATCATAATAATACTTTTTGCTTTTCAGTTCATTTCCAAAAATATTCAGTTTTCAGTGGAAGTGTTTAAATGAAAATGTTAACGACAAAAATGGTATATAAGATAAACATGTTTTTAAAATAAATAACTCTCACTCGTGAAGGATAGCTAGCTCAGTGGGTTCAATCTTGGGTTTACCTTTTAATAATTATCGAGTCTTCTTAGGACTGCTAGAAATTTACATAACCATTAGGTTTATAGTATTGTAAAATTAATTGAGGTGTACATAAGTTGATTCGGACACCAACGAGCCACGATTATCAAATTAAAATAAATAAATAAATGACTCTCAAAGTTTATTTCATATAGAAAGAGGTGGAAATGTTGAAATGCATGTATCAGTTAGGGTTTAGGGTTTTGTTTGTCAAAAGCAAATGGCATGCGTGATTTGATGGTGAGAGGACCATGTGAAAGTGACCCCCTCACCCCTTTAGGATTCTTCATAAATTTACAGATAATTAAATAAATAATTATCAAAATATTTTAAATTGAAAAATAATTTCAATTCTACCACAGTTTTTGACTAGTAAACAATGAAATAAAAATTATTTTATAATGAAATCTTATCTATAAAATACGATTTTATAAATTTATATTAAAATTGTGTCTTCAAGATTTTAAAATTTTATATTAAAATATTTTTTTCAAAATACGAATTCATAATTTTACACTGAAATCGTATCTTTAAAACACAACTTCATAAGTTTAAAAATTTACATTGAAATCGTATATTCAAAACACGATTTCATATTTTAATACTAAAATTGTGTTTTCAAAACATAATATCCACACGGTGCTTAGTTGATAGTAAATACCATATATTTGAAAATGTTTATTTTTATTCTATATTTAAAAAAAATATTTTTTTCTAATTATAGTATTATTTAAAAAAGCCCCACCCCTTTAAAGTTAGTAGGTAGTGGATGGACTTTTCAGGCGGCGTATCTTCTTTTGAATGAGATGCAAATTTTGAATTTCGTCTGATGGTCAAAGGGAGTTTTGGACTTATTTAATTTTTTTTAAATTACTGGGGTCACTTAAAAATAAAAATAATAAGCGAATAATGTGAATAATAACGTCAAAGTTAGTGACTGTGGTATTAATTTAAAATTTTTTCAAAACATTTGTAATGTCACAATCGATAACTGAGACATTAACTTAAATTTTTTTTTAATATCGCAATCAATAACTTCGGTATTATTGTTAACGTAATAGTTTGAACATTATTTTTATTTTCAAGCTAGCCATGCAAATCTTGTCGGTTTTGAGGAAAAAGGAAGCCACTTGTTTTATGAATAATTCAATCTACCAAAAGATCAAACTCCCCATCAAATTATATCATTTTGAAATGTTTATTATTGATTAAATAATTTTAGATGTTCTGTAAATTTCTTTGAAATTCTTTTAAAAAAAAAAACCATGTTGGTTTGATGGTTGAATTATTATATTCTTTTTTTATACCATTCGCTAATGTCCGTTTGATGTAACTTTTTGTTTGATTAGTGGAAAGCTCACATGATTGACATTTTTATATAAAATGGGTTATTTTGTTTAAAAAAAAAAAAACACGAGAAATGTTAGATTTACAAATTTAGGGTCATTTGATGTGTTTTAATCAATTATTTATTTATTTTGTTTCATAATAAAAAATCGGAGGATGATTTTTTATTTAAAAAAATATTTTTTTATTCTGACAAACTAAAATAGGCATTTCCAAACAAAAAAAAAAGGAAAGTTTTGAAGGCTAAGTAAATTTTAGTAATAGTTTTTAACAATTATTATTTAACATTTATTAAAATAAAATATATTTGACTTACTTTAATATTTTTAACAATATTTTTAAAATAATTTTGTTTATAGTTTCTTTCATTCATTATTTTTATATAATTTTTTGGGAAAAGTAGATATTAGACTAACAATTTGAAAATAATTGGATATCCATCAACAAGAATTGAGTATCTATGATTCAAGCTACTCCTATAAAAAATAATTAGGATTCTGCGAATATACTATCAAACTAGTCAATGTATTAGTTATGATAGTACATTTGCTAGTTATGATAGTACATTAATAGAATCGTAATTATTTTTTATGGAAATAGTTAGAATCATGAATACCTCATTTTTAGTAGTGATGAATGTTCAAATATTTTGAAATGAGGAGGTTGACACATACTTTTCCCTAATTTTTTTCAAAATGATATTTCTTTTGTGACTTCTTCCCTTAGGAGTTGTAGTAGTTTCTTTCTTAAAAGGATTTGAGCCTGGATCTTTCGTAATCCTATCTCACATTTTTATCACTTAAGCCAAACCTCAAGGGTAAAATGATATTTAAACCCGTATTTAATTTTGTTTTCAGAAATAAAAAAAAACAGTTTTCTCTAATTGTGAGTGTAAGTAACCACTAAAAATTCCTGCACAAGAGGGGTGATACAGCACGTAAACTATTTGATATTGTCTTCCAAATTAGGTCGTATGACAGAGAGAAGAGAAGAAGCATGGCATCGCAGCCCTATGTCATCATAATTAAGAGGAATCAGATCATTTGCTTGCCTCTCAGTTCTTACACAACAATTTTACATCACAGAAACTAACTTTCAGCAGATGAAGGCAGCAGAGTCGGCTGTTTTCTCATCAATTGGGTTTTGTAAATACAGTACGTGACAGATGATGATGATTCAAATTTCAATCATTTTCCATAGATTCAGGAGCCTGAAATACGGAAAAGACAGTCTGTATTTCATGTGGGGGTTGAAGATATGTCAAGGTTTCTATGGACTGAAAACTTTGTCTGATTCAAATCTCTATTTACTGTAGTTAGATGCATTGTCATCAAACATGAACCAGGAAGTGATGATCAAGCACAAGTTTGAGGAATTTATTAGCCTTGTGAATATATGAATGTAATCGTATTTGACAGTTTAAATCTGTCAGAGAATGGTATACAATCTGTGAAGGAAGAAAGAATTAGGTTTGGAATTATCAGAAGGAGAAACAAGAAAGGTATAAGGAGAATTCTAGAATTGCAAGTGTCACATAAATTACTAGTCTAAAAGTTAAGTTTGTGAGGAAAATCCTAATTGATCTCTTGTTAGCTCCTTCATTCTTTTTTTTTTCTGATCAACTGGTTCTTGTACTAACTAAACATCCTCAAAGCCAACTGAAAAATCAGGTTCATCTGGTTTTACCAACAGGGGCATGTCCAAGCTAGGAGCGGCAGGCTTTACGACCCGGACATTGTGAGCAACCCCTCTTCTTGTATTTTTAGCAAATTTTGAAGCTAACATTGTGGTACCAAGATGTTGAAAATTGTTTGGATTGTCTGTTAATGAGTTCTCGTCTCTTCCACTAGCGGAAATTCCATCTGCTAGCTCATCGCATAGATTATACTCTTGACCAGGGATCAGCATATAGTTGTAGCTCTCTTGTCTGGCCAACTCCTTTGCCAGCTTTCGCTTTTGATATCTTCTCCAAGAATTTTGTAAATAGCAAGTAGCCCATGTTCTCCATTGTTGAGAATAGTACCTGAAGGCGTGCTGGAGCTTCTTGTTATGAAGCCGCCTGAACTGACTTGCGACAAATTTGAGGTCTTCGGCTGTTAGTGCAAAAGCTTCAACTTCACAAAGGGACCTTACTGTTCGAGTAGAAGACGGCAAGTTTATGCTTGGGCTAGGCATTAAGGCCCATGTCAGTAATTCTTCACCACAGAAGTCGCCAGGTCTAAGGGTGGTGGAGTTGAAGAATCCTGATCTTCCTCCATTCGTTGTGGAGCTCTCCAGTTGCCCTCTAATGATGAATAGCATCTCGTTTACTGGATCATCCTCTCGGAAGATGTAGGTGCCTTCGGTACTCAAGGATGAGGTGAGGCGTTCACAAATGGCATCAAGAAGCTGGTCATCCATTTGGGCAAAGAAAGGCACCTGTAAACAAAAGTAGACAATTATGGATCAGAGAATAATTCTGTATAGAGAGAAAGATTATAGATTTTAGATACTATTTGAACAATCCGATACTTGTGATTAAGCTCTAGTTATGTAATGAATCTAACAATAGACACAGTATATTAGTCTTATCACATGAAATGATGTTTATTGACAACCAATGTGCTGTGTTATATTTGATTGGGTCGAGAAGGAAGTAGCTTTCATGGAATCAAAATGTTTAAAAATATATTTGAGATAAGAAACTTTTGTCATACTAGAAGGGGTTTTATACTGCATAACACAAAATGAGATCCCAAAGGAGCAGAATCCCTTTTGCCCTAGAAGGGGAGGCCAATAAATACTGAGGTAATTGTTGTAAAAATGATAAGCTTAAAAGGGCGTCGTATATGCATAATCATGGACGATAAATGCGGAAGACATACACGGCGAACAAGGCCAAGACATAGGTGTCTTTGTATCTCACGACGTTGATCCTGGGGCAACCATTTCAAAATTGATTCCTCATGAACTCCTCTTGTTGCAAGCCATTTGTACTGCATAAACCGATGTACCCGTTCTTGCAGATCTGGAGGCAATTGACGGTGCCTCATCCACTCCTCCGTATCTCTTCGCCTAACCCTCCACTCTTCAAGTCTTACCGTCATAGATTGCAAATAGGTCTTGAGGAAGGAAAAAAAAAACATTAGCAAGAGTAGTTTGGCTTATTAACATTCATAAAGAGTCAGCATTAGGGTATGGAGCCTACAAGTCCAATCTTGCCCATCAGAAATCCTCAAATCTTCTCCATTTTTTGAATGGAACTGATTCAATGTTTATTTTTAGTACCCAAAACCCCACTAGCTTGGGCATTGACAACTCTGGCATTTTAAGATTTAATTAATTTTCACTTGAAAGCTCAAGGTTTGATTGCTAAAAACTGATAGATAAATGTGTGGAAGAGCAATTCTCATGTTCCATGCCTCCAATCCACCAAGTTGCTCCATTCATTGTTGTTTCACTATTTCAACATGAATGCAACAAAAGGAAAAAACACGACAGACATAAGGAGATGATGGAGTTCTGATGACTAAAGTAGATAATCTGACTAGGTGAGGACCCTTCCAACCCCATTAGATAGCTTCATAATTAATCTCAAGATTCTTTGTACCTTGCCTTCCTTTTTTCTTATCTAATCATGAATTAGGAGGTGGGTCCGCCATCCACTTTTCTGTTTTCTTGCATTTTCTTAGTCAGGAAACAAGAAGAAGCAGCTAGAAAAGGAGGCAGAAAATAGTACCTGCATGTTGCCAATCAACTGTGAAAATAGAATTAAACCCCCAATTGATATAACAATGCAAAATGTTGTCTCGCCAATATAAATGCTGGTATTCAAATTCTGTGCATATGAACTGCATAACAAAACTAATGGCTATATTAGTATGGAGACAAAATTAAACACTTCAATGAAATCATTAGTGATTATGAAAAGTATTAGTATGGAATACAAAGATAAGATAAAAGAGCGGTGCCCAATGCAATCAGTCAAATGTGGTACACAACATAACATGTGCTACGTCTTGAGATTGATTCACTCAATTGAATAGTAAAATAACCAGAAAACTCTTCAATGGACAATGTCCTGAAGCAAAACCAATCTAATTTGACATATGATGGAATTAACTGCATGGATCAGCAAACCATCCGACAAAGGGAAGAACAATTAAATGTTGAATGCTTCTATTGAAGATATCTTTCTGTAGCATTCATAACAGTAGTTTACATTCATAACAGTAGTCTATTAGCTAAGGCTGATATTTGGACAAAAAACATCAACAAGTTCATACCTTAAATTCTTTAAACCCCACCAGAGACAGTACAAGTATTTCTCCACAAATTTTGATGAAGCAACATCATTGGTAAAAGCATCTGCAAACATGCCAAACTTAAATTGCGAATCACCTCTAGCATCACAATTAGAAACTACTCGAGTGGCATTCATCCAATATTGCCGATCTTCTAGCTCCAAACTTTTACAGTCCAGAAAACTAGGAAGGCAAAATGAAATTCCTGCTGCACTTTCTTTTGCACACTCTGCTTTCCAGCAGGCATGCTGCCGCCCCATGGACAATAGATACCATGAAGCTCCTAAAACCTGCATCAGCAGAAAATGGGTAGAACCATCTAGATTAAGTGTCACAATTACTTAACTGCAAAACATTTGAGGTTGTGATGTTTCAATTAGTTTTACCCAGTTAACAAGAATAAAACAAAAGAGTAGTAAGGGTCTATTGGCAGACTGGATCCTTACATGACTGGCCAGCATGTAGAGAAGGAGATTGTAAGCAGCTCCTGCCCAAGCAGTCTTAGCAACAACTCCTGTATTTTTTACGATCCGCCGGTTCAAAGGAAAAATAAGGAATAGTCTAGGAACATATTGAATGAGTACAATAAGAGCAAGAGTGTTGTTAGCCTGATCTGCTCTGTCCTTTTTTGTTGCAGGTATTACCAACCAGATGACGATCTGCAAAATAGAAGTACAAACCAAAGATGTGCTGTAAGAATTGCCAGCAACAAAGAAGCAATAAAACTAGATCTTAGCCTAATTAAGATCTAAGTGTTAAGTGTCTCTTTATTTTTATTTTTATTTTTTTTAGTTTTTAATTTAGAAAATGTAATAATGTCCCAACATCTATTCCCCTTCAGCAAAGAAAATTACATTACATGCTGCCAATATCCAAATACCAGAAGACTTGCAAAACAGAATCACATTTATTTTTCTGAAAAACTTGCAAGAAAGTTTCTAAAATCCAATACCCTTCTACACATTTTTCACTCTGCATCCTGAATCTCACATCACTAGTTCATCCTCTTATCGTTCCATAAGATTCTAACCTTTGCATTATCTTCTGAGCTGACTACTGATACCACCCTATCTTAAATTTAAAATGTCAACTAAACATTGCTACCTGTAAATGGAAGACCAAAAAAATAAAAAATAAAAACACCAGATACCCCCTTTCAGAAAGGAAAACAACTTTCCTTATGAAACAAATTAACAAATAAGAGTGTCCCGTGTGGTTACCAAAAGGAAATCAAATGGTTTCAACAAGAGAAACATGAAAGAAAATTTATGAGTTCGGGATTGAAATGTCTAAACAGAAAATCCAAGACAATGAGAAATGAAATTTCAAAGAGTTCCTTATGTAGACACTTCATTTGTTTACCGGAGAACTTGACATATTGTTTTTTTTTTCTTTTCTTGTCTAAAATTTCATATTTCAGACTACAATTCCTCGCACATGTAGTCCGCTAAACCCTAACCCGAAAAACCCTAAATCAATTAAATTGGATTGAATTGAAAACAAAATCATGGACGTGCCTGAGGAAGCGGTAGAGTGGCAGCCAGATCAATAATAAAATTAGACTTCAAGTAGCGCATAGCGATGGTGTGAGGATCCATGACCAGCTCACCACGACCAAGGCCTCTTGAACTGGGAGCGACGAAGGCAGTCCGAAACTTCATCAACATATGCAGCAAATAAAAAAGATCGGAAACAGTCCGGAAGAAGGTAACATAAATGCCAAGCCTTGTATCATTGGTGATACAGGCGGGACCGCCGACGGAGGGGAGGTAGAAGTAGAGAGGGTCGAGGAAAAGGGCAATCAGAGAGGTAACAAGGAAAACGTGGTTCCAATAAGTGACGATTTCCCCGTCTGGCTCGAGAACTTGGTAGCGCCAGAGAATGTGATAAGGGTTGAGGTCGGATGTAATGGGTATGGAGGAAGGTCGTAGCCGGAAGTTGCGGAGTTTGGAGGCCGGCGTGAGAATTGCAGTATTCATCTTCCATAGCGGAGTCCGGTTATTCGGAATCCGCTTAGAGAGAGCAGAGGATCAGCAGAGAAACATTGAAGAAAAAGAAGAAGAGAAGAAGGGAACGAAGAAGGTAGAAGACGGTGTGTTAGCAGCAAAGGGCGGTGGTTAGGATGATGGTTAAGGGATCGTTGTTGACCGTTGAGATTTTCGCGGGAATCCGAGGAAAGTGCATGGACTTCGGTGCTCCGAGTCGGCGTAGCCGCTAAATAAAAGGGATATTTTTGTCTGCCTCAAAGAAAATAACCCAAAAAAGAAAATTACTTTAATATAAGAAAATTGATTTAAAAAAAAAAAAAAAACCACAAAATGATCTTTTTGTTTAAAAAATATTGATTTTAAGTCACTTTTGAAACTATTGTTTAATATAATCCTCTTATGTCCTACATTAAAGATGTTCATTTTTTTTAAAATTTTTTTAATACAAGTTAGAAACTACAATTAGAAATAGAGGCTTCATTTTTTAGCTAAAGCCACATACATAAACTCCGGATTCATTTTTACAGTAAAATCATACTTATAAATTGTGATTTCATTTTTGAATGAAATTCCGGTTTCTACCTTTGGCTTCTAAATTAAAATTTAAAAATAAAAACATTTAAGTATCTATCCATAAGATGGTTATTTTGAATAAAAGTTTCAAAAGTTGCCTAAAATAAATTTTTTTTTATAAAATGATTATTTTGAACACAAACTCAAAATGATTGGCTAAATAATTTAGAAAATAGTTTTTAAAACAAAAACTTATTTGGTGAAAGAATCTATATTATTTAAAAAAAAAATTATGTATAAGTTAAGTAAATAGTTTTCTAATTAGGAAATATATATTTTTATAACAGTGAAACAAAAATTATTATTAACATAAAAATGATTTTAATATTAATTTATACCAGTATGAAACAAATTCAAGTTCAGTCTTAGTAAAAAAAAAAAAATTATGTCTAAATTAAATAAATAATTTTGTAATTAGGGAATATTTTTTTATTCTAGTGAAACAAAAATTATTATAACATTAAAATGATTTTAATATTAATTTTTAGTACAAGGTTTTCTATGCTGATGTTGATTTAATGTGAGATAGAAGGAAGGAGATAGACATTGTGAATATCATATAAAAAAAAGTTCATTTAAAGATCCTCACATGTTTCTACTTATCACATGGAGCTCCATACTCTCAAACAATTAAATGGTTGTGTTGGGAGGAATGGGCCCACATGCCTAGAAGTCGATTCGAGATGGACTTGGGACTCAGAAGGTGGGTACAAGAATTTCGAGTGCTATAGAGCCGTAGGGGTGGTAATTTATGTTTTTGGGTCGTGTCAATAACAAGTTTTTTATAATATTTGTAAATCTGAACACGACACAAATAATAAATAATCGAGTAATATGATACGACACGTGTAACCCGTTTATTACTTTGATAATTTAAAATGATATGAATTATAATTAATTCATCAATATTTAACATAAATAATATATATATATATATATTGGGTTAATTTAGGTTAAATATTAATTAATATAATAATTAAACGGATCAATACGAGCCAATTTCGTGTTAAGTGAATTATCAGGAATATAACAAATTTATTAAATAAGTTATATAGGTTAATACGAATTTGACCAAAACACGATTGTACTCAATCGAAACCCACAAAAATCATATCGAGTTCATATCATGTTCGCAAGTCGTGTCAAATTTGCCAAGCCTACAAAACCGGGACATCTACTTGAATCGATAGTCTGAGACTCGAGAGAGCATGTGGATTCCCGCTCCATTTGGCCACAAGAAGATAAAAGCTGGCTCAACGACATGAAGATTCCCCTGACACAACCACGCTCCTCTGTTACCACATATTCTGATGTCGAATGAGTAACACAAGTAAAAGGTAGGAGTATAAAAGTAGACTCAATGAATGTAAAAGAAAGTAAACATTTTGCATCTTCTTTCCAGTGAAATCAAAAGAAACCCTAATTGGGAACTAGCTTTCCAGTGGGGGGTCAGAGATATGGCTCCTTCCATGTGATTTTCAGGCTTATACTTGAATATAGAAATGACCAATACCCCTCTGGTTTCAGGACATGTTTTGATCATAATAACTAACATTAGCATCAAACCAATAATTTTTTTTTTCTTCTTATTCTCACCTCAAATGACTGGTGGGTGGTGACAATGTATTGGGTCTCTACCTAGAAATGGAGACACACCATGGAGAAAGTTCTTTCACCCTTTCACATAACAACCAAACAAGTACTTATATATCCATATCATATTAGATGTCATTTCCCATATTAGACAGGGGAGAAACTTTCTGGTACTGTATAAGTATGTACTCCTCTTAACTTAATAGACGTGTTTTAAAGCCGTGAGGGCTCCTTGGACCAAAAGCGAACAATATCTACATGATTAAGTTGTGTCGTTACAAATGGTATCAGAGCCGATCCCTGATCTTGATATGAAGGTCTGTTCAGTTTGACCCCATAGTGGGACTTTGTTCGTTTGACCCTTCAATTCTATGGGATACAACGAAGACATTGTGTCTGCATGAGAGGTGTTTGTCAGATCCCACATTGGATATAAGAGTGTTTTAAAACTGTGAGAGTTCCTTGGATTCAAAGCAGATAATATCTATATAATTGAGTCAAATTGTTACATAGGATATGATGAACAGTCTCACTACTACACTTCTTGGTATGTTAGTTTTGGATTTTTCTCTTGTTTCTTGATATATTAACATCTAGACACAGCATAAACAAACAAATCTCAGAGGAATATTCATAATAATAGAAGTTAAACAGAAGCAGAACATGGATTTTCATCTGCTTGGTTCTACATGGAAGCAGATCATACACATATTTTCCACTATCTCTGTGTGCTCTTTGTAAAAAAAATGATCTTAAAAAGTGAAACAACTTCATCAAACAGTAGTAGATCTCATTTTTACATATTTTAGTTTTGGATATGTTGGAGTTTTCCTTTTTAGTGAATGAAAGTAAATGTCTAAAACAGTTATGCCATTAAGGACTTAAATACCATTTAAGGATTTTGATTTTGATTCCTAAACGGTTATGTAATTAAGGGCTTAAATACCATTTAAGTATTTTGATGACTTTTTCTTCCGTTTTCTCAAAACAGTCGAACGACGAGTCATTGGTCTGATCATCTTTACACTTTATTTATTTTGGAGTTTTATATTCTCTTTGGATATCAATTTATAAAAATGAAAACCCTTTTCTTGCAAATTTTTTTTTTCTTTCTGTTCATTGAGTGATACAAACATTGTGTCCAGTTCGCTGAAGTGATTGCAAAGGTGCTGTTGCCGTCATTCGAAGGTCGTTTATCCTGGGAACCAGGCGTGAGTTTCCTTGAAGGAAAATTTTTTTTTCAAACATGGAGAGTTTCCTTGAAGGAAAAAAAAAGGAATTTGTTTTGGGGAAAGGAAAATAATCCTTTGAAAAAGCCTTTTAAGGAAAAAGAAAAAATTTCAGTCAAATTTTTTTTAGAACCCTGACAATTCAAAATAAAATAAAAAAATAAAAAAAAAACTTCTCAAACGTGAGAATTGTTTTTTTGGGGACAAATAAAATCTACACTTTTAAGTAAATATATATATATATATATTTTTCTGGAAACAATTTTTTTTTTTGGACCCAAACAAATAATTTGGTTTGTTGGTTTCTCTTAAAAAAAAAGGGAAAAAAAAACCTCAAAGTTTTTTTATATAATCCAAAACCAAACAATTTGGATTTGTTGGAAAATCCTTTGTAGAAATAGAAGGAGGGAATTAAGCTTAAGACCTTGAGTTATGGGGCCAAGGCTCAAATCACTAGGCTAAACGCTTAATTTGTGTTGAGTTATTGGTAGAATAACTTTATAAGGATGTGTGTCAATTTTCTTTCGAAATATTGAAAATTGTTATGTGGAGGTATTATGTTTAAGGAGGTTGGTTCTGACCCGGGTTTCTATACCCATAAGTCTTTCTTGGGAATACTCTGTAAAAATAATTTTTTTTTTTTGGAAAAAAAAACAAAAATGGAAAATATTCACTTTTTTGTTAGGTTTTGCAGAAAAAAAAAAGACTACTCAATCCAATAATGTTATGTGTGACTCAAAACCTGGGGTCCCATTGACAACTCTCACAACCCGCTAATACTTGTGATTTCGCAACCCGATACCACACTCAAGAACGAATGATCTGGGACCCATATTTTGCTGTAAAAATTCCGCAAAGTCTCATTTGTTCGAGGATTTCTATCCAATATACAATCTGTATAATAATATATATTCATGATCCATCCAGAATCTCAACAAAAGTAGTAATGAGTACACAAGGTCCATCTGTCCATATCTACGATATACAACTATATCACAATAGTACATAAGAGTTTATTACAATGCTCTTATACATAACATATATTAAAACCATTTTGTTCTAATATAGTTTACAAAAATATTTATCAAAGCCACATCCTGGCTTCCTTCAAAATCACGGCCTCAAAGGAGTGCCGTCCTTCTGTACTAATTGCATTCAAACATGGTCCCACGACCTGCATAGCGCTAACGCCCGGGCAGAATAATTCCTACAAGAGCTACTCCCCACCTAAGTGCACATGCAATGTCATTTCACACATTTAAGTAATAACATACACATCCCTACTCAAATGTCTACATGCCATGGATGAGAATGCGACTCATCCTATCCCATGTCTCGAGTCCTCACTTTAATTTCACACATGATATACTGGTGGAAAACCGTCATTTATGTTCCATCAATGACCATTTTTCCAAAACAAAAAGCTTGGTTCTTGTTAAATCAAAATCCATTGGACAAACTTCGATATTCACTTGTTTTTACCAAGTCCTGTGTGTTTTTGTGGGTAGCGAATTTTCGGGGTCTCACCGCATGCTTCGCACACCTTCCGATACTTTCGCAAACTTTCATCGCTGGATACATTTGTCTAACCAAGAATACTGGGTTTTTCACCCGAGGGGATATCTATCCATCCTTGTTATACCCAACACACGTATTTTTCATTTCCTTTTTCTTTTATGCAACCGTGAGATCCATTTTGACGTCATTCCATTTCCACCGAGAGCCCACCATCGAACACCAAACATAATGTCGATCTACCATGTACTCACGACATACCATCGAACACCAAACACAGTGTTGATTTACCAACCATGCACTCACACCCATTTAATGCGATGTCCCCATGCATATGCAATGCAAGATGCCATTGAATGTTGCATAATGAATGCTACATGGACAACACACTCCACACCACTTACCGGTGTCATGGACAATCACATCACCTGTATATGACTTCCATAAATTATTTCATTCATGTCAATTTATAATGTAAACATATATCAATATGCACATTCAACATGTCATTCAAACTCAAGTAATGACAACCTCACCCTCAAGACCAATTGTGGCATAGGGATGCCCACAAAACATTCCACACAACAACCCATAATAGACCACAGGATATTTCTAAACTCGGTTCAGAAAACTAGTCCCCTAACAGTCCCAAAATCTAGACAGAAACCATTAAATAGCCTAAGCTATAGCAGTCCCGGAAAACGGACCATAACTTGAGTTATAGAGGTCCGATTTGGGTGATTCAAAAGTCTAACATCAAGTTCTCAGATAGAGCTACAATTTCCTTAAGGATAATAGTCCAAATTCTCACTTTTTCCTAACAGAAAATCAGTCCCAAAAATTTGGACAGTAGGTTCGGCCAAACCGGAGTAGTCTATGGCAGTCCTGGAAAACGGAATATAACTTGGGTTATATAGGTCCAATTTGAGTGATTAAAAAGCCTAACCTCAAGTTCTCAACTTAAGCTACAATTGTCATGAAGGACATTAGTCCAAATTCCCTCTTTTTCTAATCGAAAAATCCAGCCCCAAAATCGACATCATAGGTCAAACAGCATTGCCTCAACCCATTATTTTGCCAAACAACCTTTAGGGAAAAAGGCCAAACAACACTCAAAATAAAATCAACCAAACAACCTCGAATCAAAAATAAACCAAAATTAGGAAGAATCCCACTGGAATAAGAGAAACCAAGAAAGTAAAAATTACTTCCTAAACTCGAAGCCCTTGATTTCCCTAACATCCCCTCATGTGGATTATCGGTGAAATCCTTCTTTGCCGCTACGCATACTTCACTCCAGATCAAGAACTAACTCATTCAGACGATCTGATTGACGAAACCCAAGAAATCGCCGAAGGAAACATGAATTCCCTTATCTCTCTCTCTCTCTCTCTCTCTACCGTTTCAAATTATTGAGTTTTGAGAGATTTTTCTCCCAAATGAGATTTTTCCCCTTTTTATACTTTGGACACATGACTCACGTCGTGCCACATGTCCCCCTATTGATCGGGTTCGTTTTTGCCCCAAAACAATTTATTTCGTCTCGGTTCAAGTTCAAATTATCTTACATGAACTTTCTTTAAATTATTTTACAACTTCCAAGATTTTCTTCTATATGACCACCTTGAGTCTTGCGAGATTCTTGATTGAAGATGCACCACAATTCAAGGAAGATGAGCAAGATATCCAAGTTATGAGTGCTATAGAGGCTTGGAAGCATTCAGACTTTCTCTATAGAAATTATGTCTTGAATGGGTTAACTGATACTTTGTATAATGTTTATTATACTAAGAGTTCAACAAAGGAGTGATTAGTGTCCAAAAAGTGCTTTTTTAACCCTATTTTTAATAGGTTTTGAGCGCTTTTTGTGTACTAATTATTATAATTAACCCAATTGACATGTTCGTCCCTATCAGACTTCTAATTGCATTCAGTCGCTTTTTAGTTTTCGGGCAGGAATTGATGCCAAATTATCGCGGTCAATCCAATCATAACCAAAGCTCCGCTGATTTTCACCACCCCCATATGGTCTCATATCACCTCAAGAAGGTGAATGAAGAATTCTGTGCCAGGAAGAAAATTTAAGAAAAAATGGCAAGCAAAGCAGTTGCGTGATTTGCAAAGGGAGCAAAGAAATGCAGGAAGCAGAATCAATGGAACAGTTGATGAACAGAGTTGCACCAGCATACGAATTTTCACATGATGAACACTGCATACTGAATGCATTTTTTCGCCAGCAGCGAAATTTCTCGCTACGGCGAAATTCTCGCTATGCTAGCTTAAAAATTCCCCTCGTGATAAATAAAATGCATGTACTGTAATTTTGATATTTTTTGATTCCAAACGACCTCGCTTTTGTATAATTACCACTTCATTCCTATTGTAATTTCATATTTTAGGTCTTTTTGTCATTTCACATCGGGTCACATGTTCCAACTTTATGTGATTCAGAACCCTAACTTTAATCTTTCAAAGACGCAGCCTTTATTTTGTTCCAAGCTCCCTCCTTTTCTCCCTTTCGTTGTTAAACACCCTCCAAGGATGACAACTGTGAGGATGAGAGGCCAAACCACTTCCTTCTCAAGCAAAAGGGTCTGGTGAGATTCTTAAGGCCGCCGGTGACCCCCCGTTTTCACGCAAAGAGGCTATCATTTTGGTTCCCAAACTTTCAACTCTAGGTTTAAATCTGATGTACTTCTTTGCCAATACTTGGCAAGCTTGTGGTTTAGTGTATTCTTAGCTTTAGATACACTAATATCCATTAGTTACTTACGAGCCACCGAGGTAGGTTAAGGGCTAGGGTTTCACCGCAAGTGCATCCACTTTGATCAATACTTGATAATCTTTGTCTACTGGATTCTTATTTTTAGATCCATCGAGACTCATTAGTTACCCTTACGAATCAGAGATGGAGCCAAGATAGATTTTCACCGTAGGGAACCATAAATGTTAAATAAATGCTTTCTATCAAAAGGAAAATTATTAGTGGCTTAGGTTTTAATGCCAAATGAAGATCCGTTCGAGATGACTATATGTCATCCTCCCAACGCGAGTGAAAATTCACCCGGACCTCTCGCTAGCCTAGGATCTTAAAACCCGAAGTGGTCACGCTTCAAGGAGTTCTATTTACATTTTATTTATTTCTTTCGCTGGGTAAACCACCAACCCAATCGCTTTTACCCCCACCTTAAATCCAAAACCAAATTCACCGCTTTTGTTTTCACTTAAATCATTTGGTACGAAGAAACCCATCCCCGTGTTCGACCCTAGATCGCTATATCGCAAGAGTTTCTTCGACTAATTTCGGGCAGTAGGAGGAACTTAGGAATAAATTTTGTTGATTTCGCATCACCCTACCGTGGCACGAATCAAATGACGCCAAGCCACGGGATGGTACCCAGTGCAAGTGAGAAGTCGTGGAAACACTTCCAGATCCTCATCACAAGTACCGGTGAATTGCTTTTATATTTTAATGGGCCATTTTCTTTCATTTCATATAAAAAAAAAGGTGCTGTCAGCCTCGTCAGCCAAGTAGAACCCATTTTCGTGGATCAAAATTCAAAGGCAAGCGTCTGTGTTATGTGGGAAAATTGACTGAGAAAATGGAACCCCACATGAAGAGCAATACAGCCGTGAGAGTAACCCTAGGCATATATGACAAATGAGACTATAGAACCTCGCATGGCAAAATCATGAACCCCTGGAGAGAAATCTAAACCCACCTAGGATCCATGAGGGACTACAGACCATTGATGAGTGCACCTCCTGGGCATGAAAACACAAAGATAATTAACTTCAGCCACCACAACCACCACAATTAATTTCTTATGTTGAGCAGGCCATTCTGGACCTTACCAAACTGGTGGGTGATGTTGTGGAAGAGCAAAAGAAAATCAATGCTCAATTAAGTCAAAAATCTCGACACTATGGAAAAAAAAACAATGTAAACAAGAGAATTGATGGATTTCCAAAGTGAAATGGAGCAGAAACACAAACCGTTAAAGATTCCATTTCAAAGTTTCGCCAAAGATCTTGATCATTCGTAGGGAATAGGAGCTTCAAGAGGAAGAGTGCCTAAGTGCACACCATATCGTAGATCTTCCAACCCCATAGGATGTCAAGTGAGGGCGACTTTTTTTTTTTTTTAAACTTATAACCTTATACTTTCATATTCATATAATGTTAACACTACTTGTATTACATTCTCGTAGCTAATGATTACAAAATATAAATACAAGCTCCAAATATGGAAATGTTCAACATTCCACAATATTTTACATTGGTTACAAAATTTCATATACAAAATGTGATCTAGTTGTCTTCCAAGCACCCACTGAGGCAGCTGCCTTGACCGCTAACGCGATTGTCCTGGCCCTCCGTTCTTCCTCTTCGTACCTACAGATCGGGAACACCCGTGCTGCTTTACGCCATGGGAATATGACTTCTATTAAGAGTCACCACACTTCGACAAATGCATATCACACATATACAGCTTACATATTCTTATCATTTCATATATACTTATCATAAATCCGGCCCATTTTCTATCATCATCCATATACTTTTCTATGTCAACTCTGTATTTTACTGCTCTTGTAATCAGATACTATCATCACATAAAGAATGCTTACGCTTCTCAGAATATGTCATATTCTCTACATTTCCTTTGCATACCGTCATTTTCTTTATGTTTCATGTCCGCATAAACTTTAGAAGTGGATACGAAACCATGAGGGCCTGGTTGCGCCGTTATCATTGTGTGAGACAACGTACTATGCTCCACATGATACCCAAGGTATCATCACCGTATGAGACAAGGACCATCCATGATGCCCGCACATGATACCCGATGTCATCACCGTATGAGACAAGACCATCCACGTGTGCCCTGGGTGAATATGTTACCCGAAGGTATCATCAATCGTATGAGCCGCTGACCATTCACATGAGCACCGTAATATGATACTCAAGGTATCATCACTACAGAGCATGACTATCCATGTAGCCCTGGGAGGCACTGTGGTGACCCTTTCTAAATACCGATCCAAACGGGATCTATGTCATCGACTCCAAACGTGGCCTAATATCCTCGTACAAAGAACTGTTTTTCCCTAATAGGCATGCCCATCTATCCCTACCGTGCTCTAGCCAGCATACAACTGAAAACGCTGTATTTTCTCGCTTAAGATATCTCTTATTCCCGAATAATTATTGTTATTCTAAGAATCATAGGTGATATATATATATATATATATATATATATCTACAATCATTTTATTCATATCGTTGCACTTTTCTATATCTCCTTATATGCATAAATAACTATGCTTGTCATGTATGCTTACGAGCTATTTATGAATAACTATGGTTACCTGTACTGCCTACTGTTTTCCGTGTTTTCTGGAACTAATATGAGTTCCAATCTTATCATGCTATCTATTGATGAATTCTTGACTCAATGAGCTTTCCATAGAGTCCAAGAACACTGAATCGAGTTCAGACGGCTAGCTATGACCTTCCGGTCGAGAATCGCTGCCACGGGCCTTGACGAGCTGACTAACTCGACGAGCTGCACTGAAGTGACGAGCCTCGGTCTGGACACCTTGGTCTGACATCTAATATCTTCCCATGCATATGGATGACTTGACTCACGGGCTTCCATAGAGTCCAAGCACACCAAATCGGAGTTCAAACGTACAGTTATGACCTTCCGCTGGGTGTCATGGTTAACTTGACGAGCTGACCACCGTCGATCCACCACCGCTCACCGCCGACGATCATCGCTGCGGACGACCAGCCAGGACGACCATCAGCCACGCACGAATACCGCTTGATGACGAAGATCAAGCTACGACGAGTACTATTTGACGAAGATCGCTTCGACGCAAGATCGCTTTGACGGGCAATCGCTTGACGAAAGTACCGCTTTGATCTAATTCTATTTGACACTCTTCCCATTTGACTGCTCGTAATAAAAAAGACCATAACTATCTACGTGAGTCCGAATTGAGAAATCTGGGGAAGCCTAACATCAAGTTCATTGATGGCTACCTCACGTACGGACTTATCGCCAAATTCTCCTATTTCTGGGCCAAAACTGTTCTAAGATCCGACTACGCAGACATGGTCGACAATAGGCATTTTCTCGTCCAACTTGCAACTAGACCCTTCTCAAACACATATTTAGGAGCCTTTAAGCTCTTCTTAACTCAACCCTATAAGAAATGAGTTTAGGAGTTCCCAAACCCAAACCATACACAAGATCGAGGGTTCTAAAACATGTATCCATACAAATATTCACAGTTCCATACACACCTAGTTTACATACACTTATTCATGGATCCATACTTTTCTATACTAAATCATATTTCTATACTCATTTGTAGTAGTTCCATACAAATACCCCTAGTTCCATACACACCTAGTTTCATACACATATTCATGGATCCATACTTTTCTATACTAAATCATAGTTCCATAATTGATCTTCTTCTTCTTCTTCTTTCTTCTTCCTTTTCTCTTCTCTTATCCGTATTTGCTCTCTTTCTCCTGCATCAAATGAGATATTTCTTTGGTCTTATCCTTATTTGATCTTATCCCTTTTTTTTTTTTACTTTGGTCCTCCAACTCTTATAATATTTGCAAATCAATTTATAATATTTTTACAATAGCCTTAAATCTTCTTTATTATTTGTAATTTAACTTATGCATATTCCTACTTTTGTTTTTATCTTTATTTTATTCCGAATAAATATGCATTTACATTTATTATACCCAAAACTTGTTATAAAACTGTTAGGGTATACTTTGGGGTGTTACAACTCTCCCCCCCTTCAAAAGAATTTCGTCCTCGAAATTCATACCTGATTCGAAGAGTTGCGGATAATGTGCTCTCATAGTTGCTTCTGGCTCCCAAGTAGCTTCTTCTCTACCGTGGTGTTGCCAGAGAACTACTAATGATACTGTTTGTCTAACCGTGACGCCCCCCAACTCCTAAGATAGGATGTCAAGTGAAGGTCATTTGTTTTTTTTTTTTTTTTTTAACTTATAACCTTTACACTTACATATTCATATAATGTTAAACGATTAACTTGTATTACATTCTGTAGCAGCGGATTACAAAATATAAATACAAGCTCCAAATATGGAAATGCCTCAACATCTACAATATTTACATTGGTTACAAAATTTCATATACAAAATGCACTCCAAAGGTCTTCCAAGCACCTATGGATGTGTATCTTCGACCGCCGGGACATGGATTGTCCCATTCCGTTTTCTTTCCTCTTTCAGACCTACACCCGATTGAACACCCGTGCTGCTTTTACGCCTAGTGGGAATATGACTTCTATTAAGAGTCACCACACTTCATACAAATGCATATCACATATACGCTTACATATTCTTATTTCATATATATACTTAATATAAATCCGCCTCCATTTGTTATCATCATCCATATACTTTTCATGTCAACTTGTATTTTACTTCTTGTCTTGTAAATCAGATACTATCATCACATAGCGGAAGCATATGCTTCTCATATCATGTCATATATTCTCTACATTTCCTTTGCATATACTCACATTTCTTTTATGTTTCATGTCTCCGCATAAACCTTAGTGATACAGAAACCATGAGGTCATAAAAGCATTGTGTGAAACAATGTAATTATGCCCGGTAACATGATACCTCGAAGGTATCATCACCGTATGAGACGTTGACCATCCATGAGTGTCTGTAATATGATACCCGAAGGTATCATCACTGTATGAGACAGTGACCATCCACGTGTGCCCGGTAATATGATACCCGAAGGTATCATCACTGTATGAGCCAGTGACCATTCATGAGTGCCCGGTAATATGATACCCGAAGGTATCATCACTGTATGAGACAGTGACCATCCACTGCAGCCCGGAGGCGCCTGCGGTGACTTTTCGGGCCACCCGACCTAAACTAGATCTATGTCATCGACTCCAAACGTACGGAATATCCGCACAAGCCTGCTTTCTTCTCCCCAATAGGCATGTCCATCTATCCTCTACCAGGTTCTACGCAGACAATCAATGTGTATTTTCTGTTTAGTATATATCTCTATCTCGAATACCATTGCTATTCTAGAATTTCATAAAAGGATATATATATATATATATATATATATATATATATATATATATATATATATATATATATATATATATATATATATATCTACAATCATTTATTCATATTTGTTGCACTTTTCAGTATCTCCTATATGCATAAATAACTATGCTTGCCATGTATGCTACGAGCTATTTATGAATTCATAATAGGCATTTATAAACAGAATAACTATGGTTACCTGTACTGCCTACTGTTTTCTGTGTTTTCTGAACCATATGAGTCCACCTTATCATGCTATCTATTGATGAATTCTCGATCAATGAGCTTTCAGAGTTCAAGAACACTCGAATGGAAGTTCAAACGGGGTTAGTTATGACCTTCCAAAGTCGGGAGGTCAAGCGCAATCGCCTCGACGAGTCGATTCGAATCGACGAGCTGCACTGAAGTGACGAGCCTGGTCTGGACACCTTGGTCTGACATTCACATCTTCCTCATGCATATGGATGGGATTCTTGACTCAATGGGCTTTCCATAGAGTCCAAGAACACTTCAAATCGGAGTTCAACGAAGAAGTTATGACCTTCCGGTCGAGCGCTACAAAGCAGAATAATCCTCACGAACACCATCGCTGGACGATCATCGCTCACTGCTGGATGACCACCGCTGCGGACGTAATTAATGCTCAACGCTGACGACATCGTTGCATCACCACTGTTGGGCCGATCGACATCGCTTGACGAATTCACTATTGGTGGACAATACCGTTGATGAGTACCGTTGACGGTTAATCGTCATTTGCACCGCTTGATGACGAGTAATCGCTTCGACGAAAGCAATCGCTTCGACGAGCACCTGGGCCGACGAGTAACGCTTGACGACCTTCTATTTGACGCACCACTATTGGTGCATCTACTAACGCTTGACGAAAGTACCGTTTGATGAGCACTGTTTAACGAAAGACCGCGGATGACGAGTACCGCTTGACGGAAAGCAATCGCTTGACGAGCACTTTTCGACAGCAATCGCTTTGACGACCTCTATTTGACGACCCTTTCCCCATTTGACTGTTCAGAATAAAAAGACCATAACTTGGTCTACAAGAGTCCGAATTGAGAAATTCAAAAGCCTAACATCAAGTTCATTGATGTGGCTACAATTTCACAGACGGACTTACTGCCAAATTCTCCTTATTTCTGGCCCAAATATCCTTTCTAAGATCCGGCTACTGCATATGGTCGACAATAGGGCATTTTCTGGGTTCAACTTGCAACTAGACCCTTCTCAAACACATATTTAGGAGCCTTAAAGCTCTTCTTAACTCAACCCTACAAGAAATGAGTTTAGGAATTCCCAAACCCAAACCATATACAAGATAGAGGGCTCCTTAACCATGTCCATGCCGTTTAGACCAAAACTAGACTTCCATACAAAACCAAGACATTACGTGTATTCATACCTATTCACAACATTAATGCACTCGGGGCTACATACACATATTCATGTTTCCATACTTTTCTATACCAAATCATAGTTCCATATCAATACTCAAATTTAGTAATTCCATACAAATACCCCTAGTTCCATACAAATACCCCTAGTTCCATACCTGTGATCTTCTTCTTCTTCTTCTTCTTCTTCCTTTCTTTTCTCTTCTCTCTTATCCGTATTTGCTCTCCCTTTCTCCCCGCACTAAAATGATATTTTCAGTCTTATCCTTATTTTATCTTATCCCCTTTTATTTACTTTTGGCCTCCAACTCTTATAAATATTTGCAAATCAATTTATAATATTTTTACAATAGCCTTAAATCTTCTTTTATTATTTGTAATTTAACTTTCAGATATTCCTACTTTTGTTTTTATCTTCTTTATTTTATTCAATAAATATGCATTTACATTTATTATACTCCAAAACTGTTATAAACTGTTAGTGGCATACTGGGGTGTTACAGCTGAATCAAGCCACCCTCTCGAGCCGAATGGTCTGCCCTCTACTATAAGACAAATTCTAATGTATCTCTATCGTAGATGCACACCCATCGTAGCAGATTCCTCAAGCATCAACACATGAAACACATTGTAATTTGGCCAGCTCCTAGAGGGAGTGCCAATCGAGTGTTTCACGTGGCCAATAATGCCCAAAATCCCATATGGGCTTCTAAGTACCTTGGACTCAACTTACCTTTCGACCAAACCCAAGAATTTTCCTCCAGGATACCTTTAAGAAGACTCCATTCCCACTTTATATTCAATATCTCTCCTCTTTAGGTTGGCATACGACTTGTCTGTCACTAGCCGCCTTTAACCTCTCGGGCCGAATAACTTGTACTTTCTCTTTCTCAGATCTTTTACTATGTCCGACCTCATCGCTTTATGCCTATTTAATTATGTCCAATACTACTGTGAGTTCTACATTTCCTACTACAAAGCTTCATATGGTGCTACCAATGCTTGATCGAAAACTATTGTTATAGACAAATCTTAATACAAATATACCTATCCCAACTTCCCGAAAAATTCTTATGACACAACCTCGAAGCATATCTTCGAGCACTTGAACTAATCTCTCTGATCGTCCATCTGCTTCATGATGGAATGCCGTACTAAAATTCAAATTTTAGTGCCTGGGGTTGATCAGAATTCCCTTCCTTAACCTTGATAAATCGCGGATCTCTATCCGACATTAATAATCGATAACTTGACAATTATAATCGCATTTAATCTCATCTACATATAACTCGGCCTAGTCGATCCATAGAATAGTCAATCCTCGACCGCATAAAATGGGCCGACTTTTGTGAGCCTATCTACAATCACCCGCATGTGAGTCATGTTTTTGTTGTGTGAGGGGAACCCTAATAATAAAAATCCATGGTAATGTTATCCCACTTCCATTGAGAAATTGGAAGGGGATTCAACAAACCTGTGGGCACTTGGTGTTCAGCTTTGTCTTGCTGACACGTCAAACACTTAGACACATATTCAGTCACATCTCTTTTCATTCCTTTCCACCAATAAAACTGTTTCAAGTCCTGGTACATCTTATTGTTTCTCCATGATGCATGGTAACCGTATTATGAGCCTCAAATAGCAACTTTTTTCTTTAGCGCCTCTTTATCATCCGCACACATAATCTATTCCGAAAGGCAACTTCCCGCTTTCTCTAAAAACTTAGTCTTGTCACCATTTCTAACCATCCAGAATTTTTCTCAGATCTCTTCATCATTTTTCAAGATCTATAATCACTCGCTTAAAACGGGGCTGTTTAGTCGAGCTTAACATGGGGCCCCATCATCCGCACCTCCAATCCCGTGCATCAGAATGACACGCTACCACCGGTCTTCTACAAAGCACGCTACTATATTAGCCTTTTCCGGATGGTACCTATGATGCAACTATATCCTTTAATAACCTAACCACCTCCGCTGTCCCTCAATTTAACTCTTTGGCAAGAAGAAATACTAGATTCTTACGATCAAAATTCTACACTTTTCCCCGTATAAGTAGTGTCGCCATATTTTTAAAGCAAACACTACCGCAGCTAACTCTAAGTCATGAGTGGGATAATTTTGTTCATGTGGCTTCAACTGTCTGGACGCATAAGCCACTACTTTCCCATCTTGCATTAACACGTATCCTAAACCAATACCCGGCATCACTATACAAGGTATACTCTTTCCCGGAGTAGGTCAGGTCAATACCGGTGCCCAACCAGCATCCCTTTCAACTGCTCGCTAAAACTATTATGACATTTGTCCTGCCCACTCAAACTTTATTCTTTCCCGAGTAACTTGGTGAGGAGAAGCTATGAATCGAAAAGCCTCTTACAAATCTTCTATACAACCTATTGTACTCCAAGAAACTCTCACTCACATTTTGGAGATTTCCACCACAACCGTCGATCTTAGCAGACTAACTCTTATACCCTCGCAGACACAATGTGGCCTAAGAATGAGACTCCCTTTAGCCAAAAATCATACATTTACGAGCTTAGTATATAACTTCTTTCTCCTTAACGTCTCTCAGCACTATTCTCAAGTGTTGTTCATGTTCCCGCGCATCCCAGGAATACACCAGATGTCATCAATAAACCACAACAAATTGATCCACATAGGGTCGAAACCCTATTTATCAAATCCATGAATGCCGCCAGGCATTAGTCAACCCAAAATGGCATGACCAAACTCATAATGACCATATCGGCCCTAAATGCGCCTTCTAAGACATCTCCTTCCTTTACCTCAACTGATATCACCCCGATCGCAGGTCTATCTTCAAAGACACCCGCTTCTTTCAACTGATCAAAAGATCTTCAATTCTCGCAATGGGTACTGTTTTTCACCGTCACCTATTGGATTCGCCGATAATCGATGCACATCCGTAGTGCCATCTTTCTTTTCACAAATAACACAGTGCAATCCCAAGGATACACTGGCCTGACAAATCCTTATCTAAAAGTTCTGCAATTGGCCTTTAATTTTCACCCGTTGAGCCATCCTCCACGGTGCCCTTGACATAGTGGGATCGTTCCCGGCAATTTCTATGGCTAAGTCCACCTCTCTCTCATGTGGAATACTGCAACTCTTCAGGAATACATCCGAGCACCCCTATCATCGGGATCTTTTCTACATCAACTTGACCTCTCTTGGAGTCATATCAAAGCCAAGAATGTCTCACATCCTTTCCTCATAATTCTTTCTACCAGAGAAGGAGATGACATTAGACATTACACTCGATCCAATGCCTGTACTATTACCTCACCGGTCGAGCATTTCACTACCGCCTTTTGTCCACAATCAACGATAGCTCGATGCTTAGATGAACCAATCCATTCCAGAATCAAGTCACCCCTAATGGTAAGGTTATCAAATCAGCTGAGAAACTCTCTCGCTCAGACATAACAATGGGACAATTTATATATGTTATTCACACTAACGCTGTGCCCCAATGAACTAGTCACATGCATGTCATATGCTAATTTCTCCATTGCCGACTTTGTCACATGATGCTCCATGCAATTGCCATGAATGAGTAGATCCGTGATCAATCAATGCATGCATCTCTATATCATATAAAGAAAATATACCTATAACTTCAGAGCATTCCCGATCCTCACGAGCCTTCATAGCATATGTCAGGCTGGAAGCCGAGGTATAGGACGATCTACCGCCTCCGAAACTATGCCTCCCGCCCCCTATACCGAGATGGGTCACTACGACCCTTACCACGATCGCGGAGTCGAGTAGCTGTACGCAGATCTTCCTCTCGCCGCCTCTCGCTGGGCTTCCCATTATCCCTTAACTCTGAGGACACCGTGCTTTCAAATGCTCAAGGCTTCCACACCAAACACCTCTCGTCACTATCCCAACTCCCAAATGCCTTCTATAGCAATGAGGCATTTAGGAATTTCTCCTGTCTAACTAAAGCACTCCCTACTCCCGCACTACGTGCTACACTGACCTTCATTCTCCACTTCTCGTACGAACTATATTCCGATCGAAATGAGATTCTCTAGCTCTTTTCCCGAGGAGGACTAAGTTCCTAGAAAACTTCTTCTTTGAAATCTTTCTTTGTCAAGCTGCTTTCTGGGCTTACCATTGCAGCTCGACCAACCGATAGAAATCCACTGCCGAGAGAAGCTTGTGTTCCAAATACTTCTTGATGGAATCATGCAGTCTATCCTCAAATTGCCTACACCGAAATGCCTCGGTGAGGACCAATTCCGGCAGACATGGCCAAGATGCATAATTCCTTTTCATATTCAAACACCGATAAGCTCCTTTGTTTCAAATTTAGGAACTGCTTCCATTCGAATCCCTATACATTTCGGCAAGATACTTGCCTTGAACTCTTGGACAAAGAACTCCCAAGTCATGATTTAATCCTAATTTTGCCACTAGTTTCTACTAACGCATGCCTCAATTCCTCGCAATAGTGAGACTGCAAGACATGATGCTCTCCGATCGGGAGGGCATCTAACCCTCTATAAATACCCTTTCTAATCCTTTTCAACTGCACTGGGCCTCGACTCCCTTCCATGCTCGACTCCATGGAATTCCTCTCGTCTCCATGTCTTCTTATCAGGCTCATTGGAGCTTAGAGAGTCAATCTATCCAAAACCCGAGCCATGTCTCATGATATTCTCAAGAAGGCTTCGTTCATTAGGTACATTACTTTTCGGTTGTCTCGTAAGCCGATAACTGTTTTCGGGGTTAACACTGCCAGCTCTTCTTTCGGGAAGATCCATCTATACAAAACACAAGGACATCCAATATCGTGCCAACACATTACTAAACACATAGGCTTTTCACCATATATACTCTATTCTAGAAAGCCGCCTAAACCTAGGTTTTTTTCCAGAACGCCAAACCTAGGCTCTGATACCACTTAACTGTGACGCCCCAACTCGGCATAGGATGTCAAGTGAGGGCCACTTTTTTTTTTTTTTTTAAACTTATAACCTTTACACTTTCATATTCATATAATGTTAAACAATTAACTTCAGACATTCTCGTGAGCACGGATTACAAAAATATAAATACAAGTCTAAATATGGAAATGTTCAACATCTACAATATTTACATTGGTTACAAAAATTTCATATACAAAATAGACCTAAAGGTCTTCCAAAGGCACCTATGGATGTGTGGCCTTTCTCGACTCACGATGTACTGTCCCACCCTCCGCTTCCTTCTCTTCTTCTGCATCTACACGGACAACACCCGCATAAGCTTACGCTTAGTGGGAATATGACTTCTATTAAGAGTCACCACACTTCGATACAAATGCATATCACACATATAACAGTTACATATTCTTATCATTTCTCATATATATACTTATCATAAACTCAGTCCATTTCTTATCATCATCCATATACTTTTCATGTCAACTCTTCAGATTTTACTTCTTGTTCTTGTAATCAGATAATTATCATCACATAGCAATGCTATGCTTCTCATATATCATGTCATATATTCTCTACATTTCCTTTGCATATACCGCCATTTCTTTATGTTTCATGTCTGCATAAACCTTAGAAGTGGATACAGAAAACCATGAGGACCAAGGTGTCGTTATCAGGTGAGACAACAGATTATGTCTCTAATATGATACCTGAGGTATCATCATCAGATGAGACAAAGGACCATCCATGAGTGCTCGTAATATGATACCTGAAGGCACACATCAGAGTGAGCTTAGTGACCATTCATGAGTGTCTCTGAATATGATACCAAGGTATCATCACCGCACGACAATGACCATCCATATTGTCCGGAGATAGCCGTGGGTGACTTCTTCTGGCCACCTAATCCAAACTCGATCTATGTCATCGACCCAAACGTACCGGAACATCTCAGATAGCAACTCGCTTTTCCCTGTCAGCATGCCCATCTATCCCCTCTACCGTGTTCTAAAGGCATAATCAATGCTAGTATTTTCGCTTAAGATATATCTCTTATTCCCGAATACTATTGTTATTCTAAGAATCATAGGTGAGTATATATATATATATAATCATTTATTCATATCGTTGCACTTTTCATATCTCCTTATATGCATAAATAACTATGCTTGTCATGTATGCTTACGAAATATTATTTATGAAATAACCATGGAGCCACCAGATCGCCTCTAATGCTTTCCGTTTTCTCGAACTAATATGAGTTCCAATCTTATCATGCTATTTATTGATGAATTCCTGACTCAATGAGCTCCATAGGGTCCAAGAACACCGACCGGAGTTCGTACGAAGAAGTTATGACCTTCCGGTTGGAGGTCGCGCGCAACGCCTTGATGAGCCGACCGAATCGACAGTCACTGAAGTGACGAGCGGTCTGACACCTTGGTCTGACATCTAATATCTTCTCATGCATATGGATGGATTCACCAATGGGCTTTCATAGAGTCCAACACTCAAATCGGAGTTCAACGGCTAGCTATGACCTTCCGGGTTGGAGGTCATGCGTAGTCAACTTTCGACGAGTCGATCACCGCCGACGCAATTAATCGCTCACCGCTGATCACCATCGCCGCGCGATTTACCACCGCAGGACGCACCATCGCTCATCGCTGACGCACCAACGCCAGGACGCACGGCTGCCTGGATGACGGCAGTACCGTTTGATGACGAGTACCATTTGACGAGTAATCGCTTGACGAGCAATCGCTTGATTCGGCACCGCTTGACGAGCACCGCTTCGACCACCCCATTTGACGACCCCTTCCTCATTCGACTGCTCGTATCAAAAAGACCATAACTCGTCTACAGAATCCGACTGAGAAATTCAAAAGCCTAACATCGTTCATTGATGTGGCCACCTCAATGCACTGACTTCACTGCCGAAATTCTTATTTCTAGGCCAAAATCGCCTCTAATGATCCACACGCATATGGTCGATAATAGTATTTTCGGGTTCAACTTGCAACTGTAATTCTTCAAACACATATTTGGGAGCCTTGCCTCTTCTAACTCAACTCCTATAAAGAAAATGAGCTTAGGAGTTCCCAAACCCAAACCATACACAAGATAGAGGGTTCTAAAACATGTATCCATACAAATATTCACAGTTCCATACACACCTAGTTTACATACACATATTCATGGATCCATACTTTTCTATACTAAATCATATTTCTATACTCATTTGTAGTAGTTCCATACAAATACCCCTAGTTCCATACACACCTAGTTTACATACACATATTCATGGATCCATACTTTTCTATACTAAATCATAGTTACATACCTGTGATCTTCTTCTTCTTCTTCTTCTTCTTCCTTTCTTTTCTCTTCTCTCTTATCTGTATTTGCTCTCCTTTTCTCCCACTCAAAATGAGATATTTCTTTCGCTCTATCCTTATTTGATCTTATCCCCTTTTATTTTACTTTGGCCCTCCAATCCTCTTATAATATTTGCAAATCAATTTATAATATTTTTACAATAGCCTTAAATCTTCTTTATTATTTGTAATTTAACTTATGCATATTCCTACTTTTGTTTTTATCTTTATTTTATTCCAAATAAATATGCATTTACATTTATTATACCCAAAACTTGTTATAAAACTGTTAGGGTATACTTTGGGGTGTTACAATGGTGGAGGAGTTGTGCACGTTGAAGACTCATTATTGGAACCTCGCATATTGGTGCCACTGTCATTCATGGGGAAACCACACGCTTTTCACCGAGGAGGCGGGAGTGAAAGGCGGGAGGAACCCCAAAAGCTTATCCTTCACCTAAACCCCATAATTTTGGATCCAAGTGCCACCGCCTCAACCCCAACAACCCACCGCCAAAGGTACATATTGCTCTACCGCAAAGAAACTTAACTTTCTAAAGCACCCACCAAAGAGTCCAACTCATCACTGCCTATGTTGAAAAACTTCAAGAGATTAGTGGCCATTGTACAGAATTTTGCCACTACCTCAAGGAAGATGGCAATGCCACACGCTTGGCACCGTAAGCTGGTTCGGTGCGGGTTCGGCTTTGGAGCACCAACCCTGGACATTCGAGTCTTGCTAGTTCCTAAATTTCCAAAGGCCTATGAGTGGTCTGGGGGAACACAACCCCCACTTTTTGTTTTAATTTTTCTTAGCTTAGTTTTATTTTTATCGTATTTTATTTTGATTTCATCAATTTTCTTTCTTAGATTTTCTAATTTTTAGTTAATTTATGTTTAGATTAATTTTTACTTTTCTCGCAATTTTTCTTAATTTTTCTAGCATTAATTTTTTGCGCTTTTGTGCAAATTTTGAAGTTATTTGGATTGAAAATCTAGTGTTGGAGAAGTTTTCGTTAACTATAGCTTAAAATTTCAATCCTACGAACGCGAAAATTTTGCATATTTAAAAATTTTCGTTAGCTGGGGCCAATCTTGCAGCCTAGCTTAAATTCTTTGTGAGACAAATAAATTGAAAATTTTTGTTAGAATAAGGCATTTTCGCTAGGCTAGCGAAATGCACGCTTTATACGAAATCAACAGCGCTCCACTACAGACAAAACAAATAAGACAAAGATTTCCATTTATTTTATATATAAAAAAAACGTTTGTTTTTCTTTTTTTTTTTTTTATATATTATTTTTATTTCAAAAAAAAAATTATTATTATTTTTATTTATATATATATATATATATATATATATATATATATATATATATATATATATATATATATATATATATATATATATATATATATATATATAAAATATAAAAAAAAAAATTTTGTCCCTTAAAAATTAATATAAAAAAATCGCTTTTTATATATATATTTTTATAAATTTTATTTATTTTTTTTTATTTTTTTATTTTATTTGATTTTCAAAAAAAAAATCAAAAAAATCAAAAAATTTATTATTAGGACATAAATAAAATTTCCGCAAACATAATGAAATTTTCGCGCTCAAATAAATTACTGCAAGAATTCGTAAATTTTTCAAGCAGGGCCCTACTTTTTGCCTCCAAATTTTGCTGCCATAACTTTTTCTCATCCGAACTCCGTTTTAGCTTCGGTACCATGTAGCTCTTAGAGATGTGAGAATCCAACATGGGCCAGAAAGAACATTTTTGAGATTATTATGAAAGTGTAGTTTTAAAAATGCCCAACTGGTCACTTTTTTCTCACTTTTTTCTTATAACTTGTTTATTTTAAGCCCAAACTGAGTGAATATGTGTCGATGGAAAGCTTGCTGTTTCCATCCAAGAATGATCACATCTCATCAAGGAGGTAACACTTCCTCTCTAATTCTTCAATCCGAGCCCCATTTCTGACACCAAGATGTTCAGTCGGGGAAAGGCAAAGGGAAGTGGCTTTGTATTTATGTTTTGCTATTATTTTGTTCGCTCATTTTGTGATGTTTAGTGGCTTGCTGGGTCCCCTTTCTATAAAGCTGTTATACCATACAACTTACTTTTTCAAAATCTGGACCCATTTTGCCATCAAAATTTTTTGTGGTTTTGCCTAACCTGCAAGTTGGAAAATTTAAACCTTGTCCAATTCTATTGATGATAGATTGGTTACATGCTTGGTCGGGAGGAATGATTAGTTGAATTCTTATTGATTTCGACCTTTTCTTCCACCTTTAGCCAACCACACACCGAGCACATTAGGTTTACGATAGGTCGAAAACTCGCAACCTCCTTACTTTGCACAACCTATCCTAGTTTCATTGGACCGCTTTAATAGGTTAAGGACCCCCGTGGAAAAAGAAAAAGAGAAGAAGAAAAGAAAAGAAATGAAAAGAAAAGAAAAAGAAAAGAAAAGAATAAAATCGCAACGCTGGGCTTTGAAACCCGAGCACTGGCCTGAGGGGTATATATAAACCTCAAAGCCCTGCCCTAAAACTTCACACCGGGGTCGGGAGTCACCCCCACTCTATGTTCTATACGCGGACGTGGGTGGAGTTTAGCAAGCCAGGAGCTGGAGTCTCGAAATCATTCGAAGTCCGGGGTGAAACCTAAAGAGTTTGTGGTCGAAAGATCCTTATGATTTGGTGCCCTAAGCCTTAATTGGTTGGGAGTCATCGGTAGATCCCCGTTACATGGACTTTGGTGAGGTCGATTCCTCAGCATTGCACCCTACAACGCAAAAATAATTGTGGAATAAGAGGTGGGTCCTGATCTATTTAAGCTGGTTAGCATGCTAGGTTGTGGTAGTAGCTAGGGTTAGTGGGAGGCTTTGACAATTTATCGTTGAGATCCGATCAAACAAAACACTTAGATTTTGGTGGAAGCTCGTTGATTCACCAAGAAAGAGGCTCTTTTATCACTCAATTTTTTATGGCATTCATTCTCTCACATGATAGTCATTGGACACGGCTTTGATGATTTTTACTTATGGTTAGCATTACTTCATTCACAACCTTTGAAGTACCATTTTTGTGAACGTTATTTTGTTATAGTTTTATATGTATTTTACTACTTTCTTCTTTCATCAAGCATGACCAAGAATGTAGGTTGGGGGTGTGATTGTAGTGTCCAAATGCTATTTTGAACCCTATTTTAATAGGTTTTGAGCGCTTTTGTGTACTAATTATTATAACCCAATTGACATGCCTGTCCCTTATTGAACTTCTAATTGCATTCCGAGGTCGTTTTTTGAAGTTTTTGCAGGAATCGAGGCCAAATTATCGTGTCAATCCAATCATAACCAAAGTCAAGGATTTTCACCAATTTCATATGGTCTCACATCACTCTCAAGAAGCTGTGATCGAAGAATTTCAAAGCAGAAGAAAATTTAAGAAAAATGGCAAGTAAAGAAAGTTGCGGTGATTTGCATGGAGCACACTGGCAGGAAGCAGAATCAATGGAACAGTTGATGAACAGAAGCCAAAATTCGCCACGCTATAATTTTTGCTATGATAGCTAAATTATCAGATAGCTTAAATGCAAATTTTCGCTTATGCACAAAGGTTTTTCAATAGGTTAGCTTAAATTCTCGCTAGCTAGCTTAAATTTCACACTGATAGCGACCCTTTCCATTTTCTCTATCTTCAGGATTTTTGCTAGCTTAGCTTAAATAGTTAGTTATACCTTCGCTATGCTACTAAAATTCCTCGCATAGCTTAAAATGGTCGCCTTCGGGTGATTTTGATATTTTTGATTCCAAACGACTGCTTTTGTATAATTACCACTGTCCCTTTGTCAGAATTTCATATTTTAGGTCTTTTTGTCATTTCATTATTGGGTTGGCTATAAAAGCCAACTTATAGATTTTTGTAACCCTAACTTTAATTCACGTAGCTTTATTTTGTTCCGCTTTTCTTTCTCTCCTCTTCTTCCCTTTCTTGTTGTCAAACACCCCAAGGATGACAATCCTGGGATGATGGAACTATTAAAACCACTTCCTTCTTGAAGTAAAAAGGTCGGGGTGAGATCTTAAGGTCGCCGGTGGTTCCCCTTCACGCTAAAGAGGTTTTGTCATTTTGGTTCCCAAACTTTCAACCTAGGTTTAAATCTTTTGATGTACTTTCTTGGCCGCTTCGGCAAGCTTTTGTGGTTTAATGTATTCTTTAGCTTTAGATACACTAATATCCATTAATGCCATTTACGAGCCATCGAGGTAGTTAAGGGCTAGGTTTTCACCGCAAGTGCATCCACTTTGATCAATACTTGGTAATCTTTTAGGTTCATTGGATTCTTATTTTAGATCCATCGACTCATTAGTTACCCTTACGAATCATCAGATGAGTCAAGATAGATTTTCACCGTAGGGAACCATAAATGTTAAATAAATGCTTTCTATCAAAAGGAAAATTATTGTGGTTTAGGTTTAATGCCAATGAAGATCCTGGTTCGAGACGACTATATGTCATCCCTCCCCAACGCGAGGAAAATTAACCCGGACCTCTCGCTTAGCCTAGGATCTTAAACTCATGGCCCAATGCTTCAAGGAGTTCTATTTTGATTTTATTTATTTCTTTCAGCTTGGGTAAACCACCAACCCACCGTTTTACTCCCCACCTTAAAATCCAAACCAAATTCACCAGTTTTGTTTTCACTCAAATCATTTGTACTAAGAAAACCCATCCCCGTGTTCGACCTTGATCGCTTACATCACAAGAGCTTGACTACGGCAAGAGGGAGAAACTTAGAATACCCTTGTTGATTCCGCATCACCTTACCGTGGCACGAATCAAGGAGCTAGGAATTCTAGATCTAAGTAGAAACCGAGGATGCCGGGGCCAAGAAATCTATCAGGATCGACATTAATTTTAAATGGTAGATTCCAAGACAGTGATCAGTAAAGTCCAAGAACTTCAAGTGATCATCCATGAAATACATGCTGAGGGTATGGTACTGGGTGAAAGCTTCCAAGTGGTAGCCGTTATTAAGAAATTGCCCCCAACTTGGAAAAGATTTCAAGAATTACCTCAAGCACAAGCGAAAGGAAATGAGCATAGAGGACTTAGTTGTTAGGCTTCGCATTGAAGAACATAACAGAAGGTTTGATAAGAAAAGGGCACACACTTCATCAGAAGTGAAGGTGAACTTTGTGGAACATGGTCAAAGTTAAAAAAAAAAGCAGCACAACAAAGGGAAAGGCTCTAAGAAGCAAAAGTTCAAAGGGAAATGCTTCAACTGTGGTAAGCAAGGTCACAAGTCTTTTGATTGTAGACTGTCAAAGAGGAACAAACCTAAGGAAGCTAATGTGGTTGATGGTATTACCAAAGATGTGTCTGACATCGACCTCAGAGCAGTATGAGGTGATCTAACCCTAAGGAATGGTGGATTGACACTGGTGCTACTCACCATGTGTGTTCTGATAAGAAGATATTCTCCACCTTTGAACCATTTAAGGATTTTGATTTTGATTCCTAAATGGTTATGCAATTAAGGGCTTAAATACCATTTAAGGATTTTGATTTTGATTCCTAAACGGTTATACAATTAAGGGCTTAAATACCATTTAAGGATTTTGATGACTTTTTCTTCCGTTTTCTCTAAACGGTCGGATGGCGAGTCATTGGTCTTATTATCATCTTTGGACTCTATTTATTTTGGAGTTTCATACTCTCTTTGGATATCAATTTAAAAAAAAAGAAAACCCTTTTCTGTCAATTTTTTTTTTTTGTTCATTGAGTGATCGAATTACAAACATTGCGTCCAGTTCGCCGGAGTGATTGCAAAGGTGCTGTTGCTGTCATTCGAAGGTCGTTTTATCCTGGGAAACAGGCGTCTGTCGAAGTCTCGAGTACCCTTGAAAGAAGACATCTGCTTTAAGGAGATTGTGCTGCACAAGACTCGATTTGACGTTATTTTTTTTTTCCCGAGTCTTTGTAATTTTTCCTCTTCTTCTCTTGTTTTTCCATTTCCAGTTGTACTTTGTCATAACAGGATCCACTAATCCAGCCCTTAAATCAACAATTCTTAGTAAGAATTCGTATGAGTTGGCATTCTGAACCTTAAATTCAAAGCACAATAACTTGACAAAAATGTTTTTGCAGAAAATATGAGCCTCATGGGAAAATTATTTTCAGAAAAGCACGCCAAGACCACAAAAACAATCTAGAATCAAGCATTAAGCCTTTCACAGTTTATTTCAGAGCTTCAACTGCACTCCCTTTCTCCACATCGACCTTCTTCTCCAAAAGCCGCTTTTTACAGTCATAGAAATAAACCATGAAAGTCACCCACTTGAGCACATTCCCAAGGCAAACTAAGCTAACTTGTGCAGCTGTTACTGCAAAATTCCATTTCCTCCTTCAGACCATCCCACATACAGGCATGATAATCTTAAAGCAAGCCCCCAAACAGAAAAGATAAGCATCAAGAAAAGTCCCCGGCGCCTGCAGCCTCTGCTAACATATGCTGACACCCCTAATGCTATAACCCCTTGCTTCTCTTCCAAGACTGAAATCACAACAGCCATGTTCCATATAGCATTCCACTCCATGTGCTTTGCAGACCAAGCTATGGAGAGAAACCCGAAGAAGATTGTGATCAGGACAGTTCCTGATGCTATGCAGAAGTTTGTGCCAAGGAAATCAATCCAAGTAAATAAAGGGAAGACAGTAGAAGTGCATAAATGGAAGTGACCAGGGGCCTTTTAAGACTCACTCCTTTGATGGATTTGTGCCATCTCTTCGTAAGATTTGTACGATTCTCTCCTGCGTAGATTGCTGAAGCTGAATTGACAATTATGATTGTGCTGAGGAGGTCAAGAAGATGAACAATCCCCAAAAATGAGAGGCCTAATAGAAGATACCTTCTAGGGACCTTTGCAACCATTTCTTTGATTGTATCTAGTGGATCATAATACCAAGAAATGCACAAGATACCTTGGCCAAAGGCTCTACTAGAGGACTAATGTCGTATAATTTTTGCCATTTCAAGGAGGGTTTTCTGAAAGATAATTTCAGAAAGGGAGAGAAGTGAGAATGGTGAGGATGATGAAACTGGGATTTTTGTAAGAGATTGTAAAGGTTTCTTTGAATATCCCTAACAATCCTAGCTTCTCCTTCATTATAATTTGGTTGTTCTCCATCTCCTTTGTCGACTTCCTCTATTCTGTATTCTCCCTTGTAAGTATAGTGGTATTTGGGAAAAGAAAGCCCATTTCACAGAAACTTGTGGGAATGCCACTGCCAACATGATAGAAAAGTATTTGTAAACAAATCTCACAGGAGTTGTGTGAGAATGCTTGTTGAGAATCAACCTAAAGCTTTTGCCATTTCCCCAACAACTTTCTTAATTGACGATTTGTTTTATTTGAGGTTGAATATAGAAGTTAGAACATGATCAGTTCCATCTGGGCTCCGGGGGATGCTTTGAGTGTAATAAAATGGCAATCAAAAAATTCAAAACCATTAGTTTTTACTTCCGAAAAATCACCAAAATGAGTAGTGGGTGATGGCATGCTACTGGGTCTTGCCTTGACACACACACCCAATGAAGGAATACAAAATCCATACCCTAATCAGCTTTCAAGCTTTTTCATTTTCTCCAACTAATGTACACAATTGAAGGAATCAACTAGGGAACTAATTTCCTTCATCAGTGACTTGGCCCCTAGCATTGTAGGGAGCTGCAGGTTATTATAAAATTTTGTTTTAAACAAGGTATTCTAATTAGATGGTAATCAATTTTGGGCAGAATAATGTTGCTAAACAGAGGGAAATACAGGGAAGGAGAGACCTGGTGAAGTCAATGTAATGAGGTGAGACAACTTTGAATATCATTTAAAGACCCTCCCATGTTTCTATAGACCTCATGACTCTTCACACTTTCAAATAATTACATGGATGTGGTGGGGGGATCCAAGAAATGGTCCTTGCATGTGATTTTCAGGCTCCTGTTTGAATATAGCAATGACCTATTAACATGTGGTTTCTGGGTAGTTTTGATTATAATAAAACAAGCATCTAATTAATAATTTTTCTTCTGACCCTCCCCCAAGTGTCTGGTGGGTGTTGCAATGAACTGGGTCTCTGCCTTGAAAGGCACACCCACCCTGGAGAAGGTTCTTTCACCCTTCATATAACAACCAATCATGTCATATCTTGCCACTTGGGATATGAGGAACAGTCTCAATATTCCATTTCATGGTAGGCTAGTTTTAACATTTTCTCTAGTTTCATAATATATTTACATCTAAACATAGCATATGCATACAAAATTTAGAGGAAAATTGCAAATAATGAATGCTTTAGAGCAAGACAGAGTGTAATCTGCTTGGTTCTAGAGGGAAGTAGATCTTGTGTGCTTCTGTAAGAAAATTCATTGCCTTCAAAATCATACAATCTCATCAAACAGTATTAGATCTCATTTTACATATTTGCCATCTCTTACACTAAATGCAGTTGTAGATCCACTAAGCCACCCTCTAAATTAATAATCATTTAAGCATTTGCAGGAGTTGGCATTCTGAACCACGAATTCAAAGCATACTAACTTGATAAAATGTTTTTTTTTTGCAGCAAATATGCATAACTTGAAAAATTAATTTACCGAGCATCTCACTACCAAGACCATAAAACCAATCTGGAAGCAGGCATAGTACTCTACCTTGAAGCCACATCTTCAGTTCATTTCAAAGCTTCAGCTGCACTCCCTTGCTCCACATCAACCTTCTTCTCCAAAAACCGCTTTTTACAGTCATAGAAATAAACCATGAAAGCCACCCATTTGACCACATTCCCAAAGCAAACTAAGCTAACATGAGCAGCTGTTACTCCAATTCCACTCCCTCCCTCAGACCATCCTACATACAGGCATGATAATCTTAGAGCAAGCCTCCAAACAAAGAAAATAAGCATCAAGAAAAGGCCGCGACGCCTGCAACCTCTGCTAATATATGCTGAGACCCCTAATGCTATAACCCCCTGCTTCTCCTCCAAGACTGAAAGCACAACACCCATATTCCATATAGCATTCCACTCCATGTGTTTGGCCAACCAAGGTATGCAGAGCAATCCAAAGAAGACTGTGAACAGACTGGCATTTGAGATAACGGAAAAGTTTGTTGCCAAGGAAACCAGTCCAAGCAATGAAAGGGAAGACATTAGAAGGGCATAAATGGATGTGATGAAAGGCCCTTTAAGACTCACTCCTTTGATGGTTCTGTCCCACATCTCCTTAACATTTATGCGATTCTCTCTAGCATAGATCACTGATGCTGAATTGACAATTACAATTGTGCAGAAGAGGTCAAGAAGATGAACAATACCTAGATATGAGAGACCCAGTACAAGATACCTTCCAGCGAGCTTTTCAATTATCTCTTTGAATGTATCTAGTGGACCAATCATCTTATAAACGCATGAAGACGTACCATTAGTAGAAAGGGAACATTTTACACTGATGGAATCTTGTGATTGACATTTGGTTGTTTCGATGATAGTTTGCTGAAAGAAAATTTCATGTGCTAGTAAGGAGCAAAACAGAGGGAGAGAAATGAGGAAGGTGAGGATGATGAAGCTGGGATTTTTGTGAACGATTGCAAGGGTTTCTTTGAGTATCCCAAACAGTCCCAGCTTCTCTTTCATTATAATTTGGTTGTTCTCCATCTTCTTTGCTGATCTCCTCTGTTCCTTGTCCTCCCTATAAGCAGGCTTCTGTTCAGGGAAATAAAGCCTATCAAGACATGGAGAAAGTCTTGTGGGAAATGTCACAGAAACTGACTCCCAAGGTTCAGATTCTTGTGGAATATCACTACCCCACTACAGACCTTGCATAATTTAAATCAATTTGTAAAAGAACTTAGACCAGAAGACCTGGAAAATAGGTGCACACCCTTTACTTTTAATCATGTCAATATATAATTGTCTGTGGGTGAGTGACTATAGCCTTTGTGGGGCGTCTTCGATGTTGCTTGTTAATGAAGGAGAAAATCACATTAAAAAACTTATATATTCTACTATAATATTCGCTTAAACTTTTAGGGTTCTGATCTCAAAAGATTTTCATTTTCCTAACATGAAGGCGCAGACCCTTTGGGCTCCTTGGACAATGGAATGTGAAATCCTTTGTTATCTGCTAATCCAAGATTCCTATCATCATGTTTAATTACAACCAAAATATGCATATGATAATGTAATTACCTTATCCTAAATTAGAGATGAGCGTCAGTAATGGCGTTCTCCACTCAGAAGAATGCCGACAGGGAGATTCGAGGAAGGTGATGGCTGTATGGAGGAAGTCAACATAATGAAGAAGGACAACTACGGCGACTTTGAAATTTCATTTACTGTCCACACTTTCAAATAATTACATGGATGTGGTGGGGTCCTAAGTTACAGTCCTTGGTGTGATTTTGGAGGCTTGTGTTTGAATGTAGCAGTTAGAACTTGACCTATTCCATCTTGGGCTTTTGTGATTTTGGAGGCTTGTGTTTGAATGTAGCAGTTAGAACTTGACCTATTCCATCTTGGGCTTTTGGGGATGTCTTGATTATAATGAAATGGGTATCAAACCAATAATTTTTTTTAGTCAACTTCTCTAGGATTCAGTTGAACATAGTATTCCCATGAAATATGAATCTAAAGCAACCAAGTTTAGCAGATGTGTCACTGTACTTAGTCGCCCATTCCAAAAGCCAAGTCTTTATGGAGTCTAAATCCATTTCCTTAGTCATCTTCCTCTATTATGCGCCATTACCGACTGTTCGACCATCGTGAAGACGATATAACTCAAAAAGGTAATCCGACAAAGAGTCTGACTAACAGATATCCGATGATTAATTTAAGAAAAGACTGGTACAGAAAAAGGCTAGTTGGAATAAGTAGCTAGCCAGATACCCTCCTCACAAGGAGTCTATATGTTTTATACTAAAATTTCTCTTTGATTAACTAATTGTCGTTACTTGGATCGTCTGACCTCCGGGGCATCAGTAGCGCGATATAAACCTGCAAAAAAAGGGGTCTAACGGTGGTGTAATCGTCCTCTCCGATAATTGTCGCCAGTGCCACGGCACAGAAAGCAGACAATGCATTGAGTTTCGCATACATTTCCCTCGGGAAGTATTTACGTTTTATAATTAATTTCTCCGATTATAGTAAGATAATCTCGTGACTTTACGATAAATCTCTCTTTCCTTATCATGACTAATTCTCCTCATTACGATTTACGTTGGTAAGCATTCCAGATTTAGACACTGGAGATCCGTAGATAAATATCCTGTGCATAATTTCCTCCTTAATATATTTCTCCATAAGAAACTTCCCATACGTTAGACGACTAAATTGGGACTCGGATCCTAGATCTGGCTAGGACTCCACCGCTTGGTTAGTTCCCAGATGGTTTTAACACCCAGAGGCTGTCTTAGGTCGCCGTACGACAAGAGCCGAAGACGTCAACGCGGCCGCTCCACGAGTAGCGGCCAGGCCTAAAGGCCAATACTCACAATGCCTCCCATTTTTCCTCAAGGTCAGTGCTTCTTCAAGACGGAAAATACGCGTGCTTTTAAACCTCGAAATGAGAAAAGTCAAGGATCGAGAATTAATGCGTGCATCAACGCGCAGCCTGATATAGCACGTGTGAACCGCATGTTTTTCAACATTAGTCGGTTACTCGAGATCACTGAGAGGGAGCGCAACGAGCTCCTCTTGTTGCGAAGAACTCAGAGTTGAAGTTCGCTCTTTCCTCATAGCCCCGTCTTCCTTACATACCCCATCATCCATTCACGTTAGAGAGAGCTTCAAGGGTGAACATTTTGTTCTTATTGATCTTTTGAAGTAGATCCCTGGTAGCTTTTCCCAAGAGGGGTCTACTTGAGAGCCTCAAGCCGGCATAGCTCGGCTGGGCCTGTAAGCTTCATCCACTCCGACACACCTCGGGAGAACAAGACTCATAGTCGCTTCCTAGTGGTGATGAGAAAGAAGGCAAAGTTAAGGTCGATAGATCAAGGTCGCGGCGCGGACTAGGTTGTCTTCGCGATTGGGTGACCCACCCCAGTGAGCCGGCCAAGGAAAGAGAGGATGATATGTCTAACCTCGGCCAAGAGATTTGAGACGGATGCGCCACAGCCAAACTGGCCCCAATAGCCGGTGCTCATTTCACCACTTCCTCCGCAGTTCTTCGGGAATCATAGGTGCCCCTTCATCCCAAAGAAATTGCCGAAGTCAAGGTCACAGAAGTAGATCTGTAGCGGCAAATAAGGATCCGGAGAGAGAAGGATGTCGTTGTAGAGGAACAAGGTTGACTTCTTTTCCTATGTTAGTTTTGGTCATTTTGGGAGATTTTTGCAAGGGGCGCCATTTTGCCACCAGTATGCGTATGATTTCTTGTAATCATTGGCGTTTTTTAGTGCTTTTTAATGAAATATGAAGATTCCAATAGGACATGAGTCATGTTTGATAAAAATGCCAACAAGACAACAACCATGTTTGGACTTTTTATTTTAAAAATGCCAGCAGGACAATAACCATGTCTGGACTTTTGAAAATGCCAGCAGGACAACAACCATGTTTGAACTTTTTAAGATGCCAGCAGGACAACAACCATATATGGGATTTTTGAGATACTAGTAGGAAAATAACCAAGTCTGGACTTTTGAAAATGCAAGCAGGACAACAACCCTGTCTGGACTTTTTAAGATGCCAGTAGGACAACAACTATATCTGGGCTTTTTGAGATGCCAGCAAGACAACAGCCATGTCTGGACTTTTGAAAATTCCAGCAGGACAACAACTATGTCTGAACTTTTTAAGATGCCAATAGGACAACAACCATATATAGGCTTTTAAAGAGAAGCAATTATAGGCTTTGAGAGGAAATGTTTAAAAGATAATCTTTATTGATGATAGTATCTTCAAAGAGAACATTACCTGAGCACATTTAAGGTGTATACCCCACATCCCGGGCATGTGTAGGTCCCATTCGGTCTCGCTTAACGATAAGACCGGGTCAGTCTCCTACTCGAACTACCGTATGTCCTTCCTATTAGCCGAACTTCCCGTCTCGGGCTTGGCCATGTTTAAAGACCCTTCTTAAGACTAATTTGGTAGACGCATCATTGTGTTCAGTTCAAGGCGGCTTCGACATTTGCTTTCTTAGGAATTTCTGCTCGTAAGGTGGGCATCCCGATTTCTGTGGGGATGATGGCTTCCATCCCATACGTGAAGGTGAACGGTGATATGCTAGTCGGGTTGATGGTTGTTCTCAGAGGCCCATAAAACTCGGTGGTTCATTTCCACCCACTTTCCTTAATATCGTAAAGCCAGCCGATAAGAGAGTCTTATTACGCTTCGTCGTCGCTGCTTCAGAAGTCATCGAGGTGTCGAGCATGTGCTTGATTTTCAATTCGCACATAAAATTCCCGTGATACCCGACTATCACCAGGCCGATTGTCAGTTACAATCGATTGAGGTATTCCAAACATGCACACAATGTTCACAAACTCGAACAACCTTTATCTTTCAATATGGATGCGAAAAGTCAGCTTCATCCATTTGTTTAGTTAGCCTGCGGGCCACCAAGAATAGCTTTTCCTCAGGTCAGGCAGAGGCAAGGGCCCTACAAACATTCCTCATCGAACAAAGGTCGCTGCTACGGTCGCTAGGTTCATGCCACACTTGACACGGGGCCTATCAAGTATACGCCACACAACCTTTGACACGGCCTATTGTTGCAATCACACATCTCGACATAGGCGAGATCGCATTCACGTCATGGTCGGGCCAATAGTAGCCTTAGGCCGGGCTCTATGGCCAACGCCCCGCCGCTCTAGATGATTTTCATACCCTATCACGGAGCTATGCCAAACATACTCGCCTCACAGAGCGAGGCAGACTTAAGGTAGGGCCTCTAGGACCGCGATAATCGATCGCTTCACGAGAGAACCGAGCCGCCCTCGACCTAGATCTGGCTTCGCTCATGGTTCGACGCTCCAGTCAATGGCGACTATCGAGTCATCCAAGACACGCTATTATGTCGCTTATCCAGCTGGCAGTAATTGACTGATTGGCAGTGTACGCGTGACACCCATTTCTTTATTATAGACGCGCCATGGCTGCCAAAGCCGTCCGCTCGTCAATCTCGAGATGTACTCCGCCGCTAAGCCACGAAATTTCCTAGTCAGAGTCGACCATCCTTACATACTGGTCGCGTGATCTCTTGTTTCATATTCTCCATTTTACCCGCCTCTACCACCAATTGAGAGTCACTTATGATGATTTTTTCGAGGATATTGGATCATGAGGTCAATCCCACTATGATTGCTTCAGATTCGATCTCATTATTGTAGCGAGGAAATCTAAACGATGGCTCGCTTCTATTATTTCCGATCGGGATTCTTTGTTGCACCACTGCCCCCGCTTGTCGGAAGCCATCCATTCGCAGTCCACCACCCTGAGTCGCCTAGTTTCGCTTTCTTGTTAAGGAATTTATTAAAAGCTACCAGATTCCGCCTTTAATGCCAAGCGAGGTTTATATTGAATACCGAACTCACTCAGCTCAATCGCCCACTGAGCCATCTGCCCTGACAGATCGGGCTTATGTATGCTTCTTAGAGGGAGGTTGGTGAGTACAAAGATAGGGTGCGCCTAGAAGTAGGGACGGAGTTTTTTAGTGGCTCCCTGGAGAGCTAGTGTGCCTGCTTTAGATGGGTATATCGGGTTTCTACCTTGGACAAGGACTTGCTTATGAAGAATATAGGTCTCTGCTTCCGGTTTTCATCTTCTTTGAACAATGTTGCACTCACCGAGATTTCTGAGACGGCCAAGTAAAGATAGAGTGTGTCTCCGACTTCAAGGCTAGTAAGAACCGGTGGTTCGGTGAGATATTGTTTGATTGTTGTAAGAGCTTGGTTGCATTCTTGACTCCAACTTGCTTACTGGGTTCTCTTTAGGGTGGAAAAGAATGACGTCAATCGATATGTGAAGTGAGATATGAACCGCCCAAGGGCGTACTAACCCACTCGCTTTAGTTGCACTTCTAAGAATCGGGAGTCTCGAGAGTTCATTATGGCTCGAAGCCGATGGGATTAGCATCTATCCCCTTGCGCTACCATGCCTGCAAATTAGTTCGAAATCATATACCAATGTAATCTTTAGCGGTTAAGTTTCATAAGTTGTGTCTTCTTACGCCGGTTTTTGTAGATGTCTGTGACGGGGTGTTATCGGATTCACACGAGCATATCATCGATATAAACCTCCATGGATTTACCTATTAGTGGTCAAAATATCTTGGTCACCATCCTTTGATAAGTTGCTCCTGCGTTTTTCAGGCCAAACGGAATTACGTTGTAGCAGTACAATCCGTGTGGTGTGATGAAAGCTATTTTCTCCACGTCGGGCGGATGCATAGGAATACGACGCTACCCAGAGAAGGCGTCTAGAAATGACATAATGCCATGCCTGGTTGTTGCATCCACAATTTGATTTATACGTCAAGGGGAAGCTATCCTTGGGACATGCTTCATTGAGGTCAGTGTAGTCTACACATACGCGCCACTTACCACCTTTTTTTGGTACCACCACCACCACATTGGCCAACCATTTCGGGTACTTTACCTCCTTATAAACCCGCCGCCAGAGATCGGTTTCATCGTCTCAATGATTTGATGTCGATTCAAAGTGAATCGCTCACCTGGCTTACTAGTTTAAGTAAAAGGGGGAAGATGTCAGTTTTGAGAAGCCATCGTCGAATTTATTCTAATCATATCAGAGTCTCTCCAGGTGAATACATCAATGTTGTGCAGCAGCGTGAGTCGTACTTGCTCCTTTTCTTCATTAGACAGGAGGGAGCTAACGTATGTGAACTTCTCTGGTCTGTCCAACTCTATTTCTTCTAGTGGATCCACAGCTAACGGGTATTTTTCTTCCGCCCTGATCTAAGCGGCATACTGTGATTGCTATGCATGGGAACTGGAACATCTAGGAGGTCAGTTTCTGAATCGCACTTCCCTATCTCGTCTCCCCGCATTTACTAATAACACCGCTGCAGCCACCGGCCGCTAAAAGGTTAACCTGCCTAATGTTTGTTAGATAGCTTACCGTTTGGTGGTACGTTGAAGGTACAACCTTCATGGAGAACAACCAGGTCTGGCCCACTATGGCATTGTAAGGCCTCAAGTCCTCGATGACTGAGAACAAAACCCGGCTGAGTGATCGTCCAAATTTTCACAGGTGGGAGTGTGACATCTCAATGCCAAGTGGTAGTCAGCCCGTTGAAACTGCAGAGGATTCACCTTGCTGAATTTAGCATGCTAGAAGAAAGCTTCATCTGTATGAAGGCCGGGAAGTCAGTAAGCTCACAAGACCACCCGGGATCCACTAGTACTCTATGCAATATCAAAACCATTAATACAGAGGCGAGCAACAGGCATCATAGGGGCATAACTGCTCGGGATTAACTGAAGGAAAGGATATAGGCCATCGCATCGCCCGCCTTCCCTTGGTCAGCTTCGTGTGGGATGACATTCACCCCGTCTTAACCTTAACCACCTCGACGAGTTTCTTCCGTTGAGCTTTGATTGATATCGGTCACAATGCGCCGCCCAATATATAGCTTTTATGGTCAGTGGACTCGCGTTAGCCACCGACCGTCAGACTCTACCTATGGATCCCCGATTCCACCCCCTGATCTACTTCCTTGAGGTACCTCCTGAGGTGTCCTGCCTTGATCAACTTTTCTACTAGGAACTTTAGACTTTGGCACTGGTCGGTTTCGTGTCCATGGTCCATATAATAATCGCATCGCAAGGATTTGCTCTTCGAAAGGTGACTGCCTCAGATGCAGTGTGCCACTCTGAAATCGTAAGTCGCAAATGAGGGGCAGCCAACCTTTCGCACGAGATATTCGGGGGGTGGAATTATGGGCTCTTCCTTTTTTGGAGACTAGTCTCGGTCACTTTCTAGCCTCCGTTCGACCTTTGCCGACGTGACGCCTTTTCCTCACGGCCTATCTTCGCCTGGCTAATTCCAGGATCATGATTGTCTAGGTTGATGCTCGGATATTGTCCTCTAGCATTGAGTATCTGTCTACCCACTTGTATAACTCTTCCATTGTTGCTGGCGGTTCTAGGGACAACGAGTAGAAGAAGGAAGTCGAAGGCCCGCAACTTCTTTTGAAGTTCAGAATGACTTCATCCATGCTGTAAAATTCTATTTGTTAGACTACTTGCCTAAACCTCCTTGTGAAGTCCCGTATGCTGCGAGATGAACGCTCCCTAAAGTTCATAAAACGTATTTATTGAGTTTCACAGAAGCTTGTTAAACCAAAGTTAGTGTGGCCTCACAACCAGCCAGAAAACTATATAGTAGAAGGTCATCGTCGTCATTCAAGTCATCACGGACAGAATTAAGAAAGACATGATCGTATACAAGAAAGCCGTTAAACATAGTGAAAGTTGGAAGTACGTTTATGGACGGCCAGCCTAGGAATGCTGCCTAGGGCTGCAGGAGAGCACAGCCTGACGCATGTAGTCGGGACTCGAATCGTTCTTTGCCGGCGGTATGTAAATGTGGATCCTTTGCCGAGAAGCGAGGTATCTTTGGTTGTATGGGCGACTGCGCCGTGGTGCCGGATGCGTTCCTAGGCACTTTGTTTGGCTTGTTCTGACCTTGGCCTATTTCTCTTCTTGCCCGACGGAACGTACCATTATCGGCATTGCTGAATGCAGGGCGATACGAGTGTCTCTGGCGCGACCTGACCCTTCTACTTTTTGCTAGGGAGAGGTTTGGCCCGAGCTGCGAAGGACAACAATCGTCGATAGGGTATCTATCGTCCCGGGGATGATAGGCTCCTTTCCTTTTCGCGGCGTCGGGTGCCTTGCCCGGTGCTTGTCTTGCACGTCTCTTTCTTCAAGATGCTGCCACCTACAAGACCTAAGCGGTGTTTGCCCTTATTGCGAATGTTCAACAGCGATCTGCAATACCCTCACACCTTACTTACTCCTCTGTTTCTTCTCCATGTCTTAAATGAAGTGATCTTTAGGCTGGATCCAGATTTGCGGGCATTGTAATTGTGTCGAGCAAGCGAGATGTGGAAAGGAACAGTGAAAGAATTATTAGGCAATGAGCTCTTGAATGCCGTGGAGCCAAGCTCTTACATGTCGTTGATGAGACTTTTTGTTCGATTCCCATAGATGGCGCCAATTGTCATTACTTGGATTGTTTGACCTTAATTGCTCCGATATGTGATATAAACACGCAAGGGGTGGAGTAGGCGTTAATATCGACCTCTTTCGGATTGATGAGTCGAAAAAGGATGGAGAAGAAAGAAGAGAGTTAGCGTGGTTGGGTTGCATACCTCACGCCTCATGCAAGTCTTTACATTTTATCTTGTTTCTCATGATTAACTAATTGTCGTTACTTGGATCGTTTGACCTCTAGGGCATCGGTAGTGCGATATAAAATTGCAAAAAAGGGGGCCTAGTGGCGGTGTGTCGGCTGCCTCTCCGATGATTAAGTCAGCAAAAAGATGGAGAAGAGAAAGAAGGGAGTTAGTGTAGTTGGAGTTGCATACCTCTCCTTCGTGAGGAGTCTTTCTGTTTTATACTCAAATTTCTCCTTGATTATAGGGAAGATAATTTCGTGATTTTGGTGATAAAATATCTCTTTCCTTATCAAAGACTAATTTTCCCTTATTAAGGATTTATGTTTTTGAGACGTATGTGATTTGGATAATGGAAGATCCGTGGATAAATATCCTACGCGTAATTTCCTCCTTAATATATTTATTCATAACAAACTTTCCATATGCAATAGGATTGTCGGCTGGGGGACTCGGGATCCTAAACGGGGTTTAGGACTTTACCGTTTAGTTAGTTATCGCATGGTTTTAATACGATAGGTCGTCTTGGGCCACTGCATGATGCGTGCCAGGCGACGGACCAGGGTGGGCGCTGGACCTATTAAATAGTGGGTTTAGACCTAAAGGTCACGATACTCACATTCTGTACTCTCCCTTGTCAGTATAATGTCATTCATGAAAAGAAAGCCCATTTCATCAACTTGTGGAAATGCCACCTCCTCCATGATTGAACATCATTCCAACTGTTCCCATACTCATATAATTTATGTTTGTTTCGTTTCTGTCACCCATTCATATTGGAAACCAGTTTTTTCCTTTAGGGCCACAGTGGCAGGTGGGTTTTTCTTTATGGAAATCCAGGTAATCTTGCTTATGGAGATTCACTACTTTGCTGATTGAAATCCAACCATTTATGATTAAAATAAAATTGCAGAGGAAACCAACTGGCTTAGGGCAACTGGTCCTACACATATTCTGAATGAGAAACTTGGGAAAGTCTGAATGGTAACTAATTGTTATCTTTAGAGGGTAGCTTTGATTGGTGCCCATTTCATCTATTTGTACAAATCTCAGAGTAGAATTCAAACCCAGTTTTCACATGTAGCAGATGAAACTGATACCACACTCAATTACCTTGAGAAACATGGAAATTCAAGCTCTTAGTTTTGTTCACAATACCCTGAGATAGTGAGATTTCTTTAGTTGCCAACACATTAAACAACATTAGCCTACTGCAGATTTTAGCATAAACCAAATCGATTTGCAGAAGAACTTGACCGGAAAACTAGGAAAAAATGTGGTCATCCACTACTTTTAGTCCTGCCAATAGTCTTTATTGAGTGCATCAAACATTGTCTGTTCCAATAAATGAAGTTTTAGATCCACTGATCACACATCCAAGCTATTAGATGGGTTCACAATGCCTCCATTACCCCATAGGACATAGGGAGATTAAATATAATCCTGATCAGCTTTCAAGAATTTTCATTTCTCCAACAAATGCACACAAATGAAGGAATCAACTAGGGATTTTCCTTCATCAGTGACTCGGCCCCCTAGTATAGTAGGAGTTCCAGTTTCTTATAAAATTTGTTTTGAACAAGGTTTTCTATGTTGATGGTAATTAGCTTTGGGTAGAAGAATGTTGCTAAACAAAGGGAGATACAAGGAAGGGGAAGCCTATTGATGAAGTCACCGTAATGAGGTGAATTCCATTTCAAGGAAGGCTAGTTTTAACATTTTCTCTAGTTTCTTAATGTATTTACATCTAAACACAGCATATGCATGCAAAATTTAGAGGAAAATTGTAACAATAGAATGCTTGAAAGCAAGACAGATTGTAATCTGTTTAATTCTAGAGGAAAGCAGATCATAGGCATATTTTTCCATTATTTCTGTGTGCTTTTGCAAGAAAACTCATGGCCTTCACAAAATCTCATTAAACAGTATTAGAACTCATTTTACATATTCCTCATCTGTTACACTAAATGTGGTTGTTGATCCACTAATCCACCCTCTAAATCAACATTTAAACATTTCGATGAATTGGTGTTCTAAACCATAAATTCAAAGCATACTAACCTGATAAAATGTTTTTGCAGCAAATAAATACATATGGGAAAATTAATTTATTTAAAGCATCTCACTTCAAAGACCACAAAACCAATCCAGAATCAGGCATAGTAATCTACCTTGAATCCCGATTTTCAGTTTATTTCGAGCTTCAGCTGCACTCCCTTGCTCCACATCAACCTTCTTCTCCAAAAACCGCTTTTTTTTTTACAGTCATAGAAATAAACCATGAAAGCCACCCACTTGAGCACATTCCCAAAGCAAACTAAACTAACATGAGCAGCCGTTACTCCAATACCACTCCCTCCCTCAGACCATCCTGCATACAGGCATGATAATCTCAAAGCAAGCCTCCAAACAAAGAAAATAAGCATCAAGAAAAGGCCGCGACGCCTGCAACCTCTGCTAATATATGCTGAGATCCCTAATGCTATAACCCCCTGCTTCTCCTCCAAGACTGAAAGCACAACACCCATATTCCATATAGCATTCCACTCCATGTGTTTTGCCAACCAAGTTATGCAGAGCAATCCAAAGTAGACCGTGAACAGACTGGCTCTTGAGATAACGTAAAAGTTTGTTGCCAAGGAAACCAGTCCAACCAATTGAAGGGAAGACAATAGAAGGGCGTAAATGGATGTGATGAAAGGCCCTTTAAGACTCACACCTTTGATGGCTCTGTCCCACATCTCTTTAACATTTATGCGATTCTCTCCTGCATAGATCACTGACGCTGAATTGACAATTACAATTGTGCAGAAGAGGTCAAGAAGATGAACAATCCCCAGATATGAGAGACCCAACAAAAGATACCTGCCGGTGAGATTTTCAACTATTTCTTTGATTGTATCTAGCGGACCATTGTCACTGATCCACTGATAAACGCATGAAGACATACCATTAGTAGCAATGGAACATATCACACCGTTGGAATCTTGTGGTTGAGATTTGGTTGTTTCAATGATGGTTTGCTGAAAGAAAATTTCATGTACTAGTAAGGAGCAAAACAAAGGGAGAGAAGTGAGGAAGGCGAGGATGATGAAGCTAGGATTTTTGTGAAGGATTGTTAGAGTTTCTTTGAGTATGCCAAACAGTCCCAGTTTCTCTTTCATCATAATTTGGTTGTTCTCCATCTTCTTTACTGATCTCTTCTGTTCCTTGTTCTCCCTTTAAGAAGATTGCTGTTTAGGGAAATAGAGCCTATCAAGACATGGAGAAAGTCTTGTGTGAAATGGCACAGAAACTGACCCCCAAGGTTCAGATTCTTGTGGAATATCATTACCCCACCACAGACATTGCATAATTTAAATCAATTTACAAAAGAACTTAGACCAGAAGACCTGGAAAATAGGTGCACATCCTTTACTTTTAATCATGTCAATATAAAAATGTCTGTGGGTGAGTGACTATAGTCTTTGTGGGGCGTCTTCGATGTTGCTTGTGAATGAAGGAGAAAATCACATTAAAAAACTTATAGATTCTACTATTATATTCGCTTAAACTTTTAGGGTTCTGATCTCAAAAAATTTTCGTTTTCCTAACATGAAGGTGCAGACCCTTTGGGCTCCTCGGACATCCTAAATTAGAATTTGATGAGCGTCAGTAATGGAGCTCTCTACTCAGAACAATGTCGACAGGGAGATTCGAGGAAGGTGATGGGTGTAGGGAGGAAGTCAACATAATGAAGAAGGACGACTATGGCGACTTTGAAATATCATTGATTGTCCACACTTTCAAATAATTAAATGGATGTGGTGTGTCCTAAGTTCCAAAAACCAAGTATTTATGGAGTCCAAATCCATTTCCCTAGTCAACTTCCTCTATTCTGTATTCTCCCTTGTAAGTATAGTGTTATTTAGGAAAAGAAAGGTCATTTCATCTACTTGTGGAAATCCCACCTCCTCCATGATTGAACAATATTTCTACAAATCTCACAGAAGTGGGCTTCAAATCCAGTGTTCACACATCGCAGATGAAACTGATAGATACCACACTCAATTACCTTAAATCCAAGCTCTTAGTTTGGTTCACAAGACCCTGAGACAGTGAGATTTCTTTAGTTTCCAACACATTAAACAACATTAGCCCACTGCAGATTTTAGCAAAAACCAAATGGATTTGCAGCAGAACTTGACCTGAAGATTTGGAAATATGTGGTCATCCACTACTTTTGGTCCTGCTAATAGTCTTTATTGAGTGTATCAAACATTGTCTGTTCCAATAAATGAAGTTTTAGATCCACTGATCAGACATCCAAGGAATTAGATGGGTTCACAATGCCTTGTGATTGTTATAGGTACCTAAGCCCGATAGAAGAGCCAAACTCATAAAACCGGCCTGATAGATGGAAAAACCTTTCAAGTTTAAATACCACTCTACAATCTCTTATGGTACAAATATGGAATTTTATCATATTGGCTTAGCCACCAACACAATAACCCCATTACCACATAGGAATATTAAATATAAGGAAAATACTTGGTGATACCATGGTGTTAGACATCATTTCCAAAAATATAAAGTTTTTAAGGATAAACTTGAAAAGTGTAAAAATTAAATGACATAAATATCCACTATCCGCTTTCTTCCCTTCTTTGTAACCCGCCCAAAAATCACTACCCTTATAAAATTACGGTGACTTTTTTTTTTTTTTTTTTTACATTAGTGGTGTTGTGTAGCAACACCCTAAATATAATCCTAATAAGCTTTCAAAAAATTTAATTTCTCCAACTAATGCACACAACTGAAGGAATGAACTAGGGAATTTCCTTCATCAAAGACTCGGCCCCCCTAGCATTGTAGGAGTTGCAGTTTCTTATAAAATTTTGTTTTGAATAAGGTTTTCTAAATTGATGGTAATCGGCTTTGGGAAGAAGAATTGTTAAACAAAGGGAGATACAAGGAAGGAGAGGCCTAGTAAAGTCAACATAATGAGGTGAGACAACTTTGAATATCATTTAAGGACCTATTCATGTTTCTTCTACAGGCTTGCATGTGATTTTCACGCTCTTGTTTGAATAAAGAAAATTCATGGCCTTCAAAATCATACAATCTCATTAAACAGTATTAGAACTCATTTTACATATTTCTCATCCATTACACTAAATGCTGTTGTTGTTGATCCACTAATCCACTCTCTACATCGACATTTAAACATTGCGATGAATTGAAATTCTAAACCATAAATTCAAAGCATACTAACTTGATAAAATGTTTTTGCAGCAAATAAATACATATGGAAAAATTAATTTGTTTAAAGCATCTTACTACAAAGACCACAAAACCAATCCAGAATCAGGCATAGTAATCTACCTTGAATCCTGATTTTCAGTTTATTTCAGAGCTTCAGCTGCACTCCCTTGCTCCACATCAACCTTCTTCTCCAAAAACCGCTTACAGTGCTTAGGAAATAAACATAAGCCACCCATGAGCACATTCCCAAAGCAAACTAAGCTAACATGAGCAGCCGTTACTCCAATTCCACTCCTCCCTCAGGCCATCCTACATACAGGCATAGTAATCTCGAGCAGCCTCCAAACAAAAGAAAAATAAGCATCAGAAAAGGCCGCGACGCCTGCAACCTCTGCTAATATATGCTTGAGACCCCTAATCTTTATAACTTTACTTCTCCTCAAGACTGAAAGCACAACACACCCATATTCCATATAGCATTCCCTCCATGGCGAAAGCCATTAAATATACCAGAGCAATCCAAAGAAGAATGTGAACGGAATGGCTCTTGATGTCATGTAAAAGTTTGTTGCCAAGGAAACCAATCCAAGAAAAGAAAGGGAAGACATTAGAAGGGCATAAATGGATGTGATGAAAGGCCCTTTAAGACTATCACTTTGATGAACCGCCCATATCTCTTAGTATATGATTCTCACCTGCATAGATCACCGCTGCTGAATTGACAATTACAATTGTGCAGAAGAGGTCAAGAAGATGAACAATCCCCAGATATGAGAGACCCAACAAAAGATACCTTCCAGTGAGATTTTCAGTTATTTCTTGGATTGTATCAAGTGGACCATGGACACCGATCCAGTGATAAACGCATGAAGACTGACCATTAGTAGCAACGGAACATAGCACACCTTCGGAATCTTGTGGTCGAGATTTGGTTATTTCAATGATGGTTTGCTGAAAGAAAATTTCATGTGCTAGTAAGGAGCAAAACAAAGGGAGAGAAGTGAGGAAGGCGAGGATAATCAAGCTGGGATTTTTGTGAAGGATTGTTAGAGTTTCTTTGAGTATGCCAAGCAGTCCCAGCTTCTCTTTCATCATAATTTGGTTGTTCTCCATCTTCTTTGCTGATATCCTCTGTTCCTTGTCCTCCCTTTAAGCACACTGCTGTTCAGGAAAATAAAGCCTATCTACAGTGATGGAATGGTTAACATGGAGAAAGTCTTGTGGAAAAAGTCACATAAACTTACCCCAAACGTTCATATTTTTGTGGAATATCATTACCCCGTTACAGACGTTAGCATAATTTAATCAATTTTTGCAAAAGACCTTAGACCAGAAGACCTGGAAAATACGGTATCATCCTTTACTTTTAATCATGTCAATATATGGGGGTGAAAAATTTGTCATTTTATCTATTTGCTCAATTGATTTCAAAGGATTTTCCTAACATGAATGTAGTGTAAGTGGCGCACAGGCGCAGGCCGTACTAAATAGCCTGAAAAAACTGTGCGGGCCAGCCTTTGACCAGCCTCGTAGCGGGCTCAGAGCGAACTACGCCAATCAAAACCATCTTGAACCTAATCGAATGGTAGAGTCACCAAACACATCCCGGGATCAAAGTCCTCGGTAGTATCCTCTTAGCATATAGAAAGAGTTTGTTATGAATAAATATATTAAGGAAGAGAGTGCAGCGCAGATGTTATCAAAATATCTGATATAAATTTATTATGTTTTCAAAAACATAAATCATTAATATGGAAGAAGTAGTTCTTGATAAGAAAAGTCTTATCGCCAAAATCATGAATTATCTTTCCATAATCAGGACAAGTCGAATATAAAACAAAATACCCCCACAGGAAAAGGTATGCAACTCAAGTGCGCTAACTCCCTTTTCTCTTCTCACTTTATACGACTTAATCATCGAGAGGCGGTAGACAAGCGTGATGGACCTTTTTTTACGGGTTTATGGCCACTATTGATGCCCGGTGGGCTCAATCCGGGTAATGGGGTGGCGCACGTCTGTGGGAATCGAACAAAGTCTCATCGACGGCGTGCAGAGCTTGGCTCCAGCGGCTATCGATGGCATCGCCACCGGTGTTAACCCCGACGGTTCCCACCACATACGGTCGTGCAGCCAACGATTCTGATGACCAGCAACTGGTGATCGTCGCGAAGATCAATTTCTTCCTTGGCGTCCAAGACATGGAGAAGAAAGCGGGAGAACAGCAAGGCGGATGGGGAATTACGGGATCATGTTGATCTACGTGGTAAATGATCGTTGCGGGCTTGAGGTAAGAACGATCTTGGTGAAAGAGACTTGCAAGGCAGCCGACAAGGCCCATTCCGCGCCAAAGGAAAGGAGCTAGAAAATTAAATGCTAACAGTCATGAATACCTAGTAGTATGGCATGAAATACCTAATTTTATAATGATTATATGTTTAGTGTATCATCGACGAATGGAGATTTTCCCAGGAATTGATAAATAGTAAAATTAGAAAATATTAAATGTTATATGATTGAAAATGAGTATATGTGATTGAGTGATAAATGCTAAATGTCAAATGATAGAACCCGGGAATTAACCCAAGTGAGAAAGGGCAAAAATGGAAATTTGTGAAAAAGATGACCTAAGGGTTATAAGTTATAAAGAATACATGTCTAGGTGTAAATATGGGGATTGAAGTGCAAATAGAGAAAAGTATGGGTTATATAGTAAATTAGGGAGAACTTAAGTCCAAAAATGGATTTTGTAGGCCAAAACAAAGTCTTGTGGATTGTATGGCTTAAGACACATTGGATGCTTAGAATGCCCATTAAAGACTGCAGCTGATGATGGAGAGCTTGAGAGAGGAGAAGTAGGTTTTTGTGTGAAGAGGTGAGATTTGGTTAAAAATCTAGCCCATTTGTTGAATCTTGCGAAGAAGAAGGAAGGCTAAGGCGAAGGAATCCAAGAGATTGAGTAAGAAACTAAACCACAGCCTTTACTCTTGTGTTTGGGTTGGGGAAAACTAAATGTGGATAAAGGTGTTTGTATTGGTTGTAAATAGTTTTGGTATTGGATTTGGATTTGTTTGGAGGAGTGTTTGTAAAGGGGAAATGTTTGGACTGAAGGAAATCTTTGTCAAAAATTTGTCAAAACCCCTGTTCTTGTTTTAGCTATAGATTAAGTTATAATCAACCAAATGAAGTGATTATAATTGGTAAAGAACCATAAGAGATAGAGCTACAAATGTATAAAAGGGACTAGGAACAAATTGTAGATCTAAGGCTCCCGAATATGGGCTTAAAGGTGAGTTCGGGTAGCTCACGGGTATGCTCTGTTTTGGTTGTTGTTATGGTGTTTTGGCCATAAGTTGAGTTCCATATTAATTAATTGATTCAAAATTATGGGTGGAATATACTTCTAGGGGAATAATTTATTTGAAGGAAGTATATACAAGTATTTTCAATTGCCCGTAAATATGTGCAAAGTGGTATGTGCTTGATGCGATTTTGCACTTGCAAGGTGGAGTAGTCTGGATGTCAAATGTAATAACTTGAGTATTGGTGATCCAAATTGGATGATTCCAATTGGAAAAGAAACCTTAGAACCATAACTTCAAATAAGTAGAGGCATTGCAATTTATGGAGTTAAAGACCCCAAAAAATGAAATAACATTGGTGATCAGTAGGCTAACCAATTTGGCAAATCTCAGTAACTTGAGTTTGAGGCTTATTTTGACTAAGTGTTTAGAATTTATGAAAATAAATTTATTGGGATGATTAAAAGGTCTTGGGAAGAAATATATTGTCTTAAAATGTGCTTTTCTTCTGGACAATTTATTTAGGAATTTATTTGATTTTTAAGTGTTTTGTTACAAGGCATCCAAAGTGGACAAGTTAGGGTTTTGGGATGTTAAAGTTAAAAACTGGACCAATTGGTTTATAATCTAATTTTGGGTGCTTAGGGGTTGGTTAGACCTTGGTCTAAGCTAATCAAATCAATGTTTGAAGTTAATTTTGGACAACATTAGGATTGGTTTGGTGGAGCGTTTTAAAGATACGTTATCACAGAAAAAAGCATGTTTTGCCACTGTTTGTGTTATGTGGTTGAGGGCCTTAGAGAAGGAATTTTAAATTGAAAATTTTCAGAGATGTCATTGGATATAAAGGACTAAACTGGAGAGTTTCATAATTTTTGAAGACCGTTTGAATAATTTTTGGGTAATAAAGTCCAAAGAGTACAAAACTGAAAAATAACGGTCCTTGCATGTGGTGTTAGTGTCTGTTTGAGGTTTTTGACTCAATCTTCCTTTGGGGATGGTTTAATTGATCAAGAGTACTATTGGAAAAGGATTAAAAGGCAGGGTGAAATTTTAGTATTTTGGTTATGTGATGGATTAAAGTTGGAACTAACAACCATATAGACATATCTTGCCACTTATTTGGTAATAGAGATTAAAGATCGATATTAAGCTCCGAGTCGCTAACCAAAATCACTAAATGCCCTTCTGGTGTCATATTGTTCTTTAATTGTATTGGAATAGGGGCTGTGAGGAGGAAGCCCGAGCGAATCTAGATTCCGAGGATTTGAATCAAAGTGCAAAGCTTTTTGAGTTTGTTCTACACCTTTCTCTCATTATTTCTAATCTCTATATCCAAAATGTTTGAATTGCATATTGAATTGTTTTAAATTGATTTGATGCAAATAAATTGTGAAATGAATTACAAGTTGATTTAAGTTAAGAAATTTGAGAAATTGATTGATTGAGAAATGAATGACATGAAAGTGAATGAGTATTGAAATGATTTGTTTGTATTAAAATACATCACTATATTGTATTTTCTTATGATTTGGAATATATAATATAATGTTAACCATTAAATTTGGAGTTAAGGATAGATTGGTATACCAATAAGAGTCGAACAAACGTACTATTTAATGGTATGCCGATCAAGTAACCAGCGGAAAGTATCGGTAGTGTACCTGACCAGTACATATTTTTATAAAGCGTGTTTACATGGAAGCGCATGATGGGATAGTATTAGGTGATTCGTTATCCTGTGCACCGAAAGCATAGGTTAAATTCGATAAGGGCTAAAATGAAAAATGATAATGAGAATGAAAAAGTGCATGATTTATGATCACGAGATGATTTGTTGCACATGAAAATGCATAGTTTGAAGATAGTGATAGATTGTAATTGATTAAGTAGAAAATATATCGCCCCATGTATGCTGTTATGTTTGCGTTGGTCATTTAAGAAAATACGAAAGCATTATGTATATGAAATTCATGAGATTTGATTCAATAAATGAAGAATTGTATATAGAACCACTAAGCGTTTTTATCTATACCCAGGTTCCAGTGAAGAACAGGAACAGAGAAGGACAAAAGTCAAGGAAAAGCAGTCATCGAAGAACATGAAGTAAGTATCCTCTCCGTCATATGCATCCATGCTGTTTTGAACAATTGATGTTTTGTGATCAAAGAATAAAACTCTGAAACGATTTTGTATATTATTTTAGATAGACTGGAATGCCTTCATTGTAAATGCATTTTGTTAAATCATAAATGTTTGTGTTCTCCCAAGTGAAATTGCTTAGCATGTTTGAAAGTGTTTATACGAAATGGAATGTCGGCCTAAACGGTTATTTTGTTTTTGTATATATTTTGGTAAATGAACTCGGCTAGCAACCCGGACTCGGTTCGGATCTGCCACTCGGGTCGGGCCAAGACTGGGGTGCTACATAGACTACGAGTTGTCCTCGGCTATTTCGCGAGCCTCGCCACTAGAAAAGTAGCAAAGTTTAGGACACCTTGGGGAGACCTCACATCACCTGCATTCGTGATGGAGTATGGCATGTTAGTTAGTGAGAGAAATAGGTAGAGGCGGAACTAAGCTAAACAAAGTCTCGGGAATGCGTTCACGGTACCCACCTGGTAGCGGTCTGCGCCCGTATCGCTAGTGGCACCGCCTTGATGCGGGACTGCGCTCACACTATCTGCTTTGCATCAACGATTCGGGTCCCCAGGCGACATGCTCTCCCTCGCCCTGAGGGCGACACATTTCTTGACTACGAGCCACGTGGGTTTGTCATACCGACTCACTATGTTTGTGACTCTATTGACCTTACGATCATATGCTCCATTCTGATCAAGCGTGACTTTGAATGCTATGAATAACCACACTATCTGAGAAGTTTTCTTAGCTGGATTTGCGAGAAGACCCTACTGCTTAGCACAGTTTCACAAACTCAGTGAACTCAGTAAATACACGTTTTATGAACTTTGGGGAACGTTTATCTCGCAGCACCTATGCTCAATGCTTCAAAACAAGAATATTAGTTCCTTACAAACTATTTTGAAACACGAAGAAGAGTCTGATTAGTGCTTAAGAAGTGTTATTTTGAGTCCTATTTATTGTAGGTTTTGAGCACATTTTGTGTACTAATCAAGCCGAGATTAACGATTTGCATTAAGGTCCAGGTATTCTCTTTTGATCGCATTTTGTGGCTAATTTTGTAGTTTTGCAAGCTATTAATGCGAGATTGTTGAGTAGGTCGAGCACGAAGAATTGAGTTGAACTCGGCTTATTACGGTCGAGAATCGGAAGGAAAGAAGAGGCTGAGACGGAGAAAGAAGAAGCGAGACGGAGAAAGAAGAAGCGGAGAATTTGCACCACGGTCTGAAAATTTAGCACCATGGTGCGAAAATTTACATGCTTGAGTGCGGAAGGCTTCCCTCTTCTTCTTGCTCGTCTTTTGCCTTTGACATTTGACTTTCTACTATTATCCCTTGCTGATTTCTTCCCATTTTGCCCTTAATGTATAAGTGTGAACTGAGGGCATTTTGTATTTTCCTCTTCTTGGAACCTATATAAGCCTAAATCTTGTAGCAAACCAAGACGATTTTTTGGCTTGGTGGAAATACAGAGCACTGTAAGTTCTCCCGCTTTTCTTTTTCTGCTTCATTTTCTTTCCTTTTCTTTTGCTTTCTCGGCTGCCAAACACCCCTTGAGGATGACAACTCAAGGGATGGTTGGCTAGACCACTTTTCTCCTTGAAGAGGAGGGCTGCTGGATAGGGTTTGATGGTAACTAACGGTTTTCTGTTTTTAACGCATGCATTTATGGGTATTTATGTTCTATTTCTCTCAAGCTAGGTTTAAATCTCTTAAATATACCTTGACAGTGTTGGCAATGCAGGGTTCGATGGATGCTTATTGCTAGATCTCTTGAAATTCATTAAGATTGCCTCTATTTGTTTGTCACTATAGGGTGGATTTATGAGATGGTATTCACTCATTTATTACTATGTTCTGAAATGTTATGTTTTCAAAAAGCAAAATTTAAGGTTTAGTTTTTTAAAGTTAAATGAAGATCCCGCCAAAATGACTATAGGTCATTCCTCCAACATGAGAATGAACCAGGTCCCCGTCATTTTAGGATCCCAAACCAAGAGTTTCAATGCTTCACAGCTCTTTTTTTCTGTCTTTCCCATTTATTTTTAGCTCATAAACCACTATACCATTGTTTTTAGTATCAAACCCAAAATCCACAAACCAATCTACCAATTTGAACTTAATTGCAAATCATTCAGGCCAAGAACCATCCTCTGTGTTCTTACCCTAGAATTCATTATACCTGCAAAGAAGGCACGTGAGTGGTGAGAATTAGCTCAGAAATTTCATGATTCCACACACCCATCAAGGCACTTAATCAGAGTCCATACCTGACTTCACAAGGAGGTTCGGGGCAAGCCGTCTAACAAATGTAATTTTACAAGATGGATGCATTCCGTAATCTTTGATGCTTCGCCATCGACTCTCTTCCAATGCATGTCCCTAGACTCGCCAAAACAATAATGGAAGAGTTATATAGCGAAGGACATACTCCATTGGCTCGGAGGGACAACATCCAGCCGCAACCTGCATATAGTCATGATCACAACCAAATGGTCAGAAAGATAGTTTACCTAGAAAGAATCCACGCCCAGTAACAGCCAGACTGTAAGCATCCCCAGACCTGGTCCCATAAGAGAGTTCCTGGGCCAATCTCTCCCAAATATCCCACGAAGGTCACGCCGCCCATTCCCGCGACCCCACGTATTTCAAATACCACCATCTTGCATGCATCCCAAGAGAAAACAAATCCTCATAATGCACATCATAGATCATTGACATGAACCACCAAAATAAGCCCAAAGTTCCTAGTAGTGCTTCACCAAGGTGACACCCCAGGACGAGGGTGAGCGGCGCCTCACGGTAGAATAAAATGGCCATGTCTGCCAAACCCCATCAATCATAAATCGAGGACATCATGCCCTGCGATGATCAATATCAACTGTTAAAGGTGAACTCGGGCTGGGGCTACCACACAGGCCAGGTGAATTTCAGCCACAAAGAGCAGCCGTGAGGAAGCTTTAGTCAAGGATGACTCCATGTCCTCGGATAATCTTAATAGTATCATCGCTGGCACTATGATGCCTGACATCACCCTCCTCAGATAATTTATTTTGATGCAAGAGGTTTCGGTGGATCTGCGGTGGCAGATTTCACCGTGAACTTCCAACACCACGCAGACGTTTTCGATTGATGTTAAATTTAATCCAAATCCTCTCTGCTCGAACTAATAATTACAAAGACGCCAGAGTCACACTTCCCGTGAGTCAAGAATACCATCGGTTTTGTTCTCAAACATCGAGGAATTGGGGCCTTATACAACGCCATAGTGGGCTGCACTGGTCAGATTCCATAGGCTGCCAGCCCCAACATCAACAAAGCGCAGCTATCAACAAATGAGATTGGCAGTTATCCTTTTGGCAAATGAATACGACGATAAAAGCGACACCGTCTAGCAGAAGTGTAGAGGGAAGCAATTCACAGCTCGGCGATCCGCACCACGATAGCAATCACGCGAGGTCGCTTCTGATCGGTGAATAGATCCGCGTGATCGTGATCCACCGAAGAAATATTGATGCCTTCTCCGGTACCATCGATGCCTACGATTCGCCGACGGAGAAAAACAACTTCGCCACACCAAGCATGGATCACCGCGTCTGAATGGCTTCGCTTTTTAACAAAAACGAGCAACTAATAAAGATTAACACCAAGATCACCACTAATCGGTAAATCCATGGAGGTTGCGACACATATGTCGCCAATCCAGCACGCCATAACACAGCATCAGTAAGAAGAAACCCTTCAAGTTAGTCGCAACATAATAAGAGTCTTAACCTTGAAATGCGTTGTCAGTCAAACTCGTAAATTCCTCGGCTTTATGAAACATAGTGAGAGAAAGAACCGATCCAGCTCGGGGCGCCAATGGACCTCTCCCCACCCCGCTGAACAACCGAATCGCTTGATTCGCACCCGTGTTCATATCCTTGGCTTCATAGATCGTTTAGCTTCTGGCCTCGCCACCCTATGGGTCCAAAGCGCCGACCGGAATCTATGAACGCACAAGCTCTATAGCAATGAAACAATATATCATCAACTATCGCTTCTGATTAGTCCTCGGCTTAGTGACATACTTCATTCTACTTCAATAGTTTCAGTCCTGAGTGCAATCTGTTCAAAGCAAAGATGAAAACCGAGCCAAAGACCATATTCTTCGTGGCGTCCCCGCCTAAGGCAAAACCCACATACCTCGTCCCGTGAGTGGCGCCAGCCTCCGGTAGCCACTAAAAAACTTCTTCCCTACTTCCAGGCACACCTTGAATATTTTGTACTCCACCAACCTCCCTAAGAAGCCACTATATACATATGCCCGATCTAATAGGGGTGGATGTCAGGCATCATTATGAGTCTGTATTCAATATAAACCTCACATATGCGTAGCAAAGTAATACTAACCTACTTTCATGTAAATTTTCACGCGAAACGAAACTAAATGGGGCCCGGACGCAGGACTTTGAATGTGACTTACCATGATAAATCTAGCCTTAACGACCTGCGAATCCTAAATCCTGGAGCAAAGTTAAATAATAGAGTACTGGCAGTTTAGATTTCCGCCCAGCGAACGAGGTCGACACGAAGAAACCAGCAGGATTGACCTCGCAATCTCCAGCAACCCAAAAAATCATCATGTTGCTACCTCAATCGTGGTCAGCGTAAATGGAGTAATGGCGAAACAAGAGACCGGCCAGATGGACCAGCGATAAGTCCGTCAACTGCACCTGGAACCTGGTCGTGATCAGAGAACCCAAGACATTCAACGGAAAGGCAGACGATTCGGGTACCGTGGGTCGCGTCCCTACCAATAAAGTACAGAACGGTTCCCGCCAAATTACTACTGTCTGATTCACGATTATCACCGTCGCCTATGGGATGGAAGCCATCATCCTATAAACAATGCCCAACGATGAGCAAAATTCCCCGAGAAAGCAAATGTTCAACAGAATAAGATTCGTGAAGAGTTAATCAATAAACCTGAAGAAGAAGTGCTATGTGAGAATGCTGCACTTAATAGACTCAACCTGCAACCCATGTAAAGCCACGCACATTCCTACCGAGAATTTAGTCTAAGAAGTGGTCTTTGTCAAGGCCAACCAGCAGATAAAGTTCGCTAATCGGGAAGGCCATACACTGGGTAGTCTGCAAGAGGATACCGTCTTATGCGCGGCGCAGGCTAGACATAACTATCAGGCCCGTGGATGTGGAACGCTTGGCGCACCCAAGAAGTATTAGTAATGTTTTCGAGATATCATCATCAATAAAGATTATCTTTGTGTATTTCCTCCAAAGCCTATAATGGTTTCTCTTAGCCTAGATATGGCCAGTTGTCGATCACATCTTTGTAGTGCTCATAGATACTGTTGTCTCCATAAAGTAATCTTAAAATTTACATAGCTGTTGTTTACGCCGATATTTTCGCAAGCACCACATGTTGTCATTCCTACTGCATCTATGAAAGTCCGACATGGTCACTGGTCTCCGTTAGCATCTTAAAACTATATGATTGGTTTCACACTCACTGCATTTTCTAAAAGTCTAGATACGGTTGTCATTATGTCGATTTTGTCAACATGACCATGTCTCATGGCATCTTCCATATTTCATTAAATGTGCCAAAAGTACCATGATTACAAGAAATGAATACTGATACCTAAAAGTGTACCACGCCTTCCTGCAAAAAACTTCCCAAAATGACCAAAATTAAAAGAAAAGAATCAACCTATTCCTCACATCATCCTCCATCCTCTCATTGTCTAAGATTCTCCCCATGCCTTCTGGTTCAAGCTTCAGTAGTTCTCCGCTGCTCTTCAGTTCCTTGCCCAATCTTGAATTAAAGAGAGACACCCCTGGCATTCTGATGCTTCGAAATCTAGCAAGCGACGTCGCTTCAACCTCCGGGGCCGAGTAACTCAACCCCAACATGAGCCCTCTCTCCTTCTGCACCCCAAGGCAGCCCAGACCCTAATGTCATCCTCCCCGCCCCCGGCCTTAAGATCCCTGCTATTTGCGCCATGGTAATTCGCCTCATCCCTTCTTCTTCGCCATCCATTTTATGCACCAGTTGGTCTTATCGCTCCCAATGCTTCTCAATTTAGATTTTGTCTTGGCTAAAAAGTGATTCGCGCCTGATGCTTTAAAATGGTGGAGCTTAAAAACCCAGCTTCGGCGCCTTCTAGCCGAGATTAAACTTCCCGTGTTTACCAGAGCATATTTAATACACACAAATTTTAAAAGAAAAGTTGAAAGAAAATTATCATGCAAACTAGTAACTAAGCACTGTAACACTATACCGCCGCACTTACTCGCGAAAGTCATATCATTTCGAGGACCATCCCAATTTCACCGTTCATCAGGAAGGCTCCTTATCCATGTAGACAGGAACTAGATGGCACATCGCTCGCACGAGCCGCCACAAGTAATTTAGTTAATTGATGAGGCCTGATGCCCGCAAACCCGAGACTCGCTTGGCTAAAGTGTGCCTGTCGTGGATGATTTCAGCACCTTCCAGATCGGGTTCATGTTCCTTCGGGATGGATCTTCCGTCGTGAAACATATGTGTTCGGGCAGAAGCTGGCCAGCAAATTTCTTTCCGCTAGGCTCGGGGTATTGCAAAAGCTGAAGTGGGAGAATGAGCAGCTATCACCTCAATGTGGCCTTACCCCACTTCAGTTTATAACATTTATGGCCTCTTTGGGCCAATCCCTTCCAAAGTGATAACAGCCTATCGGAGGCACCTTCCAAGATCTTGCTGATCAGCTGAGGCCACTGTGACCAATGGTAATTTCATTGCTCAGTCCTTTGGCTTCATCTGGAGAAGACCCTTCGACCGTTTCCCATCAGATCTAGGGGTGGTCTCACCCTTCGAGCCCGCAGCCCGCTTATGCATCCATATCAGAACCCCACTAAAGGCTGACATTTCTCTCCTCGATGGGCCCACCGGGAAATTATGCCCACCCAGCTCACAAGCCCCAACCCGCCGCTGTCTCGCTGTTTTCTTTCTTCTTTTTCCCGACTGGGGCAAAGCCGCATTCTTGCGTCAGTGGTCTTACAACCTGCCAGTGTCCCTCAAAGCCCGCTTGATCTTCATGATGTGGAACACTGAGAAGAGCTACTGTCTGAACTAAAGAGTCACAAGAACCATGTTTCCTCAATAAGCCTTAGGGCAACGAAATGGGAACAGTGAGGATAATGTGGCAGCTGGTCGGCGCATGATATATTATTACCCCACTTCTCACTAAAGTATAAAAAGCCACTTAATCTGACAAAAACCTGTACCGTGACTCTAACGACTAGAAATTCCCGTGAAGTTTAAGCCAGATAGGAATCGCCTCCTCGGCCCCTGGAGAGGGTGTGACTGTGTGAGCAAACCGTGAGGGTCTATATGCGCCCAAGGCTTCTGACCGTCATTTGAAAAGCCAATGTTCTTTTTTGGAAGAAAGACATGAAATTGTAAAGTTTTCAAACAACTGTGGACTTTTATAAATTACAGGTTTATAAGAAACTAATTATGAACTGAAAGACACATAATAATACCAAAATGGCCTCATAACTAGAATTCTGATCCTTATTGATTTAAACTGACCAAGTCGTTAAAAACCAGTCCCAATGAATTAGTGACCCAGAAAAGTTCATCAAATTCTAGACAAATGGAATATTCTACCAATTTCCAAAGTGATGTGTCATGATATTTGCAATTTATTTTCCACAAAATCCTGTCATAAGTACTTGATCAAGCTCATTTATTATCAAAACAACTGAAAAAACAAAATTAGATTAGAATTAAACTAATGAAAGTAATGAAAACTATTTATTCAACATAATAATGACAATTAGTTAAAATTTAAAAACCAAACTGAAATAAAAGATAAAGTCAAGAAAAGTATTAGAATGACTTAGAGAGTATAACGAATCATATAGACTTTTTTTAATATTTTATTATTTCTGCCTCCTTTCAGATTTCTATGAAACTGACTGTGAGGTTTATATCTAATATGCAGAATCTAGATATGAATGAGTTACATAAACAATTATCTAATATTTGTTTAACCTATGATAGAAAATTTTCCACAATGTGTTGTTTCATTTTAAATGCTATATCGTTTTTAAATTTCCTTGAGGTTTGATACCCAGAAACTTCCAATCCAAAACACCTTTAGACTGTTTTTTAAGACTTCCTTAAGAATTTTCTGACTATAGTTCCACAGTCCAGTTTGACCTTTAATCGTTACGCCGCCTCAAGATTGGAAATTCCCCTGTGATCATAGCCTAATAAGTTAATAAAATTTTCGTGAATGTTTCGCATTTTTAGACCTATGGAAAGTCCCTGAAAGTCAAAGTTGGCTAAAAAACATATAGTTTTTTTGCAATGATGTAGAGACATTTGGTCAATTTCATCATATTACTTCATGTTCCATCGAATCTTGACTGAAGATATGTGTTTCTGTTGAATCAGTTTCGCCTGATATAACACTGAAAGTCTGTATGTTTTTATGGTTAAAACGTCAACCTATACTTCATTTCAGTGAATGCAAAGTAATTTGAGTTTAATCATCAGAATCTTAGAGCCTTGAATAAAGATTTGTTAATTAATGAAAAGGTGAGTACTAAAACCATTTTCTGAAACAAAGTGTTTAAATTATGTTTCTGTAAAAGTGCTTGAAAATATAAATCGAGAAACATTTTTCGAACTCCCATCAGTTATACTCATATAAAAGTTTGATTCTGGGATTAAATAGCTAATTTTAAATGAGCAAAACCTGACGAGTGCCTTAGCTTCCCATTATGGTCGGACAAAAAGACAAGGTTATGGATATTATGATTTGAACTATATATTGCCTCGCTCCAATCGGGGGTCGATCTAGAATATATACTGAATGCCTCCCGCACATCTCTGGTATGAAGAAGGGGCCAGCCAATTAGTATATATGATGAGGTGCTGGTTCCCAGGTTCCATCACCCATTTTGATTCCGAGGTTCCATTATACAGAGATCTCAGCCTGTTCACCACCATCTTAGCTTCTATGTTCTGAGGTTCAACGCCTGTATGCCAGTCTTGAACGCCAGATCACTGCCTAGGTATTTCGTAGTCAATAATATAAGGATATCGATTTCCCAGATAGGTATTTTCAGATATTAACCACCATCAAAACAAGCAAAGAAATAAAATAAGAGTTTTAATGTTTTATCAAATAGTTTTCGTGAACAGCTTTCATGAATAAATAGCTTAAAGATGGCTGGAATGTATAGCGGTAAAACCCATTTCATAACAGCACAAATTATTTATACAGATTAGTACTGGGAGATGATGGCACAGATAAAGAAGATTTGTAATCTGATAGATCACCGAGCCCGTCAGCTCACTTTATGTTTCAAATAATTTTTCAAAGTGTGGTTGAAGTTCTAAAGACTTCCAGATCTCATTCCAGACTATGAAGGTGATTATATATAAAGATAAGGTAAATTAAAAATAGTAAAGTAAATGTACTATATAAACATTCTAAATGATAAATGTCACTGGTAAAAACAGGCATGATAAAATTATGTCGGATTTGACTTATATTTTGATGAGGACTGTCCTTTATTGTCAGAGCTGTATATTTGAGTCATCGGTGGCGATTATTTACGGTGCATTTTATATTTTTGGTTTGACCACCGGTGCCGCAGTCGCCTGATTTTCTGCGAACTAAAGGTGATTCTTAATGAAGCAAGTAATCTTTATAACCATTGCTTTCCAAAGATGCTTCAAAGAATAATTCATTATTTCACGGTAACTTGTCAATGAGTGAGTCATTTCTAGAGGTTACTATGGAGTTGCCTACATTTCCTGTCACTAGGAAGGTCCGCCATATTGAGTCAATGGAAACTCCAAATTTTTCTTTCTCCATTTAGGATTTTGTAAATCTCGTAGTGATATCACCGTGAATAAGATGATTCAAATCCCAAAACACACTTATATCTAAATATGCAACCAAAGAACGTTTCTTCAAAAGAGCCTTTGTTCTTAACGATACTTGATAAACTACACTATGTACATGCTGACATATTCATTATACAAATTCAAAGTATCGTCATAGTGATTGCATCATACCACCATGGTTTAAAGTTAGAGAATCTGAATTCGTCAAAGATCCCAGTGCCTGCATTCTGGAAACAGCTTTAAACAGAAGAAATGAGTTAAACCCAGCTCTGAGTGGTGCTTGGCAAATGTTATGGTTTTTCCAAACATCTCAAACCAGAAACCTTTTATATGATATTTCCGGGCCTTGTTGCTTACTTCTAAAAGTTTCTTTAAACTTCAGATTTGTGTTGTTTTAAAGTTATAAAACTTTTCAGGTACGCCGCTGCTTTGCTTTGCTTTCTTAAAGTTTAAAACTTTCACCCCTCTTTGTTTCGTTTCTTTGCTTTATTTGTTTTTGCTTAAAAGTTTATAAACTTTTCTAAATCTCTGTTTAAAAGTTATAAAACTTTATAAAACACGGATCAACAAAATGCAGCATGCTTTAAAATAGAAACGGGAGCATAGGCTCAACCGTTTGCTGTAAACTGGCCCGTCAAACCATGTTTTTAAATAAAATGGGAGCTCGGGCTCAACCGCTTGCTTTAAATACAAACTGGAGCTCGTCAACCGCTGTTTTTAAATAAAAACGGAGTCCGGGCTCAACCGCCGCTGAAAACAAATATGAGTTTTGTGGCTCGTTCAGGTACCAAAGCGGGTTATTTTCAAAACTCCGTATAAAACATGCCGGAAATCATCAACCACCGAGGTTTTCCGCCGTTGCACCTGGAGTTTAACACAGAGTTCGGCACGACCGTAGTCTGCGGCTGGACCCCGTCACTGTCTTAGTGAAAAGTGGCTCCATGAATACTGGCACACCTTCCGAGCGAAACACTCACCTTTTCGCCACAACTTGGCTAATAAATCGACAAATTTTCCGGGCTTTTGTTGTAGCCTACAGCAATAATCAATAGCGCTAACAGAGCTTAATCGTGTTTATGGCAACGTGAGGAGATAAACTTAACGTGATCATGCAGCACTGATTCATACTCTTATTTCGTCACGGTACATACGCACGCTTTCTATTAAGTTCCAATCTTATTTGAACCTCTCTAATCATTTAGTAAGGTTCTATACAATCGGTGTATGATTTTAATAACTATAGCAAACCATAAATAATCGGGCATTTTAGAAGCTATAATTTGACACTGCTCGACACGGTCATGATCTATATGGCACGCAGACGATTTAAATTTTTCTTATCAAGATCACTGTTTCATGTAAATTGGTACTAATTCTTCGGTTGGTACCTTTATTTAATTTCGTTTTGCCTGGGATTGTTTTTTTGCCCCTCTTTGCAATTTAATTATTTTCACATAACTTTTGGTCCATAATACCTCAAGAATCAACTTGAATTCAATCAAACCACTATAAGATGTGAATGGTGATCTGAACTTCATATAATCAACCCTAGGTGAAAATCCTAAGAATTCAACCTAAGGAAGTCCACTCAATTCCTACAAAAACCATATAACAGAAGATTCAAAGGTTAATATATAATTAATTAGGCTTTTCCTGACAAAACTTCAAGAATTTAGGTTTAGACATTTTCCCAAAACCCAGAACAAGATAACTAACTATACCAAAACCCTAGAACTGAAAACATACTGATTCCACTAAGGTGTTAAGATAAATTTTTAGCTCATCTTTCTTTTCCTTTCTCCCTTCTTTCTTCCTCTCTTCCTTCTTCTTTTCACTCAAACGAAGCCTTAGCCAAAAAGAATGAGACTAAAATGAAATGCTGGCCTCATTCCTTTATGATTTAATTCCTTGCCTAATTCAGGAAATGTCCTCCAATATTTTAATATTTGAATCACCTTGTTATTTTGTATTTGGCATCTTTCTTTATTTACGCTTTAGCGTCTCATTTGATCAATTATACTTTACCTTCTTTTCTAGTATTACATTTCCGCCTATAAATTTTATGATTTACCATTTCATCCTTAATGAAATAAACTCAAAATATTACAAACAATGGATGATTTGAGCTGCAGAGGCCCTTACAGCTCAGACCAGACACTCTGCGACGGCAAGGCACCTGAATTTCAAGTTCACCACACAAAGTTTCATGATTAAATTTCGCTCCATGATCTGCAACAATCATCTAATGTGCCTGTGCTAGCCTCTGAACTAGTTGACTTAACCTGGGTCGCCTATGCTACTCAGAGAACATTAGTGAAACAATAAAACAACATGAGTCCACTAAAGAACAGAGTTGCAACCAAACTAGACAAACCTCAACATTGAAAATCATCTTACATCAAAACGGTTTCTTTAGAGTCGGAGCTGCCTGTATCACAGCCTTTAATCAGACAACCCCTTCACCCTCCCTGTTTTAGAGAATCAGTGGAGCCCTGTTACAACAGAGCCTGGGACTTGGTTGACATAGATAATCCCGGCCTTGAACCCAAAAAGCCAACAATGTATAGATGAAATAAATTCTACCTGAATGATCCGCTGTAGAGAAATTTTAAGGGCCACGGCAATCTAATTAAACCCAAAAAGATCTTATTAATGTTAGAGGTGCCCGTGACATGTGGTAGGAATTGCTTCACTAACACTAAACTGGGAAGCTAAGTCTAGCTTACGAATCGCTTCCAGCAAGTAGACGACATTATTATCCGCTCCTAATAGCGAAAGGGGGTCATAGATGATCCTTCCACATAGAATCATTGAAATCTACAGAATCCTCCCAAATGCAACCCGCCGATCAAGGTTACTATGAAGCTAAGCCAAGTAAATCACGGAACTGGCTTCTTTGAAATGTGGGGTTATAAAATTTTTCACTTTTCAACAATCGCAACTTTAGATTTAATAAAATCCACAGCAGAATTCAAGCATGGTGTTGTTCAAATAGTGAAATCATCATAAAAACACTCAATATTATTTCCCAAAATCCAACTATAACCATATAAGACCTCTGAACCCATCAAAATATAAGATAAAAATCAATCCAACATAAATTCATCGCAACCTGCTTTTTCTCAAAACCATGCATGATATTTTACAAAAGATATTTACAGCAAATGCGCTCACATTTTAAACTTTTTACCACGCTATAACATAACATTATCTGGTATAAATACAAATAAACGCCCAAGATTCCAGGATCCCCGAAAGGTCTTTCTGGCCACTATGCCTGAAAAATTATTAAAAACAAAAACTGCGATAAACGTCAAGAGTACTATAAGTCTTAAATGTTGTTTACCGTCATACCCTATATGTGTAATCAGAAGGTAAGTTTGTCAGAAATCATGGCGATAAACTTGAAGCGCAGGTTCCCATTTCAAACCGCTGAAAACTATTTATGCTTTAAAACCGCTTTCGCGCGTGCTAATATCTCAGTGCGATATCAGAATCGCGTCAACCACCGGGGCCCATTTCGGTAAATCGTTCAAAACCATTTATGTCAAGTAAAAACTGCTTTTGGCCAGGGTTATATCCAAAGTGTTATACTATAAATCAAAAATAACCACCGCCCACAAATAATGCTCAAAATCGATCGCCGCAAAACATTCGCGTGGTTAATATCCGGCGCTATATTGTAAATCATGCCAATCCATCGCGGACCTATTTCTCAAAATCGTTTCGAACCATTTCGCTGTTGAACCGCCAGCGCGCGATGACCGTGCGTTATAATCAGAATCAAGTAGCCAAACGACTGGCCTCACTTTCTTGAAATACCCTAGACGCATGCCATGGAACCTCAACTCCGCACCCAGAAAGAACCCTTAACACCACTGATTCACAGTAAGAACCCGTGAACACAATGAGATCCTGGGTTATACTGGAACCTGGGAATCAAAATGTCAAAGCTGATGAACCTCGAACCAACATCTCATCACTGTACCAAGTGTCGGGCCGTGCTAACCATCTACAAGTATCTCTAAACAAAAAGAGATCGACTCCACTATATAAATATATGGCCTGGTATCAACTCAATCACAAATTCAAAAATATAAGAACATAATGTCCCAACCCTCGCCAGTATCAATCCAAGATACATCCGACCAAATGAGTCGCCAATAGGCTCGCTAAACCAGCCAACCAAGTCAAGTACTAAAACTTAAATTTTCTGGCCGAGTATAATTATGGGAGGTAAAAACATGCTTCGCCAATTTAAGACATATATTTTCAAAGACTTTATAATCTTGTAAATTAAACACTTTCGCTTTTGAAACTGGCTTCAGTACTCACTCTTTCTCGACTAATTTCGCTTTCAATTTTATCAAACACGCTAGATTAATGCCTCTTCGCATGCTCCAATCGCCACACAATCCATACTGGGGGTTCATGAAAATGTCCCTGCCCAAACGCTTGAATCATAATAAACATAAAGGGCTTCCTAAAGCTGACTATATCAAACAATCACTCCCAAAAAACCACATTAGTCACATTCCAGTATGAATAATTTAACAATATGGAGGTGAAATCGACCAAAATGCCCCTACATATGAAATGTCCAGCAAACTATCCGCTTTAGCAACTTTTTTCAAATGAATTCTATGTTATTCGATGTAGTTGTAATTCACACACGCAAGACAACCAAACAATTTACACACTGCAGCAAGATTTTAAATTTTTCTAGAATTATGGTACCAAATGCTATCACAGTATATATAGACTCAGACTCATGGACTTTCCATAGAGTCTAAAAACACCCAAAACTAATTCTGAAAATTATGTCCGGACTGTCCAAATAAAATCCTGATATTTCAACCCAATCGTCCAAAAACAACAATTTAGCCTGGGATCGTCTCGAAAGAGTCCAAAATTTTCTGAAAATTGCAAACTTTGGTCTCAAAAAATTTTGGGATTGAAGTTTATGACCTTTCACCCACTTAAGAAAATTTCAAGCTATTACATACAAGATTTGAGCTGCAATAATCGGCGAGAAAACTTACCCTCTCGATTGATCAATGCTGCTTCTCGTGCGCATCAGTCAATCGGAATCCAAAACACACACATATTACAAATTACACACTGATATCGCAGACTATTAAAAACTAATCACAGAATTCACAAATACTTTAAAAACTTGTTATCCTATACTATATAAATCAACACCCTAGAAAGTAAATCATTTTCAAAGTTTGGTTTTGGTCCTGATATTCTGGCAAATAAACACAAGTAACAAAATTTGATTTGTCCGTATATCATCCTACGCAGACTTTGGCACTCTTAAACCCAACCACCACTTCACCAATTTCCATACCATCGCCTTGGACCGCCAAACAGAGTAGATCCGTGAGATTAAGGTGCCGGAAACAATCACAAAGGAAAATAACCGAATCCATCCAACATACCGGGTAGAAAAGAATAAAGAATAGCTAATTTCTAAGAATGAACACTGAAGAGCTATCCCCATAATACATCATTAGAAACGCTTATAGTGAACTATCGATTCCTCGGGAGGATCTGATAAAATCTCACATTCCTGCCTCAAAACTGGGTCTACATAGTTTCAGAATGCACCGATCTCCGACACTCCTACATTTCATTATTCATTCTATACCCATCTTCATGTGGAATTAGATAACTACTTTTTAAAAGTGACTCTAATCCGTATATTTTTCTTTGCAATACTATACCCATTTTATGGACTCAGAATCCTTAAATTAAAGTTATCTAATACAAGGATATACAACTTCCTGGGGATTAGCTCCTCCCAAATTGAATGCATCATCCTTCCTATTGACTACGCCTAACACTCTGATTAAATTTCATCATCCTGACTGAGTGTGTGAACTCTTTGCTTGTTTAAATAGAGTAACTCATTCAACTCGGTCTTTTCACTCAAGTGAGAAGAGGATTATCTATGAACTCTGCTGTAAAGCTCAAAAGATCCCTGTGGCAGCGAAAGTTAGTATGCCCTTTCTCAAAGAAATGTGTACATTACTCCTGTGAATGTTCCTCTCCCCGTGTCACCGAGGACCTCTCAAATCGTGAGCAATGACGTTAAATCTTAATCGGGTATAAGAAATCGATATTCGTATCCAAAGACAGCCAACTGAAACTGGCAATCTATTAATCGAAATTAACAGTTTGCTGAAACACTCACGTGGAAAGATAAATTCTGACTTCATAACGCTCTTCACTTAATGGAAGCCGGATTCTCAAATTAATGAATTACACGGCACAACATTCCTTCCGATCATAAGAATAACTGAATTTGAAATCAAACAATCTAATTTTTAAATTTTTTCCGAACCCAACATTCCTGTAAAATTTGAAAGAAATTGAAATCAACATTCACTCAAACGATAACATCCAGATCTGCAAAATACAATCAAAATAAAATACGAGGTAATCAGTTTAAAACGACGGAAATAAAAAATTACAAAATAAAAAGAAAAGAAAAAGAAAAGAAAGTAATGAAAGCCGTACCATCCGTACTCCTCGCCCGCGCCAAGTCAGTTTATGAGTCGGATAAATGCTGTATTTATAGGTTCCTCAATCGGGCCCCTAATCCCAACGTTCGGGCCAGGATTTTAGAGTATCCAGCTCAAGCTCACCGTTTCAAGTCGCGACTTCCAGCTCTCGTCGCGAGACATCGGCGCGCGACATCACTTCCTCACGCGACTTCAAACTTACTCTATGTAGCCTTGATTTATCATTCTGATGTCGCTATTATCATCTTCACGTGACATCTTCACGCTCGCAGTTTCACTGTTCTTCCCGATGGTTGCACGCCGATATTCGTTTGCCACCCGCCGCTTCATCCCGCCTTCAATCGATGTTCTCTGATGTCGCCACATCAACTCACGCTACATCATCTTATGAAACTGTGAGGGTTTCATCGAACGCTTCGATGTCGACGTCAATGTTCCGTCGCAGCATTCTCTTCATCGCCTTTGCAAACTTTGATCTGGTCGCCTTCCGATGTCAATGATGATCGATATCTCGTCGCAAATTTCAACGCGAAGCTTCACCCTTCAATCGAAGGTGTTCGCAGTCGCGACCGGATTCTTCAGCGTCGCGACACGCCTTGCATGGTCGTGCCTTCGATGGCTCCTTGAGGTCGGATCTCACTTATCATGGATTTATCATCGATGTCGCGACATCAATCTAGTCTTCTCTGGTTTCTGAATCGAAAGAAATTTTGATGTCGCGAATTCTGATCCCGACGTCGCGATATCGCCTTAAGTTCCTGCGCCTTTTAACTTGTCTTTCTAGCGCGACATCAATATGTTGTCGCACTTCACTACACTCGTAGCTTTGAACTGTGGCTCTTGATGTCATGATTCTCATCCTCGCCGCGACGCTCGCCTCATTTCCCGCAGGGGCCTTTCTCAAGAGCAAATTTCAAGTCACCAATATCTGCCAGGTCTATGTCGCGACCCTAATATTTCCTTCAATTTCCTAGATCACACCTCATGACCTGACTTAGAATCTCAAAACCCAGATCAATGACTCACCGCTTAGCTCAGCCCCACAATTGACTCCACTTTATTCCAATTTATTTCTGCATTTTTTACTCGCTTCTTCTTCTTCCATTTTACCCGCTTAATAACAGACGGGTGAGTTCCTTCCATTTCTCGCAGCACTGTCTCTCTCTTTTATATGAAAATTCGCGTAAAATGGATCACAAAATGTATGACTCTGCTCATCACTTTACGTATAAACTTCTGCTTCAGACCAACTTTCTTCTTGCTTTCGCCTCCACGAAACCTACAATCCGATTTTCGTAAATTTGAGAAAAGATGAATATAAAGAAAAAATCTTCTCTCTTCCACGCCCTTCTCTGTCCGTCTTCTCCATCCCATTTAATTTTTATCTTTTTTTTAATAATAATAATTATTATTATTATTTGAATACATAGCTTATATTACTTTATTCGGATCCGTTTTTGCCCCAAAAAAATTATTTCTTTTCAATTCAATTTATTTTAACTGAACTTAACTCCAGTTATTTTCTGACTCATGAAATTCTCGTAAAAATCTCACATCGAGTCATCACACTTATCACCTAGAAAATGTGTAAACAGCTCCACCGCCAGAACACGTAAATTTTTCCTGGCTTTAGATTTCAGAGACAATTTAACGACGCAGACCATTTCGCTATCCGAGACTGTAGAATTTCTAAGCTTCCCTGAATCCATTATACAATTTATTATTATCCTTTGAAATCTATAATTGTATTTACCCCTCCACTTTCCTCTAATTGCACAAAGGTCATAATTCTTCAAACTTTACACTTCATCCTTAAAAACAACTTTCAAAATATTACTATGATAATCATTTAACAGAAGCCCTGTGTACAGTGAGCACGACCACGGTTGTTATCGCACTTTATACCCTTCGATCTGGCTTTTATGCAATTCCGCCTAATTCACACTCGTTAATGTCGGCTAAGGACTCGGGGCAGAAGGACCTCAACTCCTCCACTGACAAAGAAGCCAAGGTCAGCCAGATTGGCGACTCTCACAATTCCCTCCGTCCAAAAATGGGATCTGAAGTCTCCTCTAACCTCTCACACATTCGATAGCTCAAAGAAAGAGTGGACCAACCCCTGAGATCCCTACAAAACGATAGCAGACTGGGAAACCCAGACCGGTGGTTTTCTTAAAACCTATTAACGCCCCCCTGTGCCTGTGCATCCTAAACCCCGTAGTGTCTCCGCTGCAAATCTACCAACAAGAGAGAGTTATTACATTCGTCAAGACCGTAACAAAACCACCACAACAAAACAATCCGTAAAGCAAAATCGAAAGCGGCTAAAGGGAAAAACCCACCGTGGATCGAAAATGGTTGGCACTTCACTGGCTCAATGTGTAAAACTCGGGAGGTCAGAGATGCTCAAACAATTGGGTGAGCGCCTTCAAGTAATCGATAAAGTGAACACATATCCTTTATCCCTAAACAAAGGGTGGCACGAACAAGCACATTAAATGCGCCGACACTTCAACCACACGCATTCGAGACGCCTCTCCCCATCACCACCTCCTTCACGCTTGGTATCTGGCTAATATATCTCATCTTCCGTGTCATCTAAAAATGCGCGTGAGCTCATCGACAGGCACCCAAATTTTTGGATCATCAACCAATCGGAGCCTATAGTTCTATAGGCCTGTCGCTGGCTATCGGGTCCTCGACGGTTTTCAAGATGGCTCCGGCCTCGTTAGCCTATGAACCCAAAGAGCAACCCTAGCCGAGAAATCAAAACACACCCATAAACTAATAAAGGCTTCCTCGTATTAACTGTGCTAGTTGCTTCCTCTAGCCAAAGATAATGTGAAAGAGTGGTGATAGAAAGCCTGTGTATAAGTATGCCAAAACAAAATCAAGAATATGTTGCACAGCATTAGTGGTTACACAAAACAAAAACAAATACATCCAAACAACCATGATAGACCCATTACAAATACGTCTAAGCAACCATACCAAACGGATCGTCAAAAGAAAAAGAAAAAAAGGAAAAAAGAAAGTGGAAGAAAAAGAAGAGTCCAAATATCCCTAAAGACTCTGCCTCAGCCATACACCTTGGATCAACGCGTCCTGAGGGTGCCAGACGTGGGGGGCACCCAAATTTTAGCGAAGAAACCTGGAAAAGAGGAATTCGCATAATCAAAGCTTCCTATCTAAGATCCGGGTAGTCAACGTGTATGTCGGTTTAAATCACACAAATGCATCATCCACACACTTAACACAGAAGCTTTGAAAGCCTCCCTCCATAACTTCCACTACACCATGACGTAGCGAGAAATCACAAGTAGGGAAAGCAATGGGTAACTTAAAAGGAATCCATTGAAACTTCATGCAATTAATAACACCTGCAGCATGAGCGGAACTCAAAAGGCGCAGAGATTTAATGCAAAGATTTGAAATATCATGCAACGATTAGGACATATGCGCATTAATAATCTACAATTTTTCATACTTAGTGGTCCTTCAAACAGCAAGATTTTTCCCGACTAGAAGTGGGCATAATCCTCAGTAAAAAGCGGGGGCATTGTGAGTACTGCCTTTAGTGATAACTACCATTAATAGCCCACGGGCCGCATGGCCCGGCGCTGGCCTACTCCTCATGAAGTGGCCCGATACTACACATTAAAACTATGGAACTAACTCGACTAGAGTTCTGAACCCTGGTCTGATCCCGAGTCCCCAAATGGCCATCCTACCGCATATGAGAAGTTTGTAATGGATAAATATATTAAGGAGAAAATTACGGGAAAGATATTTATCCACTGATCTCTTAGTATCCAAATCTCATACGTTTCAAAAACATAAATCCTTAATAAGGAAGAATTAGTCCTTGATAAGGAAAAGGAGATCTTATCACCAAAATCATGAGATTATCTTCCTTATAATCAAGAAGAAATTCAAATATAAAATGTAAAAGACTCCTTCATCTAGGAAAAGGTATGCAACCTGAATTGCGCTTAACTCCCTCTCTTCCACTATTTATAATCTTTAATCATCAGGTGGCTAAATTCACCACCTCTGACCCTTTTTTTTCTGTAGGTTTATATTGCGCTATTGATGCCCTAGAGGTCAGATGATCCAGGTAACAACAATGAAGGTGTAGGCCCTTGGACCTTGACTGTTTAACTCCGAGCATGAAGAACAACACAACGAAACTTGCAAAAAGTGTGATCCACTGTGGTGTGTCAATTACTGATTCCAATGGGATTGAGCCAACACAAGACTGTGAAGAAGAAGAGAGAGTTTTATTCCTTAGCCTTGAATTCTCCTTACACCGGAGATCCTTCCAAATTTCGTGGACGTGTTCAAATCTCCCACCTTAGTGGGATAAAATCTCTACACTTAGTAAAATCCTCTTCCTATCGTAGATTAAATCTTTCTAGAGAAACAAATAGATTGTTAGGAAACTTATTAATAAATATATCTTTTACGTATTTCACTCATTTATCCATAACGAACTGCCACGCAGTAGACGGCCTGGCTGGGAGACCAAAACCTGCATGCCACCTTTAAATCTAGTTTATGGAAGACACACCTGCCTTAAATTTTTCCTCCCACACTGGCCACCCCACTTGCTGCCACACTTTCCCGTATGGGTAGTCCCCCGGTTTTAACACGCAGTGGCTTGAGGCCTTTCACAATGCGGCTGTTTGAGCCTTGGGCCTATCGAGACGCCTTAAAGATTTTATGGTACTCATTAATGCCCCTTTTTCCACTGGCCAATTTTGTGCTTTTCGCCTGGGGAAAATACTGGGCTTTTAAATCTTGGGTGTGGAAAGTTGAAAGGATTGGGAGAATTAATGCGTACATTGAATGCGCTGCAAGGTGAAGTGCGCTTGATACGGAAGTGCACGTGGCTTAAGTTTCCCAACATGTTCCGTATGATGCTGCCATCTTTACCGCATTTAATGCGCGCCGCTGATGTTTTGCCCCTATATGTGTGGGTCGGGCTCGAAAGTGTTTTTCTCTTCTTTTTTACGATTTCACAAAGCTTCCGCCATTGCAATTTCCTTTCTCCCGTTTTCTACAAAACTTTTCTTTTAGCGAATCATCTAAGATCCTCGACAACTTTCTTACCTTTCCTGAACAGTTCTTTCCAACCCATTTTGCACGCTTTCTTTGTGTTTTGCATTTCATTCAAGGAGCATCAGGCAGAAAATTTTATTACTTTACTGAGGGTATAAACATCGTTCGCCTGGGAGCCCCACGGCTGTCCCCGGTCTCGGTTCCCAGTCTCATTACTTGTGGTGGGTTGTTAAACCCTCCAGAGGACCTTTTTTTTTTGTCTTTCGAGGCCTTGTCACATTCACGCTTCGGTTGGATTCCCTCTATTCTTCCGTTTGTTTCAGTCTCGTAGAATGGCTGTGAGGTCATGAAAAGGCACCAGCTAGCACAAGAGGAGGACCTCAAACACCCCATGCTGTCTCCTAGTTATTGCTATGTCCTCAGAGAGGAACAGAGATCTTTCAGGCCAAGTTCCCGCCATCATCGCATCAAGGTATCAGATTTACACGCCACCCCCAAACCATAGAAAAGGTATAATGTCGTTATTTCACCCTTTGAGCAATTATTACTGACTTCATACTTTATCCCGCCTTAAAGCACTTCGCATTTCACTGAAAATCTCTCCTCGTACTTATGCATAATCCGAACGCCTTCAGACTTCCATGGGTTGTAGAATAACCCTTCTACTATTGATATTTCAACGTAGAGATTTGTTTTATTTACACTTTGTTTGATCGGGGCTCGCGGTCTATGTCGAATCTACAGCCCCGACTCGTAATTTGTAACTGGCTCCCCGACTCCCTTAAGACCGTGCCAAAATGCTGGGTTAGAGGTCCGTGGTACGAGACGCTGTGCTCTCCATGGCTTTCCACTGACCTAATTGCACTCTCTCGCTCCCATGTTTATTCTCACCTGCAGAGCTTATACCTCTAGGCCATTCAGGTTTTGACATACCCTTTTTCTCAACCAGAGTAGGCACATGTGAGCCTGACCCAATAGTTTACAGAAGTGCCACTTGGATTGCATGATGTTTCACCAGACTGTCTATGTGAGCTGAATCACAGCCCTTGCATGTGAAGTTAACCTGCATAAGTTTTGCCAAATTTCCTTTCCTGACATAGTCACCACATCCCTCATTCATACTCCCAAGAGTTTATTATGGCTTAACATTTTGTTCTCGCTGACCTTTTGAAGTCGATCCCATGTAGCTCTTCACAAGCTTGGCAAATTAAGAGCTCCTGCCGAGATCGTCAACGTATCTCGTTAGTTATCCGCCTGGGCACCAATCACCTCGCCGACAGATCCAAACCACCACTTGTAGAGGCTAATGCTGCCAGCAAAGGCTGAAAGCAGGAAGAAGGTCGATAGGCGGCGTCGCCAACGCGTTAAAGGTTTTTGCGGACTAGCGAATCCACCTTCTCCAAAAGAGGCTCAGCTCTATCCTATTCCCCGTATTATGCGAACTACCGAGGAGAGCTGGCATCTACATGTCTAGTCTCGCCGCTGACGCCGGCGCAAGCGAGCCGCAAATGCTCGCGAGGTCATCCCGCCTGGCACCAAACGGCAAGCGGCTAAACACATAGTTTAAATGAAGAGGTCTCAAAAGAGCTCACCTAGTTATTGACTCCCTGGGAATCACTGCCCCCAATGCCCTTCCCAGATTTAGAGGGAGCTACCTAAGGTGCCTCAAGGGAGATGCATCCTTAGAGGATGGGATTCCGATCGGGGGTCCTCCTAGCTGGACCACGCCAGGGTACGAGGCCCTCTCGCAGAGTCAACTGGGTCGGTCTCCGTCAAGCCCGCCAGACAGCCTCCACCTCGTAATCGACTTACCCAGGTCACAGGGTCCGACACAGGCCGGGTGCTGAACCCGCCTAAACCGATGAAAGGATCATCCCCTCTAGGCGATGCGCCCGCCTCCCGGGTCCCGCACTCCCGCCTCTCGATCACCTATCGACCGTTGAACTGGCTGATAATCCAAAACACCATGTCAACCCATGCCTTACTGCTTTAGTTCTATTTTATATATTAATAAGTGCATTATTGCCATGTATTTGATTTGGTCTTTTGTGCATTACAAGTAATATATGGCCTTCTCAAGCTTTGTGGAGATGAAGAACAAACACTGCGTAATCGAAAAAGCTAAAATTTCATTTTCACTTAAAATCTGCCACAAGCGAAACCATTTAAGAAAACTGGCAAAAATTCCCCCGTAGGAAGAAGGAAGTAGGTAGAAAATAGAAAAAATCGCCGATTTTTCTGAAAAATCCGATATTTTCCGAATTTATGATTTTTTCCCCGTTTTCCTCGCTCCAAAATATGAAAACGCTTCAAGTGGCTTCAACCCACCCAAAAATGCTTCTGAAAGTGGCAACTCTCCAAACTACTACAAGCATTGATTGCACTGCCAGGTATAGTGCAAACTTTTTATATTATCTATTATTTATTCGTTCATAATCCCTTTTATAATGATTTTATTTTGCTTTATTCTATTGAGAATTTCGATATTTTTAAATCAGCATAATTCAGCAAGGAAAAGAAACAAAATAATATCATTTAAAAATTTAAAATTATAATATATAATATTTGAATCTCCTCAATATCTACATAATATTTATACATAATAAAACAATAATAATACTTTAATATAATAATATTCTAATATTATATTAAATATAACATATTTAATTTAATAATTACTAATCCATTTGATTTAACTTACCTAATAAGATATTATGAATCATTTCCTTACAATCTATATAACAAAATATGAAAAATTGTAATAAATTTTATATTTTGTAAAAGATCCACTGATATTTTAATTATATTTCCAGAATGAAACTAATTACCGATATATCCGTTTACTCTGATATTTTGATCCTCAAAGTAAGCAGTTATTGGGGCTAAGACGAATCATGCCGCGACGTCAACGAAAACGTTTGGTCAACAAAAGTCAAAGCCAAAGAGCAGCTTAACGTAGCGACGTTCCAACGCAACGTCGCGACATTTTCAATGATTCTGGCAAAGAAATTATAAAAATGACCGGAACTTCGCGGCGTAGCTTATCGCACGTAAGAGCAAAACACGAAGCAGGAGCGAGCGGAGAGATTGAATAACAATGATTTCTCTTCTCGAACTATCAATGATTTATAGAACAATGTTTGTAATAACTTTCATTATGTTCTAGATTTATTTCTAGGGTTTTGTTGAATTCCCGCTAGCTTGTGGCGGATTAGGCTTAATTCATTTGTTCATTGTTGAGTTATGGTCGACTTACCTATGTCTCAATGTGGTTCATTTTCGCAATGTCTCGCCAACATTGATATGATCTTACTAGGTATCCGAGATCGAGGATAAGCGGACCTCGTGATATGAGTGAGCTACATCTGGTCAATCGGCTATCAGAGATATCCCGATTCGGAGGTGTCATTAGGCTTGAGTAATTGAGCGCTTAAGTCCAGTGTAGGGTAGATGCTCAACCCTATCAGAGATAAAGGACATACCTAGAGAGAATATCTCGTAGCATGATCACCCCGCTACCAATTCATTAACATGTTCAAATCTAATAATTCCTCCTCTAGGTAAAAATCCATCAAATGTATGTGGGGAGGCAAAACCCTAGTTTTCATAAAAGTAATTTTACAAATCATTTAGATTTAGTTTTAGTTCTCTACATTAATTAGAAATTCATTAAAAGTCTAAGTCCAGATAATATCGTAGAGCCAATTCCAATGTTTAACACACTTCTCCCTGTGGATCGATATCCGTATTTTGGGTACACCGTATTACTGATACGACGCATTTAATCACAGATATAGATAAAGCCATCCAATTTATACAATTTCATACGATCACATTTTCGCCATATCGTTTTTAATACTGCCATGGAAAAGTTTCTCAAGGCGATATCGACAATAAGTAATTAGATATTACTCTGGAATTTTTTTTCTTTTCATTTTATTTTGTTTATACAAGTGCTTGTAATTTGGTCTCTGTGTTTGTGCGTGCGATTGCAGTGAAGGTCACCGTGAGTGTATGCGAAGATGAGGTCAAGTTGAACTACTTCCGTTCAATCCTGAACCAGAAAGAACCTTACACCGATTACAAAGAGAACAAAGAAAAGCACATCAAAGAGATCTAGCAACCATGCAGAACAATGAAGAGCAAGATCAGGGCTAAGAGAAAAACAAGCCACAAGGAGGTCGGAATGGGAATAATGGTAGGAATAATGCGCCCAGGCCGTTTATACAGCCAAATGATCCGTTTAAGTTGCTAGAAGAGTTCGCTTTACCGCCTACGGTTGTTCAGTCTGCTATCCAACGACCACCTATTCTAGCGAACAATTTTGAGCTGAAAAAAGTAACATTATAGATGCTTCAGAACATTATGTTCCACGGACTACCAAGTGAGAATCCGAACATGCATCTAACAAACTTCATCGAAGTATGTGACACCGCATCAAGGCCAATGGGGTGACGTATTGTGCTTCCTCGGTGACCGAGATTGCTTCCCGCTCTCACTAGGTGATAGAGTTAAACACTGGTTGACAAGTCAGCCACCAGATTCCATTACCTCATGGAACGACTAGGTGCAAAAGTTCCTGACAAAGTTCTTCTTGCCTTCGAAGATTGCACAGCTTGTAACGCCCCAAAAATACCCTAGAATTTTTATAATAAAAATTATTATATATTCCGGGTATAATTGGGCCAACTTGGGTATTTTTCTGGGAATTGTTAGATGAATATTGATTAAATGATTATTGAATCGAGATAAACCCAAGTGAAAAAGAGTAAAATATGGAAATTGTAAACTGGGACCCAAGTGGTCAATTTGTAAGTGGGCAAGTTTATATGTCTAAGTGAAATTAGGAGAAACAAATGAGTACAGGAAAATAATAGGAGACTTAAATGAAGAATAATAGAGAAATGGAGGACCTAAATATAAAAAGAAATAAAGAAAAGAAGAAAAAATCATGAAACGTATGTGCACAGTAGGAGCAGGATAAGTTTCATCCTTTTTTAAAGTACGACATGGGTGATCCAAGAAAAGGAAAACAGAGAAAAAGGGAGATATTTTAGAGTGAGAAGCTCTCACTTTCTCTCAGATCTCCCAACGACTGGACCATAGGTCTCCTGGGCGACAAGAGGGAAAATCCTCCCTCGTGACGCGAGCCGCAGAGACCTGACAGGAGTTTCGACAAACTCTAGGAGGCAGTCTTCCTACTTTGATTATTTTCTACCCTAAGGGTCAGGTGTGGTGGTTATCTTGCCTTAGGAATGTTTGGTTGTATTTTAAACCATGGAAGTCAGCCACATTGTGGTAAATACAAGGCCAACCGGACCTTAGAGCTGGATTTTTGGGCACGGCGAAGGGAATTCGTAGTGAGTCCTTCTAGTAAATTGTATCCACACATCAATGAACTTGATGTTAGGCTTTTGAATTTGTCGATTTGGACCCCAGACTAAGTTATGGTCCTTTACCGAGGTCACTTCGCCTAGATCCGTTCCGTCACCACCCGCCGTCAATTCAAATTTGGATCTTAGAACTAAGCTGGGTTTAAAATAAAGAGAATTTGGCAGTACGTCCTTCTGGTAATCAGAGCCACATCAATGAAATTGATGTTAGGATTTTGAATTTCTCGATGCACCTCTCAGACCAAGTATGGTCCTTTACCGGTGGTCGCCTCGCGATCCGTCTGCCGGGCTTCGTCTGGGCCGTCAATCCAATGACCTAGAACGGGTTTTTTGGGTTGGGTCAGAAATAAAGGAAGGAATTTGGCAGTAAGTGCTGGTGAAATTGTAAGCCACATCAATGAACTTGATGTTAGGCTTTGAATTTCTCAATTGGACCCCTGTGGGCGAGTTATGGTCTTTTTATACGAGAGCAGTCAAATGGGCGAGAGAATTGACATAAGTCGTCCGAGCGGAGAGTTGACGGGACCTCATGCAGTCAGGCAGACTCATGCGTGGTCAGCGGACCTCATGCAGCAGTCGATGAGATCAGCGGACCTCATGCGGCGGTCAACGATTTCATGCGAGTCGATGGGCCTCATGCAGCGGTGGCGGAACCTCATCACCTTCAGGTCGGCGGAACCTGGAATCTGTGGCTTCGGCTCGTCGGGTTGAGTCAGCCCGTCGGGTTTGACAACGTATGACCTCCAACTTTGGAGGTCTTCTTTCGTCAGAACTCCGTTTTGGTGTTCTTGGACTACATGGAAAGACCATTGAGTCAGGAATACATTCATATGCCTGAGGAGGATGAATATATGTCAGACCGGTGTGTCAGACCGAGTTTACCGAGAATTAGTCAGCTTAGTCGATCGGCTTCATTTGGGTGTGACTCGTATGACCTCCAACTTTGGAAGGTCATAACTTCTTACGATCAGAACACTCATTAAGTGTTTCACTTGGACTCTATGGAAGCTCATTGAGTCAGAGTTCATACACTAATATGCCTGAAGGGATAGAATATGTCAGACCAATTGTCAGACTGGAGTTTACCGAGTTTACCGGTGAGGTCGACTGTTGAAATTCAGCTAAAGCTGGGTGTGACTAAGTATGACCTCCAACTTGGAGATTCACTGCTTCTTATCGAACTCGGTCGGGTGTTCTTGGACTCTATGGAAAGCTCGTTGAGTCAAGAATTCATACATATGCCTGAGGAGGATAGAATATGTCAGAATGAGGTGTCACACCTAGTTTACCGAGGTCAGGTCAGCTCAGTCGGCCATTTCATTTGGGTGTGACTCGTATGACCTCCAACGGAAGGTCATAACTCCTTAAATAAGACTCCGTTTCCAGGTGTTCTTGGACTCTATGGAAAGCCCATTGAGTCGAAAAGATCCATATATATATATATATATATATATATATATATATATATATATATATATATATATATATATATATATATATATATATATATATATCTTGTGAGTTGAGAGAAACTCATATTAAGCTCAGAAAATCCAATCTAACCAAAACTACTAGTACACACGAATAATATTTAATTTCTTTAATGGTTTTTGGAATAGGAGATTGTGAGGAGGAAAAGCAACTAAGATTGAGATTCAAGTTGGAATCCAAAGTGCAAAGATTTTGGGTTTGTTCTCTGGGCTTCTATTCCTCGTTTCATGTTTTGCATGTTTGTTCTCTGACTCTATTCTTATTTGCAAGTATTTTGGTAGTTTACCAAGTAAATATGAAATAAGTACATGAATAGTATATGAATGAGTATTGTGAATGAGTATAAGAAATGAGTACATAGATTAGTATATCTTTGAAAAGGCGATACGAAAGTAGTCCTGGAATTGAAATGTGGTATTTGAAAACCTAATGAATTGAATGATATCTGAGATTAGACCGCGACCAGGATGCACCGTCGGCATCGAATCACGAAGTACCAGAAATTGTCGATATCCCGCGGCGGGATGCTAATCGGCATCGTCATGATGGCGTATGACATTGGAAGAAATGTCCCACTTGGCGGGATGCGCAATCGGCATCATTTCATGATGGTGATATGACATTTAATTGATACCACATGTCGAGTGCAAGCGGCATCCGTCATGATGGGAGACCGGGTGTTAAATGTGTAAAGCACACTACCGAATGATAATAAGAGCGGGATTCATTAAACGGAATCCGTCAGAAATGTGAATTGAAATTACCGAATGATAATAAGGCGGGATTCGTTAAGCGGGAATCCGTCATAGCGTGAATTAAATAGTCAGGAATTGAAATAACCAGCATTGTGGCAGTACCATGAGTTTCTATGTATATGCCAAATCTCATAAATTGGATTGTGAAATGAATTGTTGCATTGAGGGTATGATGTGATTTGGTAAATGATTTAGAAATTGAAAGCATGCGAAAATAAATCTTATGAGTATATGTTGAATTAATAGGCATGGTTTAATGTTAAATGCATGCTAAGCTATATTGAATATTGAAATAGGAAGCGTATAGAACCACTAAGCATGAAAATGCTTAGGCGTATAGATTTTATCTATCTTGTGAGGTTTCGAATAGACAGAAAGGGAGACAAGATCGTTCAGTTGTGAGTCATAGAGAGGAAGTCGACGTATAAAAATTATACCTCCGTCATTTATATCATACATTTTGAGCAAAGTGGTATTTTGTAAACAAAAGGTTAAACCACGAACCTTGATTTTGTATATCATTTTGAAAAGGGCATAGAATGTCTTTCTTTGTAAATGTATTTTGTTAATGTTATTGGGCCTACCGGGTGCTTTGGAAATTTGTAAAATGATTGTGAGCTTGCGAAACTGAAAGCTACTTCCTTGACTAAACAAATTAATTCGCGTTTTAATAAGATAAATAAAACGTTGGAGTAAGCGGGCTCCGGTTCGAGGATCCATACATTAAGATCGGGCCGGGGATTCGAGTCGCGACACTTTTGAAAAAGAAAACTTAATAAAATGTAAAATAAAAAAGAATTAAATAGGCGTCCAAGGTTTCGAGTTAGGACTCTTGATCGGGTCAGGTCGAGGCGGGCTCAGGAGTCATTTGCTTGGTGCAAGAGATCAATACTTTTAGACAAGCGGAGAGAGGCAGGCTGAAGCATGGGAGATTTCATGAATTGTTAAGGAGGTGTCCATCACGGGCTGACCCAGTGGATCTGAGTCCACACTTTTTACTCTTGGGGGATGTGGCTAGAGCGATTATAGATGCCTCAACAAGGGGTGCACTAATGAAGAAAACTACGGACTAAGCATATGAAATCCTAGAGGATAAGGCTACTAATATAAATTAGTGGCCTAGGGATAGTCTTACATCGGGAAAGGTTGTGGGAGGTGCAGATAACAAGGTCCTTAGAAATTAATCATGCCAGCGGCACACTAGACTACAAAGACAGCAAGTGCAGTAGTAATAGTTCGGACCAGCCCATGGGAGTTATCAGAATTCTATGGAGGGCGCGAGAATGTCATTGGGACGATATGATAGAGCATCTTAGTATGTGTCGAGTTTAATCAACCGCAATAATGGAGTCGGTATGAATTATGATCGCCTTGAGAATCGGGAATCGGGGCCGAAAGGGTGTAATAACTAGAAACTGACGGAATTATGGATGGAGGAACAATCAGAACAACATGCCACCACCCCGAGTAAGCGAACCGCCATTAGAGAAAAAAGTGAACTTGGAACAAGCCCTTACTCAAATGCTTACTTCCCATACCGCCTTTATGAATGAGACAATGAATATCGAGACAGGGCCACCGGTTAATTGATCAGTATTACAAGCGAGAAACTTAGAGAGAGTCACAAATCATTGAATAAGCGGTCTGTTGATGGAAAGGCAACATGGTTCTTTACCAAGAAATTCAGAGGTAAACCCAAGAGGAGAGGAAAGAATATTGCAAGGCTATCACTCTAAGGAGCGGAGCCAAAGTGGAAAAAATACCGAGGACAACAACCAGCGGTAAAAGAAGGGGAAATTAAAAAGGAAGATCAGTCACCGAATATACAAGGGGAGCCTGAGACGGTGCAGATTACCGATGACAACAAAGTGGCAAGGAAAGAGACCGAGAAACGTAAGAGCTGCATGAACCCGCCATACCACTCGTGATCCCTCAACGTTTTAAGAAAGGTAAGTTAGAGAAGCAGTTCACAAAGTTTCTTCATATCTTCAAGAAACTACATATCAATATACCCTTTATGGATGCACTGGAGAACATGCTAAGTTACGTGAAGTACATGAAAAAGATCTCGGTAAGTAAGAAGAAGTCGGGAGGAATATGTGAATCATCATGATAAAGTCATTTCCCAGGTTATGTAAAATGTGCTCGCCTATGCGCGCAGCTTACACGTTGCCGCCCGTTGAAATACACGATATGAAGATCGCTCCTACTGGTATGTTACTAAGTACCTACTCTAATCTAGCCTATGCTCTATTTGGATTGTGGAAAATCTATAGAAAAACTCAAAGACACTAATCTAGGCATGCAATAATGACTGTATAAAGACTAAAAAGCCTTAGGGCTTAAATTTCACCTAAACAATGATGTATGAACCTCCTAACCCAATTAATCGATGATTAATTTCATCATGAAGATGGTGATTTTACTAATGTATATTCGAATCTCTCTCGAGCATTTGCATACTACCCTTAGAAAGGTTATCGCATCTCCGCTCAAACCATCATAACTAAGGATGCATTGAACCCTATAAATCTTAATACCACACCTAATCTCACTTATATCTCTATCTCATAATAATTAGATGATAAATCATCCATGGTCTAATTTTAACTCTCACTTCTCAAATTTTGAATCAAACCACAAATCATGCAAATATTGACCAAATACCCACAAGCATTAAGATCCAAATGAAATACTCAACATAAGTATGAAATAAAACATCAATCAATATAAATTAGGAGAGATTCATACAAACATGTCTTTGGCTACATCTAAACCTTAAGAAAACTAACTTCAAGCATAAGTGGAAGAAGTAAATACAACTATCAAAGAAAAGGAAGGAAGAGTGAAAACAATTTTGGTGTTAAAGCTCCCTTCTTCTCCTCCATTATCTTCTTCTTCCTCAAGTGTTCTTTCTCTTCTAAAAATGAACCCTAGAAATCTCTCTAAGAACAAACCCTAGGGTGTTTCCACCCAAAGGGAGCTTGTTCTCTGTAAAAAAGGCCCAAAAATTGGAGTACAGGTGTCCTCCTTCGATTCCTTGGGCGGGCTTTCAAAACCCACAGTGAAGGCTCAAAATGGGCTAAAATCACCCAAAACCAGCCGAGCATTAGCGACATCGTTTAGCGAAGCGTCGCGACATCGAGATCTTTGTGTTTCTACAAGCATCTTACGTGACTCCCACATTTTTTACCAACTTCGTAAGACCATAACTTTGTCATCGAACTTGATTTGGGTGTTCTTATCGGTTAGGCTATTGGGATTTAGAATCTGTATATGTCCAGGGAAAAAACTTTAGAAATTATTATAAAGACTGAATCTACATGCTCAAACTAGTCACTTTTGAGCTCTCTTCTCTTCTTCCTTCAACTACCAAGAGTCATAACTTGATCATTTGAAGTCCAAATAGAGTGAATAAGGTATCTTTGGAAAGCCTAAGAAGTCCCCTATCCATCCATGCAGCAACACAGTAGTTGCTGCTGCATGTGTTGTTTGTTGATTTTTTGGTTTTATCTCTTTGTTTTTGTTCCATATTGGCTTATGGATGACCTAATCACAAAATTGAACATTTAGAGCATTAGATAACTTATTCATATAATAAAACTACTAAAAATATAAGTAAAACATAGGGATAAAATGAGTATAAAGTATACTCATCACCTTAACTGAGGAATGCAGCTCAATCCTGTAAAAGAAGCTCCTCCCAAAATTTCAAAATCCGGGTAGCTTTGCTATACCATTCTCTATAGGAAATCGGGTATCAGGTAAAGCCCTTTGTGACTTGGGAGCAAGCAACAACTTGATGCTGCTCTCAATGTTTAAAAGGTTAAGGTTGGGGGGAACAAAATCGACCTTACAATTAGTTTGCAATTAGCTGCCAGGCCCTACAACCTCGGGGTATGATTGAAAATGTCTAGTAAAAGTGGGTAGAATTCATCTTTCCATGAACTTCATCGGCTTGGACATGGAAAGAATATGACCACAGTTCAATCATACTTGGTGACCCTTCTTAGCCACGGGAAAGGCATAAATCAATGTGCAAGAAGGTGAGCTTAAATTGAGAGTCCAAGGAGATGAGGTCACTTTCCATGTATTCCATCCTATGAAGCATCTGGATAATGACCCCAATGAAGATATCCCAAAATTGCACCACAAGGAGATCTTGCAAGGCGACTCGGTAAACTTCTGGGATAAGCCCATTGCTGCATAGAAACACACCAAGAGAGTTAAAGGCATGGAAACCAAGATATTTCATCCACCTTGAGTAGTGTTTTTGAGCACAACAAAGATGTGTTAGCATTCCCAGTTTCTTCTTAAATTCAACATTGAGATTCAAGGAAGTTGAGCTAACGACATTAAACAAAGCGCTACTTGGGAGGCAACCCAAGCCTTTTGATGTTTTTCTTTCCATAGTGTAGTTTTGAGTGTTTTTGGTTTTGCATGTTTTTCTGTTTCTTTCTCTTAAAAAGCACATTTTTCTCAAAGCACATAAAGCCTAATCGAAAATGTTTATTTGTTTGTTTAGGATCGAGATAGGAAGCGGCGTGAGTAGAGCTAGTTAAAAACTCATTCCATGATCTGAAGGTTAGGCTTCATTCAAGGAGTTCTCTCAGACTTAGAAAATTTTGTAAAAAATTTGAAATTGGCCCTCTCTAGAACGTCGCAACGTTGAAAGAATTCGAAAAAACAAGCCTATGTAATGTCGCGACGTTGGGTCTCAACGTCGCGATGTTGGCGAACTACATTTTGGAGCTCTCTCGAGAACGTCGCGACGTTGAAAAATTGCACTCTTTGTAACGTCGCGACGTTGGATTGATTATGCTCAAGAACGTGGCGACGTTGGCTTAAGTGACTCTTGGGAACGTTGTGACGTTGGCCCGAACGTTGCGACATTGCCCTATGTTTATGAACTTGCACGAACACACTGTTTTCTCACTTTCTAACCCCAGCTCTTTGAAAACCTAACTCTCTTCTCTTGGATTTGCAAATTCATCCATCCAGCCTCTTCCAATCTCTTCCTAGTGCATTTCAAGACCTTCAGCAGCCTAAGCCTCACCTTTTATCCTCAAAATTCTAGGGTTCTTCCACTGTTCACCGATAAACTAGAGAACTAACCATAGACCTTACAGTCGATTAAGTTAAAGTGATTCCTAAATTTTTTGGGAGATTTTTGGATTCAGTTGAGTTGCGAAGCGTGTAAGTCAGTGAGTTGAGATTGTAGGACCAACCATTTCTAGCCAAAGACCAGTGTGCCCACTACTGCCCACCAATTGTTCGACAAATTGACTAAGTGGGAATTTCACAGTGTTTAGAGACCAAGGATTGAATTGAGCACATTGGAAGTCTAGGTGCTCATTTAGGTTTGTTTAGAAATCCTGGGCCACCAATTCCCATCTAAACCACCTAAGTCCTAGCATGTCTTCGAAAAGACAAAAGCCAGCCCCGAAAAGAAGTCGTAAAGTAGAGGAGCCCTAAGAGGACTTTGATCGGTCCAAATTTGTTAACATGACCATGGCCGAGAGATTCGGGCTCGTCTCGTCCTACCGCTCATTCATTAAGGAGAAAGGCTTTCCTGCCACCACGAGGATTTTCCGTATTAAACCATCGTGAACAAGGGTGGAGAACGCGTACCCAGCCCCTTAGGCCCGGTTGCCCGGTGTAGTCGAGGTTCTACGCCCGATCTAGCCTTCCACATGCATAAAAAGGTTAGGGTGCGTGGGGTTTGGGTCGACTTCTGCGCGAAGTCCATAAGCGAGTACTACAATTTGGAGCCTGTGGACTCTGAGGCGTTTGATAGACTCTATGCGGCCCCGAACTACCCCGAGGTCCTTAGGGTATTGACAAATGGGCAGGGTGAGTGGAAACTGAATAGGGAGGGGCACACTGTACATTTCAAGGCAAAACACCTAGCCTATATCCTAAAGGTATGGCACCATTTCATTACCTCGCGCCTCATACCGATCACTAGTGTCGACGAGGTGACGGCCAAGCGAGCCTTGCTCAACTTCGCCATCCTTCAGGACATTCCTTTTGATGTAGGCCAAGTTATAGAGGACGCGATCCTCTATAAAAGAGATGCTAAGATGAATCTAGGGCACCCATTCCTCATTTTTGGACTATGTAAAAAGGACGAGGTACCCTTAGAGGACAACAAGGCGTGGATACACCCCATAAAGGTTATATCTGTCAAGAAGGACAAGTTGGGTGTGCCACGGCCCGAAGGGATTTACAACTCGGGCAATGAACCCTCGGATGAGGAAGAGCTTAGGGCATACCAAACTCGGTTTGGGATACGGGACGATGCCCCGGGGGAGGTCAGACAGTCCTCCACCGTTCCCCCTCCACCACTACCCCCTTCCCACGAGGAGCCTCCTCCTAGTCCCACTCCCGCTTTAGAGGACCAGGTCCACGAGCTCATGACTAGATTTGATGCCTTTTGTGATGAGACCTAGGAGCATCAGGTCTCCATCAGCTAGGACATGGATGTGCTCCGGGCAGATATGGCTATGGTTCTTCACAACCAGGCGGTTCTCCTACGCAATCAAGAGGCCATCCAGCAGTAGCTAGCATAACTTCTTACTTTCCACATGCCACCACCATCACCGTAATGATCCCTTGGATCGATTAGGGAGTTTCTGACACCCTTTTTCTATTTTCTTGACACTGAGGACATTGTCTATTTTTATTTAGGGGGTGTGGGTGATTGGTTTGTCATCATGTGTATTGTCCCGGGGATATGTTTACTGTTTGTTGTCTTAGTGTTCGTATTTTTGTTTTGGGTGCCGGTTTACGTGTGTTAGGATGTCTCAGTTTTATTTCGTGTTTTAGGGTTGTGTTAGGTAGTATGAGTGAGTGATGCCATGGTTGCTAATCAAGGATCATTTCGACCTCTTAAAATCTTTTCGAAAAAACACAATGCAAGTCATAAGAAAGGATCCTTGGGTTGTTAGATGCTCGAGAATTACATGTTTGGATAGGTAGGGGTGACATAGTGAGTCACCTCCTTGGTGTTCAAGAAACCAATTCCCGATTAGTCTACGACACCCACACACATGTGATCTCCAGGGTAGGCCTAAGCTTCGGACCCGACTTACTAACTTTCCATAAACCTTGTGGGTTTCTAAACACCTAAGTGATGGAACACTTTAGAAAAAGAGGATTGTCATTGAGCCCCAGCTAAAAAAAAAATGAGAAGAAGAAAAGAGTAAGATCAAAAAGAAAAATGAATAGAATAAGTGGAATCTTCTAGTTGGAATCCCGGCACAGTCCGAGGGGTTTTTCAAAGCCTAATGCCCTAAGCCAGAAACTAGTAGGAATTAGTGACTTCCTTGCCAGATTACATGGGACGGAGGATGAAAGTTCCAGTCTAAGGCAGTAGGTTTGGTTAGTGTTTGGGGTGAAGCTAGGGGCCCCGAATGCTTGGTGCCCTTAACCAGCGGTGAGGAGTCTGCTTGAATCCTCGCTATAGGAACACTCCAACAAGCGTCTGGGCACTAGTAATTCTTTCATGAGTAGGTAGGTTAGTATGAATAAAAAGGGTGTGTTCTTATCCTTCAGTAGTTAGACTCTCCCAAAATAGGCAAAGTTGAGATTCAAAGTTTGGGAATCTTTGGAACCAGGATTGCCATGCTGAGATCATGCATCAAATGCACATTGACTTCTTGGGAAAGGCCATTGAAAACCTAGGAGGTTGAATCACTTGTCAACCGAACTGTGTTTAGCTAAATTGTTTCGAAAGTCGAACAACCTTAAGGATTCTCTGAATTTAGAAACAAATGGCAAGATTTGCGAGTTCTATTCATTTTGATCCTTCATTTTGGCAATATGTGCACCACACTCGTGTCGTTGAGTTTTAGTATGTTATTTTCTTGTGTGTCTGGTTTAGAGTCTATTTATTTCTTAGGGACAAGCAAGAAGCTAAGTTTGGGGGTGTGATGAGTGACCAAAACACTCATGTCATACCCGTGTCTTTACTTTGTTTTAGTTCTATTTTATATATTAATAAGTGCATTATTGCCCTATATATGATTTTTGGGTCTTTTGTGCATTACATGTGAATATGGTGGTTTTCGGAAGCTTTGTGGTGATGTGAAGAAGAAGAAGTGAAGACCCAACACCAATGTACGTTCCAACGTCGCGACATTACAACGTTGCAACGTTTGGTCAACAAAAGTCAAAGCCAAAGAGCAGCTCAATGTAGTGACGTTCAAACGCAACATTGCGACATATCCGCGAATTCTTGTAGCATAATTATAATGGAGCGACGTACGAACGAGGAGCGGAACACGAAGCAGGAGCGACCGGAGAGATCGTGAAAACTCGTGTCTTTGTATTTCTCTTCTCAAACTATCAATGATTTATAGAACAATGTTTGTAATAACTTTCATTATGTTCTAGATTTATTTCTAGGGTTTTGTTGAACCTGCTACGGTTGCATGGATTAGAGTTTAATTCTATTTTGTTGGTTATTCGCAGGTTATGACTTGCTCTATGTCTGTGGTTTATTTTCATGGTAATGTTTGGCCAACATTGATATGATCTTGCTGGGTATCAGAGATCCAGAGATAAAGACTCCTAGGGATATGAGTAAAGAGACACTTGGTCAATCCGCGAATAGAGATATCCCAGTTCTGAGTGTGGAGATTAGGGTTTGAGCATTTGAGCATTTCGAAGTCGAAATTCGGGAGCGAGATGCGCCCCGAGCCTTCTTGATGAGATAGGCGTATACCTCGAGAGAGGATATCTCGTAGGCAGATCACCCCGTCAGCGAGAATTCATTAATAAACTGAATGAATAATTCCTCTATGTAAAAATCCATCAAATGTGATAGGGGGAGGCAAAACCCTAGTTTTCATAAAAGTAATTTTACAAATCATTTAGATTTAGTTTTAGTTCTCTATATTAATTAGAAATTCATTAAAAGTCTAAGTCCAGATAATATCTTAGAGCCAATTCCAGTATTCAACACACTTCTCCCTGTGGATCGATATCCGTACTTAGGTCCACTATATTACTTGATACGATGCGTGCACTTGCGCACATAGGCGCTTTACCCAGTTTATACAATTTACATCACGTTTCGCCATATCAAGAACCCGCGATCGAGGGACACTTGTGTCAGATATACCTGAAACTCTACCCACCCGACCTTTGAATGCAAGTGGTGGCTCTTTCTGAAGAGTATTCCATTCCCTTTCTCGACTATTTGGATAAAAAGTCCTACCAACATGTGGCTGAGGACGGAATGCATATTCGCAACCACGATTTTAACGAGACAACTGAGCTGGTATGATCAGACTTCTAAGTTTGAACATAAGCCTCATGCTGTGATTTTCTTCTAACACCCTTTCTTCCGTAGGCTATCACTACTATCCGGAATATGGCACGTCAACATAGGTAGCTTCATCTTCTGCTAGACGACGCCGAGAAGTTACGACGTTATGCTCGATCCGCTGCTTCTAGGCACCATGCCTTAAAGAACGACCTAGGCAAGGCGAGGTCTAAGCACTGGGAATGGAAGGCCAAGGAGGGTGTAGAGAGAATTACGGGCGATGAGAAGGAGAGGGATGAAGCCAAGGCAGAAGCTCAGATCGCCCGACTGGCTGCCGTAGCGACGGGTGACGTGAAGGCGTGGGTGGAGGGTGAGCTAGCTAGGGTCTAAGACGCCCTGGTGGTTACGGAGGAGGCTAGGCACAATGCTGAGGCTGAGGCTGCCCGCCTGGAGGTTGAATAGACTTCTCTTCTACTAGAGATCGGGACGGCAAAAGATGAAGTGTCTTCACTTCAATCTCAGGTGGGTAAGGACAAAGCGGCCATAGAAGAAAACTACCAAAAGGCCTTGGAGCTGATCTTTGCCTACGGTTACGGATGTTGTAATTTCAAATACAACATCTGTGGTGATCAACCGATGATTCCTCCGACCCTCTTCTTTCGGAGTTCTTTGTGAACCCTAAGTGCCTTGGTCCCCAACGACTAATGAGTCACAGATCGAAGTGGATCAGTGAAGCTGACAAAGGAACTTAAGAGGAGTGCTCCCGCTAGGGATTAGAGTTGATATTTGTCTTTCTCTCCAACATCTATCTTTTTTTTTTTTTTTTTTTTTTAAATTTCTATAAAAGGGACCCACATCTACGGTTTTGGAAGTACATATGTTTTATGGAACTCTTGACTTTCCATTAGGCGTATTTTGTAAATTCTCTTAAATTTTGAATTGATATATTCCCTTTCACAACTTTCTGCTATGAGTCTTAGTTAGGATAGTTATTCAAAGGATATCATTATTATAAGCTAGGAGCCGGTATAGATTGCACGTGGGCCAGTAAAGTGCCATTTTTGGGCTTTGTCTTTAGCCAGCAGGCTAGGAGCAACTTCTAGACTTTAGCATGTGCTAGCAGGCTAAGAGCCACTTTTGGACTTTGACATGTGCCAGCAGGCCAAGGGCTACTTCTGGTCTTTGGTGTGTGCCAATAGGCTAAGAGCCACTTCTGGTCTTTAGTATGTGCCATCAGGCTAGGAGCCACTTCTGGACTTTGAAATGTGCCAGCAGGCCAGGAGCCACTTTTGGTCTTTGAAATGTGCCAGCATGCTAGGAGCCACTTCTGGACTTCGATACGGGGACTATTCTAAGAATTGAAAGAAAATACTTTAAAGGAAATTTGATTGATAATACCTTTAAAGAAAATTTTATTAATAATACCTCTTAAGATGCATAACATTCCGCGTCTAGGCAGCGTCCCGTCGGTTTATTTAGTATTAATATGCGATCATTGCCCTCACTCTTACTATCACGTATGGCCCCTCCCAATTCGGTTGGAATTTATCAGATGTTAGGTCGACTGTATTTTCAAAGGCCTTTCTCAAGACTAGGTCTTCGGCTCTCGGAAGCGCTGCTTTGTTTTGCGCCTATTATATATGTTTGCTATTCTTTATTGAGTGCGATGTTATGTCGTCTGGCCGCTGGCTTCCACGAGTTGCGTCTATCATATCTAAGTCTTTGGCAATGGCTTCAATATTAGCCTTTCAGAGATTTTCGCTCGAAGTGTGGGCACCCCAATTTATGTAGGAATTATATCCTCCATCCCGTAGGTGAGGGTAAACGGTGATACTCCAGTTGGCTTCCGGCTGGTTGTTCTATAGGCCCAAAGAACTTTTAGTAGCTCGTCTACCCATTTTCCTTCTTGAATAATGAAGCGGCTTTTTAAAGCTATCAAAGAGGTTTTGTTAGATGCTTCCACGACCATTGCTCTGCGGGTGCGTGGGGGTTAGTCTGATTTTTATCTTCAACCTGCGAAATTTATGTATACTCTGGTATCAAACTGTGGCTTATTGTCGGTTACAATTAACTGAGGTATTCCGAATCGATAGACTATACTCTTCCACACAAATTGAACAACATCCTTATCTTTGATGGAGGCGAAGGCTGCAACTTCTATCCATTTGCTGAAATAGCCGGTGGCTACCAATAATAACTTCTTTTGAGCTAGGGCGTGAGGCGGCGATCGACTATATCGATCCCCGTTGAAGCGAAAGGGCGGGGCTTGTAGTGGTGGTTAGATCTTGGCGGAAACACCCTTGAGATGGGGGCTAGTCGTTGGTAGCAGTCTCACTTTCTGACGTAGGCGGTTGCATCTGCTCTCATAGTTGGCCAATAATAACCTTGCGTATGGACCCTATGAGCCAAAGTTCTACCGCCTTGATGGTTTCTACATATTCCTTCATGGAGTTCTACCAGTATATACTGCCCTTGTTGAGTAGTGAGACACTTAAGATACAGCCCGCCTAGAGAGAGTTTATATAATTGCCTATTCACAAGGGAAAATCTAGTCACCTGGACCTAGATTTACGACCTGCAACCCTATTATCGGGCAGTTCTCCCTAGCTCAAATAATGTACTATTGGCATGATCCAAGAAGAGCATGCTTCATTTATCGAGTTCACCCGATTTGTACTAATTGACAATGCCGGCTGGTAGTAGACAGGGAGGAATACCGTTTCTTTTATTGAGAGGTCGACCTGCACTTAAAGCATACACTGCCCTTTCATTCTATTTCATTCTAACCTCTCGATATGCTCAAGCCTAGTTTTTCACAAAACTCTAGTCAGAAATTTAACCAAACATACATACTGATCATAAGGCATCTCACGTTTCGTGACTCCGTTTATCAGCCTACTACTAGTTGAGAGTCACTTTATACGATGATTTTTTCCGAAGATACAAATGTCGCGAGGTTGATTCCTATTTAGGATTGCTTCTGTGATTCAACTCGTTATTAGACGCAGTCACTGCATGGCCTGCTCTATCCTTTTCCCCCGCTAGGCTTTAGTTGAAAAAATCGACTACTCGCTTGTCGAGATGCACCATCTACATTAAGGATCCACCAAATGCAAATTTTATTCAGTCTATCCCGTGGGGATTTCGCAAAAGCTCCATCACCATTACCCTTCCACGCCAAGGAAAGGAGCAGGTTAGGTTTGTGTATAGTTCTTGCAAGGGAGATCAAGTTAGCACGACGATAGCGGTGTGTCTAGGGAAGTAAGGGCAAGAAGCCTCGATGCCACCTGAGGCTCCATTGTTTCAAGATCGGTATACCTAGTTTCTACTTCAAACAGAGATTTGCTTACGAAGAATATTGGTATTTGTTTTTAGTTTTCATCTTCTTTGAACAAATCTGCACTTACTGAGACTTCTAAACCTCAGTATAGGATAGAGTGGTATCATTGCTTCCGGCTGTGCCGTGAATCGACTGGGCTCTAAGATATCGCTTGATCACATGAAAGCCCAATACATTCCATTCCAACCAAACTTTTGCCCCTCAGAGTGATAAAAATGGTTTGTGAATGACCAGAAAATGATATGAACACATCAAGAGTCGCAATGGCCTAGTGTTGTAATTCTTGTGAGGTAGGAACCTAAGAATCGATTATAGCTTTGAGTTGAATGGGATTGGCCTCTATTCCTCTCTGGGTCACCATAAAGGCTAAAAATTTGCCCAAATTGACTCCGAACTCACATTTCAAAGGGTTGAGTTTCATGTTGTACTTTCGCAATAGCTAAAAGGCTTCTTGTAGATGCTTTGTGTGATTGAAGCGCTTTTTGGATTTTACAAGCATATCATCAATATAGACTTCCATGGTTTTGCCTAACAGCGGCCGGAACATTTTAGTTACCAACCTTTGATAAGTTGCCCCGACATTCTTCAAGCCAAAAAGGCATTACATTGTAGTAGTATAATCCGTGTGGTGTAATGAAGGTCGTTTTCTCTACGTCAGTCGGGTGCATGGGAATATGGTGATATCCAGAGAAAGAGTTCAGAAACGACAGTATTTCGTGCTCGGCTGCGGCATTAGCGATTTGATCTATACGGGGTTAGGGAAAGCTGTCTTTTGGGCATCTTCGTTGAGGTCAGTGTAATCTACACACACTCACCACTTATAGCCTTTCTTTGGAACCACCACGATGTTGGCTAGCCATTCGGGGTACTTTACTTCTCTGATGAAACTTGCTTTCAGCAAGTTGCCTACGTTCGCTTGGATAATCTGATGACGATCCGGGTGAAAATGCCTCACTTTCTATCTTATTGGTTTGGCCGTGGGGATAATATTCAGCTTGTGAGGAGATTAGGTAGTCAGAGTTAATTCCAGCCATATGCGAGTGGCTTGAAAATACGTCTATGTTGCCAATAGCACTGATGCAACTATTCCCTTTCTTCCTTCGGTTAAGTGAATTTCTCAGGTCAGATCCAGCGTCACTTTTTCAAGGGATCCATAATCAGGTCCTTCTCTTTCGCCACGATGCGAGCGGTGACGTGATTGCTATGTGGGGTTTGATCTTTGAAGAGGATTTGAGTTCTTCTCACCTACAATTTACGTATAGATGGTTGATAACATTATCATGTGTTTGTAAAAGGTCAGCTTTGCCCAGCGTTAGTCAAATAGTGACCATTTAGTGGTAGGTCGAAGAGACCAAAACCTTGTCGATGCGGCGAGCTTCGCCCCATTATGGCGTTGTAAGGCTGAGTCCTCAAATAGTGAAGCAAAACTTGTTGTGTGGCCATGCCTTCTGAGGTGTGACATCTCCTAGGGTTACAATAGTTGCTTCATTAAAACCAGAGAGGATTCGCCCGACTGAGTTCAGCATACCTAAGGAGAGCCTCATCTGCTTGAAGGCTGGTGGCTGCAATAAATCTGTCGCACTACCAGAACTACTAGTACCCTATGGACATAAAAACCATTAATACATAGGGTGACTACTTGTAACACCCAAAAATACCCTAAAATTTTTATAATAAAAATTATTATATATATTAGAACATAAATTATGAGCCAACTTGGGTATTTTCGAAATTGTTAAATAAATATTGAATAAATGATTTATATGACTAAGAGCCAAATGCAAATATTATATCTTGAAATGAGAATTGATTGGACAGGAAATTTGCCACGAGTGTAAAGAGACGAGTGAAATTTGTAAATGAGGACCTAAGGGTCAATTGTAAATAAGTTTATATGTCTAAGTGTAAATATGAGAGTTGAAGTGCAAATAAAATGAAATGTGGGCTATAAAGCAAAATATGGAGAAACCCAAGTCGAAAATCACGTATTTTTTCGTGGTCAAACAAGACCTTATGAAAATAGAGTGACTTAAGACCAAAAATGAGAAAATGAGGAGGAATCGGTGTGGAAGGCCCAGGCAGCAGCCACTTAAATGAGGATAAAGACCAAAATGTGGTCTTTGGGGCTCATTCTTGAGCAATCAGTTTTGAGAAGGAGATGAAAGGGGAGGGAAGGAGGCTAGGGCTTAAGAGGAAGATCAAGTTCTAGGTGCGGTTTCTTCCCACTTCTTGCTCTTTTGTGATCAAGCAACTTAGAAGTGGAGATTTGAAGAGGCTAAGGTAAGAAAACAAAATCATAGCTTCATCTTTTGTGATTTTGATTTTGGGAAAAAGCCCTAACTTGGGTAAAGAGGGTTTTTTTTTTTTATTATTGATTCTAAAACCACTTTTGGATTTTGGAGTGGATTGGGTTTTGATGTTTAGTTAGTTTGGAGGAGTGTTTGTAAAAAGGGAAAAATGTTAGATTTTCAAAGGAAATGCTGTCAAAATTTTGTCAAAACCCCTATTCTTGTTTTGGCTATAGATTAAGTTATAATCATCCAAATGAAGTGATTCAAATTGTTAAAGAACCATAGGAGATAGGGATACAAATGTATAGAAGGTACTAGGAGCAAATTGTAGCTCTAAGTCTCCCGAATATGGGCTTAAAGGTGAGATCGGGTAGCTCACGGGTATGCTCTGTTTTGGGTGTTGTTATGGTGTTTTGGTCATAAGTTGAGTTTCACTCATACAAATTGAGTGATTCAAAATTATGGGTAAAATAGACTTCTAGGGGATGGTACTTGAAAGTGTATACAAGTATTTACCTAAAGTGCCAATGCGGTAAAGAAGTAGGTATGCGTCGGAAACAGTCTGATTCTGCCTTGCAAATTGGAGTAGTATGAATGTAAAATGCAATAACTTGTGTTTGGGTGATCCAAATTGGATGATTCCAATTGGGGAATAAACCTTATAACCATAGATTCAAATGAGTAGAAGGGACCATTACCAATATATGGAGTTAAGACCCCTGAAATTGAGAAAAACAGTAGGTGGAGTGAGTTGGGCATACCGACCAGTTTGACATTAAAATGCCGTAACTTGTGTTTGGGTGATCCAAATTAGATGATTCCAATTCTTACTAAAAATAGACTCATAGAGCTATAATATTCTTGAAGGAAGCATGAGCAAAATATGGCTCATGTGTCCTTAGAAAATTTTGCAAGTGAAGGAGTATTGGGTAGACATCAACCTAACCAAAAACTCCTAGAATAACTGACTAATATGTGATTGTCACTGTATTTGAATAGGGGCTGACGAGGAGGCAAGCCAGTATTGAAGTCGAGATTCCGAAGATTGGAATCAAAGCGACGATTTTTGGTTTATTCTCAAACCCTATCTCTATTTCTAAAATATTTGAATAATTACGAAATGATTTGAATTTTGGGTATGATTGACAAAGGCATATTGATTTGTGTTTGAAATGATTTGTTTTAAGTGATTTGAGACAATTGCTTATGAAACGAATTTGCATAAGAAAATTGCATGAATGTGAAAATGTTCTATTTGCATACAAATGTATATATATACTATTGTAAATTGTATTGAATGATTTTAATGCTCTTAAAAGAATGTTAGCAGTTAGAATTCGAGTTAGGATAAAGTGGTATACTGATAAAGTCGAGACAAGCGTACTATTGTGGCATACCAATTTGTAGCCCAGCGAGACAGTATCAATAGTGTACACACCAGTAGAGTACATATTTTATAAAGCGTGTTTACATAGGCTGCTGACCAATGGGACCATGCAGTGGTCGTTATCCTGGTAATGCCCAGAAAGCATAGATTAAATTCGATAAGAATTTAAAATGCAAAATGATAATGAATGAAAAAGTGCATGATTTATGATCTAAATGATTTGTTGCACATGAAAATGCATAGTTTGAGATGACGATGAATTGTAATTGATTAAATGGAAATATATCTTTATGTATGTATTGTATTGCATTGGTCATTTAAAAAAGTATGAAAGCATTGTCTTATGAAATTGCATGATTTGATTTAAGTGAAATAAAGAGATAATTGTATGAAACCTTAGCAATGAAAATGTTCAATGTGTTGTTTTTATCAGCAGCGTGGAGGTACCAGTAAGTAGTAAGGCGAAGATCGTCGGGCGTGGAGTCATGCATCAAGCAATCACGGAGTATAAATAAATCTTAGGTCGTAAATATCATTTCATTCATGATATTTTGTATTGAATTCAATGATGTAAAGATCGCTCATGAAGAATATATTTTTGACTCATTTGTTTTGGATATTTATGGAATGTGTTTTTAAAGAAGTGTGAACCTAGAATATCATTTGTAAATGTATTTGAAAAGGCATGGAATGTCCAATTTGTATAAATACGTTATTTAAGAACGATTATGAGCCTATTTGGATGGGAATGTATATATATATATATATATATATATTATTTATGTCAAAAGAATGTGATTAGAGTGATATCATATACCCATAAATAATTATGTTTTAAATGAATATTAATTATTCATATTAGAAATGGTATATGAAATGTTTAAATGAACATGCCTTTAAAGGAGTAAAAAGCGCTCTGACGCAGTGCATCATAGTGGGCCTATTAGATCCTATTTAGGTTGACAGGAGGAAATGGGGTCATCTATTGGCTTGGTTTCTTCATGGTTGCCTTTTGTGTGGATAGCGTTAACCTTAGCTTTAATTATGGCAGCTCTTACGAGCTTCTTCTGTTAGCGCTTTGACTGATGCTGGTCGTTAGACGGGTTGCCTATAATATAATTTATGGCTGGTCTTGATTATGTCCGGATTGCTACTCCGATTGTAACTCTATCTATTGCTTGTCCTGATTCCTCTATGTGGTTGCCTTCTTTGACATGCCTCCTGAGGTGTCATGCCTTGATCAGCTTTTCCACAAAAAACTTTAGGCTTCGACACCTATCGATCTCATGCCCATGATCTCTATGATGATTGCACCGCAAGGATCTGTTTCTTTGGGAAGGATCCGTCTAGATCGGTGCAAGCCATTTGAACTCTGGCAAGTCGCGAATGATGGGTAGTAACTTCTCGTATGAGATGTTCAAGGGGGTGAATTGTGGGAGCTCTCTTCTCTTCTATAACTAATTACGGGACCACTTTCGGTCTCTACCCTGACCTTCCTTGGACTCAGATGGCTTCTTTAAAGCGACTTATTTCCCTCGGCCGAGTTGGTTTCTGATCATGATAGTTTGGGGAATTTGTTGTCTGAATGTTGTCCTCCCAGCATTAAATTACTTATCAACCCGTGCATATAACTCTTCCATTGTCGCTAGCGAATTAAAGATAGTGGAAAAAGGGAGTAGATGGTCGAAGTTTCTCTAAAGTTTTAAGCGCATCATGCTATATGATTACCTATTGAGCGGCACACCCGAACCTCCCAATAAATCTTGAATAGACTCCCCTTCTGCTTTGAAATGGTTGCAAAGAGCTAATGTTCCTCTTTTGTCGCATTGAGCAAAGATACTATGATATGAATGCGACCGCATGGTTCGTTGAGCAATTTGTTAATTACATAAGAACATGAAGCCGGGCTAACACGGGTCCCTACTTGGTAGTCGGGAATACTTTGCCATGACAATGGTCGTTCTTAGGCGATTTAGTATCGTAACTGAGTATAATGGGTATATGATCTTAAAGGTCGATAAAGCTATCAAACGTGCGAGCTAGTATAATGGCTTGGCGGGTGGCTACGTAGTCAAGAATGTGTTACTTATGGGCGAAGAGAGCATGTCATCGGGTTTGTGAATTAAGGCTACAGGCGGCATATAGAACGTTGGTCCTGTACCAAAGGCAGGATGTACAAGTGGCATTGGTGGCATCGTGCTACGACGACTGCGGTGGCGTCGTGCGCGGCAATGCGACACGTTCCCGGGGCTGAGCGGTAGTTTGCCTCACTGCTGCCTCTCCTTGCCTGCCCGGAGATGCGCCACTAATGGCATCATTGAAGGCAAGGTGATGCGAAGGCCTCTTACGCTATTTAGCCTTTGTGCTCTCCCGAGCATTCTTTTCCGGTGAGGGACTCAAAGATGGGAAACTACCTGAGGACAACTCATCATCTGCTGGGGTATCTACATCGTCAGGGATAGTGGGCTCCTTCCCTGTGCAGTGATCGGATCTGCCTTTCAGCTACTATCTACGTACATTTTCCAAGATCGCGGTTTTTTTGTCCCGAGCCTCAGCGGGTCATTCTCCCCTATGACGTTGCGTGACCTTACGAAGCTCACTTTGCTCTGTCTTCTTTGTTCTTGTTTCTTCTCCATTTATAAACGATGGAGGGTGATCTTAAGATTGGTTCATAGATTGCTTGACATATTGACGCGGATTGAATCGGATGTGGAAGGGAATCGACGAGAGTTAAGGGTGATTAAGAACTTGAGCTGATCGTTGAAGCGAGCTTTAGCACAGTAGACGAGAGGCTTTTCTGATGGATTAAGAAGCGACTCAGAAGCGCTATGACGCTGATCATCGGAACCTCTAGCATCGGCAACACAACGTGAGACCTATAAAAAATGTGTGATCGGCGATTGGTGTCTTTGGGTACGCTCCGATGATTAAGTCGTATGAGACCGGAGAAGAGAAAGCAGTTTTCCAGGTTATAGATTGAACACCTTGTGGGAGGATCCTTAGATTTATAGGACAAGGTTGGCAAATCCTCCCTTAATTTTAGGAATAAAATCTCTTAATTTTAGAGATAAAATCTCTTCTTCTATATCAAGGATTAATCTTCCGAGAAACAAGAGATTTTGAAATTAGGAAATCCGCTAATAAATATCTCTTTTGCGTTTTTTCCACCTTCATATAATTATCCATTACGGACTTCCCATATACGTGATGAGGCCAGCGAGGACTCAAAACTCTAGATGAGCGCGCGAAACTAGTGTGGAAAGACCGCACTATGCTTTTCGAGACGTCTTTAAGGCTTTCCCGTTTAGTAATTAAAACGCTGGACAATACGACTGAGAGTGATGCGGGCGGATTACAAATATCGTGAAGCAGACAGCTCTTAAGTGGCAGTCACAAGATTATGATACTCACACCTTTATCATCCGCTAATTCAAGATTCCTATCATCATGTTAATTTACAACTAAAATATGTATTTGATGATGTAATTACTTTATCCTAGATTAAATCTGACGAGCGTTAGTGATGGTGTTCTCCATTCAAAAGAATGGCAGAGAGGGAGATTCGGGGAAGGTGATGGATACAAGGAAGTCAATATAATGAAGGAGGTCAACTTTGGCGACATTGAATATCATTTATCTTCCACACTTTCTAATAAATAATAAACGTGGTGGGGTCCTAAGTCACAGTCATTGGATGTGATTTGGAGGCTTGTGTTTGAATATAACAGTTCGAACTTGACCAGTTCCCTCTGGGTTTTGGAGGAGGATGCCTTGATTACAATGAAAAGTATATCAAACCAATAGTTTTTGAATTATTTCTTTGATTGTATCTAGTGGATTAATCAAGTTATAAATCCATGAAGACATACCATTGGTATCAAAGGAAACTCTCACACTGTACGAATCTTGTGATCCAAATTTGGTTGTTTCAATGATGGTTAGCTGAAAGATAGTCATGTGGCAGTAAGGAGCAAAACAGAGGGAGAGAAGTAAGGGAGGTGAGGATGATGAAGCTGGGATTTTTGTGAAGGATTGTTAGGGTTTCTTTGAGTATTTCGAAACAGTTCTTGTGACTTCTTGAAAATACCTTAACAGTTTTATAACATGTTTATGATATAAAATATATTATAATATATTTTTTCGGTGTTTAAATTGCTAAAAACGAAAAATGATAAAAATAAAAAAATAAAAAAAATCCGAAAATTTTACAAGAGTCAGATAAATTTGATAAAAATATCAAATAATGACCCAAGGGTCATAAATGAAAAAAAATAAATGCCAAAATTAGAATATTGAGAAGTGGAATGTCAAATAGGGAGAATAGGAGGTCTTTAATGCAAAAATGAGAAAATATGATTAAAATGTCTTGAGTGGCTTGTGAATTCTTCTGCGTAAAAATGGGATAAGGCAAAAATTGGTGATCTTAGAAGGAAGGCTACATTTGGGCATTCACATTTGAGAGCTAGGGCTCTCACGTTTTGAGAAAGGAGAAACCTTGTTGAGTTAATTGTCCCACATTTGGTCCAAGGTTTTGCAAGTAAAGTGAAGGAAAAGAAAAGAATGAAGAAATAAGATAAGGTAAAAGGGGAGTTAGGGTTTCAAGTTGTAAGAGAATCAAGGTTAGAAACCCTTCCTAATTCCATATTTGTTTGTTTTGGGGTTGTATTGGGTTAGTTTTCAAGGTGTATTGTGGTTTGGATTGGTGTTGAGGAATTTTTGTATAAAATAAATGTTGGGTTTTTTTAAGGGAGATCTTTGTCGAAGTACTAGCCGTATTTTGTTTTGGTCGTCATTTCATCCGAGTGAGTGATTGAATTTAGGTAAGCCCAGATTCCCAGAAATAAAATATTCCTGAAATAAGTATATCCAAATTTGGACCCTATTGGACCCAGAAAATTCGTCAAAGTGAGGCTCTGTTTTCGGGTTAATTCTGATTCAGTTTTGATATAGCTTTGGTGTTTCAGAACAGTTTTGGTATTTAGGCCATAAGTTGAGTTTCACTCATCCAAATAAAGTAATTCAAATTACTGGTTAAGCTAGACTTCTAGGAGAACAAATTTATCTGAAATAAGTGTATTCAAATTTGGACTCCATTAGACCTAGAAATTCGTCTAAAAGGAGCTCTGTTTTTGGGCAAATTATTGTTATGTGTTGAAAATATAATAGTCCCAGATGTTTAGGACATATATGGAGCTTTGGTGCTCCGAATTGGATAATTCCAATTTTTGAATAAAATAGATTTATAGAGGAACAATGGACTTGAAGGAAATTGGGTAAAATATGGCTCATTTGTTTCCAGAAAAATTTTACAAATCAAAAAAGGAGGTGTTGGTTGAAAGAAAACATGTGGCACAGTGTGAAGCTCAGAGAAAATAAACCAGCAGCGATATTGTTATCTAATTGGCCCAGTGGATTAGGGGTTGTGACGAAAACCGGAATTAAGTCTAGATTCCAAGGATAGGAATCTAAGTGCGATGACCTTTTTGGTTCGTTCTCTATTCTTCTCTTCTTATTTCAAGTATCAAAACTGTTTGCGCAATTATTGAAATGATTTTCAATAAATTTGCATATTTATTTATTTTAAGTGATTTGAGAAAATTGATTGTGAAATGATTGTCATGTAAAAATTTGCATGAGTATTGAAATGTGCTATTTTAGTATAAATATATATACCCTATTGTAAATTTTTATAATTGATTTTTAATGCCCTTAATAGAATGTTATCCGTCATATTCGAGTTAAGAATATATTGATATATCAATAAGAGATTATTTATCGATCTTGTGAGCGAATGTAATGTAGTGTCGGCGTCGAATCCGTGCGGCGAGATGGTATCGATAATGTTCACAAAATGATTTTTATAGGTCAGCGGTAGGCGGCCGTGCAGTGTTATAAAACCTTTTATATTTCCTGGCCGGCGGAATGGGTGCCAGATGATTCGGGTTATCTCTGTAGCCAAAACATTGGTTAAATTCGTTTAAGGGAAAAATGATAAGAATATTTGTGAAATGCATGATTTGAGTTTTGAATGAGTTATTGCATATGAAAGTGCATATTTTGAATTATTAATCAATTGTAAATGAATATATATACGTATTGTATTGCATTGATCATTGAGTAAGATTCAAAAGCATTGCTTTAGACAAGGTCGCATGATTTGTGTTAAAATAAAATGATGAGAACTGTATAGAACCACTAAGCATGAAAATGCTTAGCATGTTGTTTTTATCATCGCGGGGGTACCGAATGAACAGGTTCAAAAGCAAAAACCGTGCAAGCACAGAGTCATCGTCAAAAGCTGCACGAAGTAAAAGTAAAGCTCCGACCATACATACATGAAACCCCATGATCGCTTTTTGATACTTTTTGTATTAAAACTATGTTGTGAAAATTGAACTCTGATAAATATTTGTAAATGTCTTTTATATTTAAAACGGCTTATAATGCCATAATGTATAAAGGTGGGAAATGGAGTAAATTGGCATATAATGTCATATTGAATGCAAATGTGTATTGAAAACAAAATAATGAATCTCCTTTTAAGTTAACGTGATATATATATATTTTCATAAGGATAATTATCCTTTACAAATGAGTATTTAAAATGTGTTTTATTGAAAAAATGAATTGTATCAAGATTCGTAAAAGAGAGGACAGCGTCCCGGATCCGATTCGACCTCCGGGTCGAGTCAGGTACTGGGCGCCAGCTCCTGACAGTCCCAGCTTCTCTTCCATAATAATTTAGTTGTTCTCCATCTTCTTTGTTGATTTCCTCCGTTCTTTGTTTGCACTTTAAAGGCTGTCCACAGTGATGGAATGGTTGACATGGAGATAGTCTTGCTGGAAATGTCACATAAACTGACCCCCCAAGGTTCAGATTTTTGTGGAATATCAGTTCGAAACTCTTGGGGGCATGTGTGACGTGAGGTAACATTATTAAAATCAAGAAATATTTTGTTAAAAGATATCATATAATCCAAAATTTATAAATCTAAATCTTTTCATATTTTTCCTTAAAAAATAATTCTTTATAAATAAAAATACTCTTCGTCCTTTTAGATATTTAGGCGTGTCTTATAAGGCTTCATATTTCTGCAAAGGAAGATTTCACTCATGGTTTGAGGGTTCTATCAAGTAAGGTTTTTTACACTGTCTTTTATTTTATTGTATTTTTTATTTTCAAATTATTGCTGTGATTATATTAAATGATAACCCATGTATAGTTGTAGCGGGACCATTAAGATCCTTTCATGTGTGTTTTACACAGGCACTACTTTGTCTTTAATGGAAAAAAAGTGAAATACGGCAGCAAATTTTGAAATAGAAAAAAATTAATGGAAGCAACTTTGGACTATGGAAAATAAAAATGAAAGCTATCTTGACGTTAGGAAATTGCCTAAAAGCAATTGATGAAAGACCAGAAAATATTGAAGATGAGAAGTGGGAAAAAATTAATAGTGCTGCCATGTTAAACATATATTTATCAGTAACAGATGATATTCTTGTTGTCTTTTGGATTTTCGGAGTCTTCGGATTCGTTGGGATATTAACCTAACGTAAGGATTTGCAAAACAAACAAGTACCGGCTATTGGTGTACCAAGCGCCTCCGAATCACTAGAAGTCGGACGGAGAAATAGAGGGCGTAAATGCATCAGGTTTAATTAGTATATCTTTTACTGTTGCGATTATACCTTATTTATGAAAAGGAGGATGGTGAATTTTATGGAAAGTGGGTGATTGGTTTCACGAAATGGAAGGGGAAGCGACTTGTTCTTGTATGCTAGTTTTTTATTTTGGATAAGCCTGAGTTATCCGAATCTTCGCCTTAAGAATCGTTTGATAAATCTTTGGGGTGGTTCTGTACGTGGTCGTGTGAGGGTATGTTCTCGGTACGAGGGATCGGCAGGAAATTATTGGTTGGATATCTTTCTTAGAAGCGACAGAGTACATGAGAGGATGTGCTAGAGACAATAAATCCGTATGCCTTTCTTTGTGTCCGGATGGTCCATATTTGGGGCTACGGCCGTGGTTCGGATGCCGTGTGGGGATCGCGGCTGGCGCGGCGAGGCGATACGTCTTGATCTTTTGAATAGGGATGATATAGAATTTAAAAATTTGTAATCACCCTTATTCTATCATACCATCTTAGAGTTACAATCTGCAAAAGAAATTTGGGATACTTTGTTAAGTCGATATGAAGCCAAGAAATTGCATGACAATGACAAAATCTTTTTGAAGAGAAAGCTCGCGTTGAACAAGATCTTCTTGAGGAGAAAACTCTACACCCTTCGAATGTCAGAATCAAATTCGATGATTGAACATATCAACATCATGAAGAGTCTATTCTCTCAATGGTCAACATTGGAGCATGATATAGAAGAGAAGGAACGTGTGGAACTTCTACTACAAAGTTTACATGATTCATATGATAACTTTGTTATAAATGTGGTTGATGGTGATTTGGGGATGAATTTAGTCTTTAATGATGTTGTGGTTGCTGTACTTGAAGAAGAAGAAAGTAGACGTAAGAATAAGGAAAATAAAATTCAAGTTGTTTTTAGAGTGTGAGTATCATGGCCTTTGAATTTAAATAAGCTGTCAATGAGGCTGAAAAGCGCGCAACGCGGCTCATCGCTTGGCCGGTCGTATGAAGCGGTCTGAGGCGCGAATTATATTAGCCGCGAGCACTAGGAGCGATGCGATGCTAGAACCAGTTTGGGGTCCAGAGTCCACGTCGGCGAGTCACCGTAGCATGGGAGGTTTGTCAAAAATAAATATGTTAAAGAAGCTACGTATGGGATGTTGTCGCGGATACCACGTATTGAATATGATACGTCACCAACGTTAATTAACAAAAAGAAGTGTGCTGATAAGGAAAGAGATTTTATCGCAAAAATCATGAGATTATATTTCAATCGAGGAGAATTGATCTTTGATAGAAGAGATCTTATCACGGAATTCATGAGATCATCTTTCACGAAATCAAGAGGCCAGTCGAAATTATAAAACAAAAGCTTTACTCAGGGGAAAGGTATGCAATTCTAAGCGTCAAACTTAACTTTCTTCTTCTTTTGTCGTTTCTTCAGCTTAAGTATCGAGAGATGGTCGGCGCACCCCACGAACCCTTTTTTTTTGTAGGTTTACATTGCTCCATTGAAGATCGGGCGTCCCCAGAGTAACTGCTTGAAGGAGGATCAATAGAACGTCATTCTAGTGGGAGCCACAAACAAAACAGGTCAAAGTCACGGGGTGAGAAGAAAGTTAAATGCTATCATTGTGGAAACCAAGAACACCAGAAAAAGGAGTGTTGGCACTATAAAGAAGCGGTAGCGAAAAAACACGTAAAGAAAGGAGTTTTAACTCATCAAATATAATATGTCCAGCATGTTTAGTTTATGTGGTAAAGTATTTAACGTTTCAAAAAGTCAAAGACGAGAAGGGGGGATCTCGGTTTGAATCCTTATGATTATGATAACAAGTGTTTACCTTTAAAAAAAAAAAGTCATCAAATATAACAAATATTGGGGATGAGCAATAATTGTGGGAGGTAAGCTAATATTCTACATGGCACTTGACTTCAAATACTCAATCATGACATTTGCTTAAACTTTTAGGGTTCTCTCAGTGTGTAAAGTAAATTTCTCAATTTGAATTTGTACTCGATTGATCTTAAAAAATTTCCTAACATGAAGGTGCAGGCCCCTTGGGCTCCTTGGACATTTGAATGTCCAAAAACATTTTCCACTTTTTGGCCTTTGTCATATGCTAATTCAAGATTCGTATCATCATGTTAAACTACAATTAAAATATGTGTTTGATAATGTAATTACCTTATCCTAAATTAAAATGTGAATATCGTTCATCGTCCACATGTTCAAATAATGAAATGGATGAGGTGGGGTCCTAAGTTACAGTCCTTGGATGTGATTTAAATCAGAATCATGAAACTCATAATAGCATGTTAGAATCGTGGTCAATTAAATCAGAATTGGCTGGAAGAAGATTTTCTGATTTAAGCATGAAGCGAAAAGGAGGCATGTGACATGGGTATGGGTATATGATAGGTAATCCCTAGGGAAGTTGGAGTTCGCGGAGTTCATGTTTCGATAACTCGCCAGCCTTTTCTCGAGGCGTGATAAGTACTGCCGTTAAATGTAGTATACCGATAATCACCGTGATTGATAGCCCAGTCCCAATAGGAGAATTCAGTACCAACCGTCAATAGATGAAAACTCAATTTAAAACCACCACCCCTGTCTCATATGAAGTAATGTGTGATTGTTTTAATATACCAAGTCAACTTTATGACTATAACGGTCAGTTTTCTGTTCATTACCATCAAATTTCAAATGTTCATCAAAATATAAAAAAGGAATTAAGATAAATACTAATATCAATGAAAGAATGGAGAACCATAGAAGGGAAAACTAAACACAGAAATGAGACCTATTTTCGTTTATTTCTCCGCACAATAAACATTGGAAGAAGGTAATAAATGATAACACTTGAACTTTAAACAGCCTTCATTTCCTCAAAGCATACTATTAAAGTTAAGTGACCTGAATTTTGTTTCTGATTTGAAAAATGGTATGACATTATGAAACTTTTTTTGGGATCTGTAGTAGTAACTTAGGTATCGAGTTGATAGACCAAGTCACAGGAGAAACTAGAGACTGACAGGAATCTGTTTGGCTGTTATCAGCAGATAGAGGGATCAGAAGGTTCATCAGGCATAATATGAACCTTGTTTGCTGACCTGATCTGACTAGTACCTAACATTATACAGATGTCTTCTGTCCTTTGATACAATCTGCTTCAGATTTGGCACCAAGCTAAATTTCCATCGATGGAACTTCAAGGCGTCAGCACATGAAATTCTATAATCATTTTTTCCAGACTTGCCTGTCTGATCACACCTTATGAGACAACATCATTTACAGTTGATGTTAAGTAATTGACTTGCCTCTCTTTCAGCACTTGGGAATTGCCCCTGTCATGATAAAGTTAAAGAATTAGAAGGAAGTACCATGTGAGTGCTTTGTGTAACATTTACAAATTATATCCTGCTCAATACTAAGTCATTGATGTGTGATTCAAAGAATAATAGACCTATCAGAGATTAAGATTTACTAATGGACCAAACATCAGGTACAATGATTTAGCAAGTTTGTTCAATCCAAGTTGGATAAAATAGTTCAAGTTGACACAGATAGGTTATAAACCCACCATAAAAATACATCTTCTGGTGATCTAGACAGATTCTAGTAGAGGACTTTCCTCCCTCCAAGCTCTTTATTCTCTCTTGTTCCATTTAAACAAGCTTTTTTTCCTTGGGAAACTAACTGGGGAAGATGTTGATTTAAGATAAGCTCTAGATGAGAGGATGGGCATTGATTAGTAGATGTTTTCCTTGCAAAATTGAGGAAGAAGGGATTAAATGCATTCTTTTTCATTGTGTCAACAGCAGGATTTTGGCCATGTGGGTTTTTTTATTCCACAGTAAGAAATAAATTTTTTTTTTTTTTTTTTTTTTGATAGGTAAAGGAGAAAATTTTCAATGAACACAAAAAATGGAGAGCCAAATACGCATCCCGATGGAGTATACAAAGGAGACCCATAGGCCTGTACAAAAAGAGCAAGGCAAACAAAAAGACTTGCCAGCCCAAAAAACTAATTCCTAAGGAGCAACAACAAAACTAATTCCTAAGAGAGTCTTTCTGACTCTCTTGAGCTAGCATAGTTTCTTTGTACAAAAAAGTTGAAAGAAGGTGAGGAGAATCATTCACTTAGGCATTTTTTTCCTAATATTATGGATGGAAAGAAATCTGAGATTGTTTGAAAACAAGGAGAAGTCTAACCAAAGCTCTGTCTTCCCTTCTGCAATTTTTTCTGATAACTGGGAAACCCACCACAGCAAGATAATTTGGACCCACCCATAGTTTCCAGACCTCAGGAGCCTAACTGCACCCAGCACAGCCAGCTCAAGGGACCCAATCACACCAAGACCATGTACCTCTACCAAGCATCCTGAAACTCGTCCTAACCAGACCATGGCCCAACAAGTATGCTTACCTATCTTTGTTCAGCATTGCATTTATTCTTCTGTTAATTCTATCTTCTTTCCACATTGCTATGCATCCATATTTCTTTAGTGGTATATTTATGGGATAAGATGAGCGGAATCATCATTGCAGTCATTATTTTCTGACAACTTCAGATAGGGAGTTAGAGGGTGTGCAATTGTTTCTACAGTGTATTCAGATGGTAGTTGTTCGAGGAGGCTGCAATGGACGATCGGCATAAAGTGGCATCAGAGAAGATACCCCAATCAGCTTATGAGGAGGGTTAGATCCATAGTTAATAGATGTTGTCTACATTAGGAGGAGTCAGCAGCCAACAGTATCCTCATCCATTTTTGGAAAGCTTGAATCTGAGGGTCCCTTTGTTCCGATTTATGTCTTCTATAGGGAGCTTTGCAGTCAATCAAGAATGCATCAATAAGTGGCATGATAGTTTTGTCGGCAACTTGCTTTAAGAAGGGGGGAAGAAGGGAAGAGGATGACGCTTCTAGGCTTCCTTCAATGAATGTGGAAAGAGAAACGTAGGAATTTGGAGAATAGATGTTGATCATGATTGTAAAATTATTTCCTCAAATCTTATATCTCACTTTTAAAGTTCAGTGATTGTTAGAGGAGATATTAGACTTGCGTAGGGCATTCATTTATGTCATATTGATCCTTTTGGTTTTTATGCATGTGTTTATATATATATATATATATATATATATATATATATATATATATATATATATATATATAAACGTGGATGTCTGGGTTAGCAACCCTTTCCGATTGGATACGGGAGCACAAGAGTTACTTGATTTAGGTGGGACCACAGTCCCGCACCTCTGGGCACTTAAAATGTGAGGCATCAGGGGTTTTAAACGCCATCATGTACTCCCCACTAAGGCGTCTCAGGTAGTGGAGCGAAATTTAAATATAAAGATCTTTAGAATTGAAAAAAGCGAACTCAGACCGGTTGGCCGATAATGGGAGCAGTATTCTTGGTGAATAGTTTACAGCGATATTTCTTACAAATATTCTTAAAAGCTGATATTACAGCGATAAGCTCCCGAGAAGGATGAAAAATTCAATTTACCTTAAACAATAAAGATTTATAGTGTATGAATGGAAAGGATAATGATGTAATTATTAAGGAAGAGAAAGGTTGCGATTATGGAATAGATTTAGGATAGATAAAGCTTTTAGATCTTCCATTATTTGAATCTTCACAGTTAAGCTTTTATTAAATCTCGAAAATGACTTAGGGGCAAAAAATATAGACTTTAGATCTTTGATTTTAGATATTTCTTAGAGATCTCTAACCTCCTATCAGACACAGTAACGAGAAATTGCTTCTGTTAGGGGAATGTTTTCAAAACCGCTGTGAGAAACAGTTTTTACAATAGTTTTTAAAAATTATTTTAAGATAGTCTTTGCAGAACAACAAACCTATAAACAGGGCTTAATTTCCTTATCAGAAAAAAAGAAGAAAAAAAAAACGGGGCCTGAATTTCAGTATACCTATCTTCCCCTTTTTCTTTGGTTCAATAAAGTAGCTCATTGATAGACCAAGGGTGGGGTATCCTTCAACAAACCCTTCAATTCACTCCAACCCAACCAACGTTCAGACAGCCATGAAAACGAGAGGTTCTGGAAGGAAAGAAATATTACCTGCTAAGAAAACCGAAGGCTTGGAATTCATCTTCGAGTTCTCGTCCTGCAGTCCTGCAACTCTTGAGTGAAGATTTCGACGTAAACTCATGGCATTTCCCTTCAACCTAACCTAGTGATCAACAAAGGAGGGGATTGTAAAATGTATGCTTGATCAGAAGAGTTGGTTTCCCTGATAATGGGTCTTACGACCGGCCATAGTAAATGCGATCAGATGAAAATATTCAATTTTTGTGCTTACCTTGCTATGACTGAAATTAGATGAGTTCAGGGTTTTCCTTCATAACCTCTCATGATTTGATCAGTGAAGATTAGGGTTTTATGAGGCGCGCAGAAAAGCTTCTACAACCCTAAACAAGCATCAGCGAGCTCAAGATGACAGCTTCTTCAGGTAAACAGTGAAGGGCAAAGGAGCGAAATATCAACTTCGATTTTCCCTCCTGTGTTTGGTTGCCTGGAAAATTGAAACTGTGATTTGAAAATTGAAAATGGTAAATAAAAACTTGTATTTCAGTTCATTGATTTGGATAAAAATCATAATTTGTTATAAATATTAGTTTGAATGGCCCAGTAATAATAATAGTAATTACGAGATCGCTTATTATATATACGATAATAAATTCGTTATGTCTGTCCAATTAATATCTTAATTTATGTGGGTTTGAACTTTTCCATTTTATGGCGCATAAATAGGCCCTGTCGGCGTAAGTAATGTAGATCGTCGAATTTCATACGAATTCTACTGCTTTGTCTTGCTTCATTTACAATTCTTGGTTCTAATAGCGTTAATATTGTGGCTACTAGCAGGCGATAGTTGGTTTGAACGTTCGCAGCTATTTCGCTCGGTACTCGCATGACTTTTTCGGCGAGTCGTTTTATTGTTCTTTTCGATGAGTTAGAGCCGATCTTAAATCGTACTATTGTTTTACACTCTACTATTGTGCTACTTTATTTTTGTTCATTTTTTATTACATTTTCTCTATGGTATCATTTCGAAACATTTGATACCCATTTTTCAATTTAACATGAATTAGGTAAATTATTCGATTATAACTCACCAATCTTTAACTTGAATTCAGAAGAATTCATTTGCAATAATTACAGATGGACACATGAAACTCTTTAAAATTAAACAAAAATTCTTCTTAAATTCTGAATTTTACAAAAATTATAACTCCACCAGAAAATGGTGTCATTTATTTTAAATTCATAGAAGAATCTATATTTATTCTTTATTCTTAATTAAATTTTGATCATTTTTTTACTATAATTTCTTAATTTATTATTTCTATTAATTTTACTGGAATATGTCTAATATACAAAATTAGAACTTTGTTGTGATATTTGAGCTGGCAACTATATCTATAGTTTTGGATGCGAAAATACACTTAGATGCGGAAATACACTTAGATGCTTGAGCACAGGAGAAACCATCGAAAATGGTGCGTCACCTGCAGTAACTGCAGCTTTTAATTTTCTGTATCATGACTGAATCTGAGAATCAGTCGCATACGGTAAAAGACCCATTGGTCTGCGAGTTTAAAAAATGATATGACCGCTGAAACGGTGATACTAAGCAAGTTATGATTGGGTGCATTTGCCTTGAACAAATACGTTGGCGAATACAATTCGACTACAAATTAGTTAGTTAAACTTTGTGGGAGAATATCTTGATGAGGATATCTTTCGAAAAAACTGCCACTTTTCCATGTCTCTAATGTGCTCCTGCGGCGTAGCTATAAGAATGATGGTTTCTTAAATATTAAATTGATTATGTCTTGTGTTTGAAAAGAATATGACTTTGCCCAAAATGTCGATCAGTCTACAGGTTTAAGCATTTCTGAAACTAAATCTGCTTTTACTTTTCGCCCGTAGCGATAAGAACAGAACTGATGGGCCATCTAGGGGAAAAGGACGAGGGCGTGGTGGTGGTGTGTAGTGGTGATAATTAAATCGTAACAATGATCCGCCCGAATAAAGCGGTGGTAAAGAGCTCCAAATCCAGTCTGACCAGGTATCTTTCAGCGCTGACAAGATAATGCTTCTTGTAGATGTGGCATAATGGTCGTTAATTCGCGTATCGTCGATGCGCGAGCATTTGGTTGATCTATAAGCGTGTTGGCGGCGAGATATTGGTCGATTTAACGATGGTAATGGTGATAGTGGCATGGTTACTTTGGCGATCGTTCTGTTTCTTTGGGGACACGAAGTAGATATTCCCATAATTGGTGATGGTATGTCAATTCTGATTAGTTCTTTTCTTTCTTTTTCTTATATTAATTCTCCACAGAAGTTTCAATGTTTCAATAATATTTCTTTTTCTTAATTTATAAACCTTATTTTCTATAACTGAAGCAACATGGATGCTCCGACTGCCTGGGTCGATATCGGAGATGTTGTCGGCATCTTGTCTTTCGACTCATTATTTTACGGAAAAAGTATTTTTCACGTTAACATTGGCCCCTTCTAATCTTACTCACATTCAGGTCTTGTCGACTTAATTGACGGCTCGATCAAAGCCATGATATTCTACCGGGTGGTCTTTTTATTCTCCACCCACCAGATGCTTTATTCTGATCAAAGCGCTTGATTTGCTTAGTTTTTGGGATATCATAACGAATGGATACCATCCCCAGAAACAATGAGTGACAGTGAATTTGCTCATTCTTGCCACTCGTGATGGCCTGAAATGTATTCTAGAAAAATTAGAATTATTAGAATGTAGTTTATATCTAACCACCATTACTACTGTTGAATCTTATGCAATTCTGAACCCGAAGTTCAGTAATCCACCACTCATTGTTCTATGGCATGAACGACTTGATCATCCAGGCACCTCCCATGTAGTATGCTTCACCAATCTAATGGTCATTCCTTGACCAATGATTCATATATCAGTCCACAATCATTACAAGCGTATTGCTTGTACTAAAAGTTTATCCTGACCTTCTTCTCTAAAAGTCGATTCGATCCTCGATTTCTCGAGAGCATTCGAGGAGACATTTGTGGACCTATTGACCCACCTAGTGGACCATTTGGTTATTTTATGGTTTTGGTTGATGCATCCCAAACTCGTTGGTCTCATGTTTGCCTTCTTTCTGCTGAAACCCTTGCTTTTGCTTTCGTTTACTTACTAATTATCAAACTCTGAGCACATTTTCACGATCATCCTATTAAAACTATCCGTTTGGATAATCTTGATTGAATTTTCTTCTAAAGCATTTCATGACTATTGCATGTCATGGGTATAGAGATTCAATATCATGTTGCTCGTACGTCTGAATGGGTATTGAATCTTTCATTAAGCGTTGCGATAGTTCTTTGAACCATTATCTTAAGAACGAGTACCTTTATGCAGCAGGGCATGCTACACTACATCGCGGTAACTTGATACGTCTTCGATCTTTATTGGTGATCATGATTTCCTCTTTTACCAAATTGTTTACAGTTAAATAAAATATTTAATTCACGTGTATTTGGTTGTGCGTTTAATATTACTATTCCTCGAGCAACGTTTAAAATAGATCCCTCAGCGTAGGTGGGTATTTATGTAGGTTTTCGTTTCTACATCGATTATCTGATACAGGCCTTTAACGGGAATCTTTCTTTCGTTTGCAGATTGTCATTTTGATGGAATCTGTTTTCCACGCCAAGGCGATAAACGAAGTATAATAAATGGCGTGAAATTACTTGGAATACACCATCATTGTTGCATCTTGATCCTCAAATGCTAGCAAATACGAACTAGAAGTTCAAGATCCTTCATTTACCAGGATCTTGGATCAGTACGAATGCTTTCACTAATCAGAATAAAGTGATAAAGTCACATATTCTAGCTGTTAATGCACCAGCACACATTGAAATCCCTATATGGGATTCGGAAATCTTGTGCTAGTGCAATACAAACCACGTCACGAAGCGTGGAAGGCACCATCGGATCTAAGGTGTAACTAGGAAAGAAAATCTAATAAGTTGCTTACTTACGCCAAAGTCTGATTTTGATGAAATTACTCTGAAGAGCCCAATACGATCTGATCGGCTCTTTGTTGAGCTAAATACATTACAAGGGTTAAAGGCTTGATTCTACAAAAGTAGCTGTAGCCGACGATTATCTCTATGAATGAAAAGATCTACATAAGAATTATATGAATCGAGGAGAAATATGGGATGAGTAGAAATACTCTTGTTAGCGTACTTTTTCTTTCAAGTGGCTAAGGGCATTATCTTGAAATAACGATGATCGAGAACCCTGAAAGCGCATAAATGAATGTCGAAATCGACAGATTGGGAAAAATGGAAAAGCGGTCGAGGCGAAGCGGGTGTTTAGCTAAAGAGTCTTTGGATGAGTGGTTCAACACTGAAAATCATTAAGCTTTGTTGGATATAGATGGGTGCTGTACCGAAGAAATGAAAATAATGAAATAGATGCGATATAAAGCTCGCCTTGTTGCCTGAGTTTTTCCACAGGCCGTGTGTATGAGGAGACATATTCTGGTAATGGATGCAATCACCTTTAGATATTTAATACATTTGGCCGAGTCTCAGAAGGACTAGAAATGCATTTGATGGATGTTGATACAACATATTTGTATGGATCCATAGATAGTGACATATACATGAAAATACACGAAGGATTTACATTGCGAAGCCAAAATTTTCAAAACCACATGGTATGTATTCAATAAAGTTGCGATCTTTGTATGGACTTAAGCAATCTGGTAGAATGTGAACGTGGGTTTGAGTACATGCTTATTAAGAGAAGGATATGTAAATAATTCAATGCACTTGTGTGTATTTATCAACGAGAGAAGTCGGTTTAGCCGATTATAGCGGTATATGTGGATGATTTGAATCTAATAGGGACCTGAAGGGCTCTAGAAAGCTACTAATTATTTAAGAAAAGATTTGAGATGAAAGATCTAGGTAAGACTAAGATATTGCCTGCGTCCTGCCGGTCAGTATTTTCAAATGGGATTTTTGTCCATCGGTCGACATACATTGAAAAAAAAATCTGGCGACTACGTGAATGGCTTCATCCCTTAACTCCCTATGATTGTAAGATCGCGGAAGTGAATAAAGACCCATTTAGATCACAAGAAGATAAGAAACTCATTGGTCCCGAAGTACCATACTTAAGTGCCATTGGGCACTAATGTATCTTCTGAGTAATACTGAGGCGAGACATAGCCTTTCGGTGAACTTTAGCGCAAGATATAGCTGAGCGCCTACTCTTAGGCATTGGAGCCGAAATTAAAACATTTGTTGAGATACCTTCGTGGGACGAGTGATATGGGGCTCTTTTGATACAAATACCCGAAACCGAATTACTTGGTTATCTGCGGTAGGATGCATTTCGGATCGTAAAGCTCGATCCCTTGATTAGGATATGTATTTACTTGACCTTATCTTGCCATCTCTTGGGGGAGATCAGTTAAACGAGCCATGGTGCGACCTCCTCGATCATTGAGTTATTAGCAATACATGAAACGGCGGGGGTGCGTGTGGTTAAGATCCATGATTGACATATTACTCTAATTGGTCTTCCTCTTATTTGAACACAATGACAACATTATATGAAGATAATGTCGCTGTATTTTTGACTGGCGGATACATCGAGGAGATCGAGCAAAGCATATTTCTCAAAGTTCTTTTACACGCATGAGCTTGAAACAATGGTGCGATTGATATACAACAAATCGGGTCTAGTGATAATCTGAGATTTATTCGCCTAAGACATTACCTCTTCTGACAGCCCGAAAAAAATTTCGCCAAGTGGAATATGAGAGACTCAAAGATCACCACCTTTGAGATATTAAGGCATCGGGAGCGTTAAATCTTCAAGAATTATCTTGTACTCTTTTTCCTTCACTAGGTTTTTATCCCATAAGTTTTTCCCTAGTAAAGGTTTTAATGGCGAGTTATACTTTCAAAGTATATATGCTCTTTTTTCCTTCACTAGGTTTTTGTGCGGGTTTTTTTCTGTAGGTTTTAATGAGGCATGTTCTTTGATGTTATGGTCATTGATGAGGGAGTGTTATAAATATTAGTTTTGAATGACCATAATGACACAGCGATTCTGAGATCGCTTTATTATATATGCGATTCTGATATCATTCATTATGTATATCAATTATGTATCGTTTATGTAAAGGGAACTTGGCACTTACCATTATAAGCTATAAATAGGCTGTCGGCATGAAATGTAGATCATCATAATTCCTTTGGTCTCTGCCCTGCTTGCTTATTTCTCTCTAATTCTTTTGATTTACAACATAATTTATATTTAGATAAAAATTTGGATCATATGAATCCAAAAGAAATAAATATAAATTTTATTCCACCAACCTTCTACAATTAACATCATATTATTGTCTGTCAAAAAAAAAAAAAACATCATATTATTGTAACGGATGTAGAAGTGTTTTCTATGTTAAAATTTTATAAACACTTTCAAAAAATAAAAAATAAAACAATAAAAGGACCTTTTGAATGGATTATAAAGCATTTTTTCTTTTTTCTAATTTATCGATTGTATGGATTTTTTTAAGAAAAAAAATAATTTTATTGATTTAAACTAGTAATATATTAGTAGAAACATATAATTAAAATCCCTAAAAATCATAAAAAAATAAAATAACATCTAAGATAATAGCATAATGAATTGGCTCAAAGCCTATAAATATAATTGTTGAGCCTACATATTTAATATTAACTAGAATATCTATGATTTCAGTTCTACGACGTATTGATAACCATTGATTTGATTTCTTATGGCTAATCATATATACTTTATTCGTCTAAATCATCCTTACATAAGTAAATATCGTACCATAACGACGACAATAATCACACGTTGCTCAAAGATGACAATAACCACACATTGTACCAAAACGACGACTAAAACATGAAAAAATAAATAAAAAGCTAAATCTTATAGAATAACTATTTTATTGAAGAAGAAAATAATGAAAAGAGATATAGATGGGTGATATCGGGTCAAAAATGATAAAAAAAAAAATAATTATTCCTATTTGCTTAAAGAAAAGGAGGTTATAAGTGAAAAAGTTGAAAGAATTCAAATATTGGTTTTAATTAAATTGTTTTGTTTTCAAAAAAAAAAATTAAATTGTTTTGATTTATGGATTATATGGATTCAAATATTAATCATAGGGGTGGTTTGGGATGGGATGGGTGTCCTTCCCATCATCCTATCAAAAAAATTCTTATCTCAATTTATTTAAAAATTTTTATTATATTAAAATAAATATATTTTTATAAATAATTAAAAGGTTGTAATTTTATAACTTATTTTAATAAAAAAATTCATAATTGCTATATATTAAATATATAAAAGTATAAATTTAATTTTGTATATACAAGACAAATTTTTTTTTTATATTTATTCATTTTGCATTATATCATTCTAATAGTTTGTTCTTATAAAGACTCAAATCTGAAACCTCCCATAGATACATACCTTATCACCATTTCAGCCAATAAACAAGACAATACTTAAACCTACTTGAATTCATCATAATTTTAAGTTCTAAAAAAAATTCTAAACTCATCTTAAATTTGTTTATCTAAATTATAAGTTTGTTCGTATGAAATGCGCGGTCTTTAGACCTTATTCAATGGGCTACCGGTCAGTTTGGCTAATCTCGTGACATTAAACGATCGGCTTGGCTTATCGTATTAAGCCCAAGCGGGTGTCCCAGACATGAGAGTCTTAAAGCTCACTTGAGAAAGTCAAAATGTCTTGTTAAAAACTTTTAACCGTAATGACCGTCCCGTTTAGTCGCAGTCGGCCAATTCCATCATATGACATGTTCGGTTATGGATATCTGAAAAAATATTTATCCACAGTTTGGAAGCCCAGAAATCCTTGATATCTTTAATAAAGCAATTTATCAGCTGACTACGAGGATAATCATGGTAAGAAAAAACAAATTTTATCACCAAATGAAACGAAGATTTGGAATCAAATACTATAAATTGGGAAGATCCCCACGAGGTGAAGAGTGTAATTCCAAGCTGTCAGAATTAACTGTTCGCCTCCATGTACTGTGACTTAATCGTCGGAGGGTGGTGACCCACCGTCGTAGAATCACTCTTTGCTTAGTTTACATTACTGGATTGATGCACCGGTCGGGACGATGAGGTAGCGACAGTTGAGGCGTGGATCTATGAGACTAAACGAAAGTCTACTTTATGTAAGGCGACGGATCACCTTCCTAGTGACCCGAGGAATCTGTAGGCGACTCCACGGTAACCTCCAGTAAGCTTGCTCGGCGTGAGTTACACCATGAAGCTAAGCGGGTTAAAGCTACTTTAGCGTATTTGGAAAAAATTTGGGTTATAAAATTTTATTTTCTATCAATCGCACCTTTAGATTGCTTGAAAATCGTGACATAAAGGCGCACGGTGGTCGACCCCAATACAAAATCACTGTATAAAGCGATATACACTCCGTGTTTTCCAAAATCCAGCTACAATCATAAAGGACTATGGTGCCGTCATATAAGATAAGTCCGATCAAACATAATTTTCATCGCAACTTTGTTTTTCTATAGTATGCATGCATATTTTAGATATTTACATATACAAAATGTCACATTTAAGTTTTACTAGTTTTAATTTACCATCTCATCTCAATCTGACACGATACAGGGCGAGAATCGGAAAGATCTTTCGAACTGACAGCGCACTTTGAAAAATTATTTTAAACGAAGCGTGATGAAGCAGGCGCGATGAGAATCTTATAAGTTCTAAATGTTCTTCATCTGTATGTACCTCCAATATAATACGTACATAAATGGTTGTAAAAAGCGTTTTATAAGAAAAGCCCCGAGTTTTTCTTTATGAAAACCATTTACGAAAAACCAATGGCGAAAACTATTTACTGTTCTTGGCTTTATTCTAAAAACTATTTATCTTTGCAGCGTTACGAAAACTATTTATTTGTTGGCTTGTTTCGGTGGTGGTTAATATCCCAGTGCTATCTTGTCATCAGTACCCGAGCCATTGTGGCCCATTTACGAAATACCAGGCGTGATGCCTCGGAACCTCGAACGCTGGCATGGTAAGGAACGCCACAGCGTCGGTAGTGAACACCGAGGAACCTTGCAGGCTAATATGGTCCAGTGAACACGGGGGGATATCTATAGCATAATGGAACCTCGGAACCAAAATGCTCGGTGAGGAACCTCGGGTCCAACATCATGCTATGTATTAAGTGGAGTGCCCACTAGCCCATATACCTCGAAGATGTGGGAAGGCGACTCGCTATATAAATATATGCTAGATCTAACCCCGAGTGGTAGAGCCCGATATAGTTAATAATAATATCCCATAACCTTGCCATGCACGATCAATACATCGAGGAAGCGGCATGCTTGTCCCAGGGGGTTTCTTAAACCAGGCCAAGCTTGTTTCTTAAATATTGAAATCGAACTTTAGTGAGTATAACAATTGGGAGGTAAAAAAATGCTTTATAAATCACATGTTTTTCAAAGCGGCTTTCTGAAATTGTAATTTAAGCAACTTTTCGTTTAGAAAATGATTTTAGTCTTCGCACTTTTACCGACTAATTTGCTTTACCAATCTTTGTCGAAATGCTGGGTGATCGGATCTTTCAAATCGCTACGCGATTCATTAATTACAAAATGCCCTCGGTTTAACGTTTTAGCAATAAAGCATCTGCGAGGCACTGAAATAGCTTTATCGAGCGGCTTCGATTAACAGCTGCGTCTTGGTCACGATTCGATAAGGGCATCGATAATATGATGTGAAATTGATGAAAATGTCGCAAATCTGGCGTTAAATGCCCACATCATTATACGTTTTAGCGACTTTTGACTCAAGGGACTTTATAGAGTCTAAAAATACCGAGCATTTCTGAGAAAATTTTGTCGACTTGTCCGGAGCTATCTTTCACCCGAAATTTCGGCCAGTCGAGAAAACGGTCGAAATTCGGCCTGTCCGACAGTCAAAATTCCCCAAAGTGCAAGCTCGGTCCCAAAATTTTAGGATAGTTCTGACTTTCGTAGCGCCACAGAAAATTTTAAGTAGATTATATAACGCTGAGAACGAGAATAACGTAAGTATCTGAAATTCCTACTTATTTAAAGTTTGACAAAAAAGGCTAAGATATTAATTTTATCGTGGCGCTCTCTTAGTGGTCGACTTTGTCTTCTTCAGATGAGAACTACGGTCAGATTTTTCGTAAATCGAGAAAGAGCGAAGAAGCGAAAATAATAAAAAAATCTCTCTCTAATTCGTTGCCTCCGACGCTCAAGCCGTCGTTCGTCTCCATCTCATTTAACTTTTATCTTCTTTTTTTATTTTCATTTTTTTAATTATTATTATTATTTAGATAAATAATTTATTCTCATTCGGTCGCGTTTTATCTCGAAAAATTTTATTTATCACAGTGAATATTAACAAATATTTCATAGTTTCGATTTTAAAATCTAAGTTTCGGGTTTAGCTCTAAGCTAGATCGTACAGAAATTAAGTAAAATATTCCGTATCTCGAATTTAACGAAATAACTGGGGTTACTAGATTTCGCGAGGCAGACTTAGCACGACACCGGTCAGTTTCATCATCGGAATCTGAGAATTTTCGAGCTTACTTGAGCCCATTTTGTGGTTATTATTATTGTTTTCTTGTTTAGCTATAAGTAATTATGCTTTCACCCCCTCCACTTTCCTTAATTGCGAAGATCTGCGGTCTTTGAAAACTTTAAAGAATTTTATCGCTCTGATGGTTGGCTTTGGTACACATGCGCCCTTCACGGTTACATGTCTTGTGCACCTCATCGGAGACGGGGTGTTACAAAGGCTACTTGAGGGCTTGGCTTGACAGCGTCCCGGTGTATACGTTGCACAGGTACAATCCCCATTCCACATTTGATTCATCGAGGTAGTCGCGATGTCAGCCCGACTTGGTGAACTGATAGCGAAGATCGATTCACTCCAAACAGAGTCAGACATTGAGAGAAAGTAGGAGGAACAAGCAAGAAAGATGAAAGAATTGTAAAGTCATGTTGAAATCTTATAGCGTGAGAATGACTAGTTGCGAATCGGAGAAGCGCGATCTACGGAAGGTATTATCGATAAGTTTCTTTAAAGCATTATCTTTCAATCTTTCGCGATAGCTCACCTTAGTCATATATGACTAATATCTGTGCTTAACAAAAAATCAAATATGGTGATATCTCTTGACACTCCACAAAAGTCAGGACTTGTGGCTCCAAGCTGTTAACTTCAGACTAGACTTGTGGCTCCAAGCATGCTGGCTCTTTCAAAAGACCAGATTATGGCTCTAACCTGCTAGCACTTTCATAAGACCAAATTGTGGTTCTAGCTTGCTAGCGCCTTCAACAGTCCAGATATGACTGATATCCTGTTGGCACTCACAAAAGTCGTTGATATCCTACTAGCACTCACAAAAGTCTAGATATGGTTGATATCCTATCGGTACTCACAAAAGTCTAAACTTGTGGCTCTAAGCTTGTTGAAACTTTCAAAATATCAAACTTATGGCTCCAAGCCTGTTGGCACTTTCAAAAGATTAAACTGTGCCTCTTAGCCTACTGATACTTTAAAAAGGCTAGACTTCTGACTCTAAGTCTGTTGGCCATTTCAAAAGACTAGACTTGTGGCTCCAAGCCTGTTGCCATTTTCAAAAGTTCAGACTTTTGGCTCTAAGCCTATTGACAGTTTCTAAAGGTCAGACTTGTGGCTCTAAACCTACTGACCCTTTCTTAAGGCCAGACTTGTGACTCTAAGCCTGCTAGCCACTTTCTAAAGGTCAAACTTGTGGCTCTGAGCCTGCTGGCCCATTTCTTAAGGCCAGACATATGGCTCTAAGCCTGATGGCACTTTCTAAAGGCCAGACTTGTGGCTCTAAGCCTGCGTACTTTCAAAATGCGGACTTCGGCTCCCAAGCCTGTGGCACTTTTTAAAGGCCGGACTTCGGCTCCACAGCTGCGGCCTTTTCTTAAGGCCCGGACCTCGGCTCAAGCCTGCAGCCGCAGACGAGCTTCGGCTCTGGCCTATTGGCACTTTCTAAAGGTCAGACTTGTGGCTCTAAGCCTGTTGGCCCTTTCTTAAGGCCATACTTGTGGCTCTAAGCTTGCTGGCCCCTTTCTTAAGGTCGAACTTATGGCTCTAAGCTTGATGACACTTCCCCAGGAATTAAATGCCGACTCCCCAAGCCTCGCAGCCGCTTTCAGACGGACTTGTGGTTCCCGAGCTGCGACACTTCCCAGGCGGACTTAGGGCTCTAAGCTGTGAGCTCTTTACAGGCTAGACTTGTGGCTTTTAAGCCTACGACCCCTTTCTTAATGCCCAGGACTTTTGTGACTTCCCCAAGCACATTTGGAACTTTCTAAATGCGAACTTTTGGCTCTAAGCCTGCGGCCTTTAGGATGAACTTCTAGCTTTAAGCTTGGTGGCCTTTCTTAAGGCTGACTGGCTTCAAGCTTCGCATTTTCAGGCCAAACTTCTGGCTGCAAACACTGTGGTGGCCTTTGAATTAGACTTGTGGCTCTAAGCCTGCTGACACTTTCTAAAGTTCAAACTTGTGGCTCACAAGGTTCTTGAGCCTTTCTTAGAGCCCCGGACTTGTGGCCTCCTGGCCTGTGAAGTGCTTTCTTAAGGCCAGGACTTGTAGCTCAAGCATTTCCGCACCAAGGCCAAACTTATGGCTCTAAGCCTGCTAGTACTTTCAAAATGCTGGACTTTTGTCTCTAAGCCTACTAGCACTTTCTACTAAAGGCCAAACTTGTGGCTTTAAGCATGTTGGCCATTTCTTAAGGCCAAACTTGTGGCTCTAAGCCTGTTGACACTTTCTTAAGGTCAAACTTGTGGCTCTAAGCCCTGGCGCGCTTCCCAAGGCCGGACGGCTTAAGCTATTGACGCACCAAGGGACCGGACTTGTAGCTCCCAAGCCTGCGGCACTTTCTAAAGACGGGCTTACAGCTCTGGCTGTAGCATTTTCTTAAGGTTAAGCAGCGTGGCTCCCCAAGCTCTTGGAACTTTCTAAAGATGGGGACTTGTGGCTCTAAGCCCTGTGACACTTTTAAAAAGACAGGACGTCTGGGTGCCAGCTTCAGTGACACTTTACAAAAATTTAGACTTGTGGCCTGGCTTTGTTGGCACTGAGAAGAGCTAGATTTCTTGCTTTAAGCCTGCTGACACCTTTCTTAAGGCCAAACTTGTGGCTCTAAGCCTGTTTGAACTATCTAAAAGCTAGACTTATGGCTCTTAGCCTGTTAACACTTTCAAAAGACCAGACGTGGCTCCACCCAGCCTGTGCTTGCACTGAGACGGTATGGCTGCAAGCACACTAGCACTCAAGACCATCTTGTGGCTCCTAAGCCTGCTAGCACTTTCAAAAGACTAGATGTGGCTATAAGCCTTTTGGCGCGTCTAGCCACCAGCGGTGGCTCTTAACTGTTAGTTGAAACTGGCTTAGAAATTATGCCTTGCTTGTTGGCCCATATGCGACAGAAGAGTTCCTCTTGTTAAAGGGGTTCCAATAGTCAATAATTGACCGAGTAGCGTCTGGTCAGTTCACCTATGCATCCGCATGGCAAAACCAGCAATAAGACTAGACATGTCCTGCTTACACTCTTCAACCGACTCTCTAGCAATCTGGGGGACAGGACGATCACTCTGAGTCTCTCTTGTCGGAATGTTGGATTTACCTAATCCACAAAGCCTTCCAACCCCGTATTGATAGGCTTGTCGGTCGACCTTCTCCCATGCTTCCTTCTTTCTCTTCTTCCTCTTCCCACTTTGAGGGTAGGTTCTGAGACGTTCGGCCGGACATGTTGGCATAGTATTTTCCCGACTAAAAAACCTGAGCTTTCAGCCAGGAAAGGGGGCATTGTGAGGTACCTTGGTCTTGAGACCAGTACTCGATGGGCTGGGAGCAGTTTGGCCGAGGCTCGCGTAAAGTAGCCCCGAGCCCGCTACGGTATTAAAACCATGCAACAGGGAACTATCTAGACGGGAGAGTCTTAAAACCCATCTAAGAAAGCCAGAGTGTCTTGTTAAAAACTTGCTACATGGTAGCCCGTTTAGGATTTCAAGTCCTCGGTAGGCCATCTGCTTTGCGTATAAGCGTGTTCGTTTATGGATGTCTGAAAAGATATTTATCCACGCATTTCCTAGTTTCCAAATCCCTTATTTCTCGAAAAAGATAATCATTGATAAGGAAAAACAGATGTTATCCCTTATTTCTCAAAACAATAATCCTTGATAAGGAAAAACAGAATTTACCCCTAAAACAAGAACGAAGATTTGGGAACCAAGTCTTATAAATTGGGAAGATCCCCCATGGGGTGAAGGTATGTAATTCCAATTGTGCGAACTCTCTTATTCTTCTGCCATATTTTGCTTCAATTTAATGTGGAGAAGCGACTAAATAGCCATAGTCTCTCGATCACCATTTTGCGAGGTTTACATTGCGTCACACTATTACACCTTGGAGGTCGGGGCGATCAAAGGTGGCTGATTCCATTAGAAATGAAGGATATAACTAAAAAGGTTCGCTCTATTTTTATTTTATTTTTGAAAATAAAAATAATATTATTGATTCAAACTAGTAATAGATCGATAGATCCAAGATACAAATGACTAAAAACCATATAGGATGTTTCATAGGGTTAATAGCATAATAAATCGGCATAGCTTCAGAATTTTCGTAAAATAGTGGTAAAATATTTGCGATTCAGGTTTTGACATCTTGACAACTATAATTTGATATCTTTTGGTAGTCAAAATCTGTCTTCTTACTATGAATCGTCTTGTCTGAGATAAAGCAATGTGTAATAAGTGAACAACCACAGCGTCATGTAAGGCGATGACAAATCAAACGTCGATAAAAGGACAATAACACAAAAAACAAAATAAAACATAAATCATGGAAGAACTATTTTTTAAGCAAGAAAAAAAAAGATTCAGAGAAATGATTTTAGGTCAAGAATGACAAAAATAAATACTGCTCTCGTTGTTTGAGAAAATAAGTTCTGAAAAAGATGAGAGAAAATGAGAATGCGGCTGGGGTTGCATGGTGTTAAATGTGTAGTAAATGTTTAAATGGTTCGCCCTATTATCCTCCCATTTATAGAGGATATTTTTAAATTTGTAAATAACATAATACAAGGTAATGTGATTAAATGTGTTCTTTTTTACCCTTTGACAAATTTACATATTATTTATATAACTATAATTAGACTGCATACCTTGTTTGGAATAGGTGTTTTTTTATTATTATATTATAATTTTAAGGTAATAAATTATTATCATTAGATATCAAATCTAAGACCCCTTTTCTTATGCTTATTTAAAACGATGAACATCCTACCGTTTAAGTTATAATAGACTTCTTGTTTCTATTCATTTTACATTATGTCCTACTATATACTTTACACTTGAATTCGAAAATGGTATCTCATGATTAACCCATTTCCCCTCTTATCCACTTGTACCAAGCCTCAATGATTGGAATACGTTTTTATTTTATCTTTTGTACACGAACTATTCTCCATTTATTTGATTTATTTATTTTTGTTTTGCTATAAATTAATAATTCTTTATGCATCAGAATGATAGAGAAAGATCATGATAAATAGCCAAAGACGATGGGAGAAGGGAAATCATTTCTCTTTTGCACGTCAATTCAAAGGAGGATCTTACTTATTATAAGAAAGTGATTATGATAATGATAAGCACCACCTTACACCATTTTTGGGTGATCAACCTTTAGAAGGAATTGAATGAAAAAAAAAATTCAAAAAAATCAATCAAGAAGCTTAGAAAAATAAAATGGAGACCATAATAGAAAGCAGGCAAAACTTTATTAATATTCCTATATTTCCTTATGAAAGATTACTTACAGATAAGTTGAATTAGACCAGTCATCAACATCTTAAGATAAGGTTAATTATAATATTTTAAGTTCAAGTATTTTATGGTATTCAGAGAAGTTGCTTTCAAAACTTAACTTTATTTTCTATCAATGTTCACTTTTAGCCGCTCATTTTTCTTAAAGATTGATGATTTTTACTCATTTTCTATCTAAAATCACCAATCTATATCTCTTTGTATCAATTTATTTCTTAATAAAATGATAGTTTCACATAGATCTAGGTTTTAATTTTTCTTGAAACCGTTGTTTTGTTGCGATGTTTGGTTTTGTGTAATCGTCTTGTTATGATATTTTGTTTTTCATCATTTTGTTACGACGTTTTATGTGTACCAACGATTCAAATGGGCAAAGCATATTCGATCGGACAGAGACAACAAATATTGTTAGAATGTTACAAAAGTGGAGTCATAAATATTCTAGTTATTATAGTATTATCAAATTTATAGGCTTTATATCGATTTATTATGTTATTAACTTAGATGTTGTTTTATCTGTTTTTAAAGATAAACCCAGTCTTGAAATTTCGCATCTTTCTCGTTTAAGTTAACTACTAGCTTGAATTTCGTAAGTATTCTCGGTTAAAGTCTAAGGAAAGTTCTGTAATGAAGCGAGTAGAAGAAAGCCTTTGGAGGAAAGTGCAACCAAGACGTGATTTGATATCGTGTTTCGTATGCTTGTCGATTTGAATCAATAAAATTATTATTATTATTTTTTTTAAATAATTAATTATCATTGACCACATCCAATTATGTGTTCAATTACATAAGCCCCACAACCCCAAATTGCCACAAATGGCAGCTTATCATCAACCCATCAACTGACGTAACATCACCATTTTCATATCCTCCAAATCTTGATTATTGTCTGTCTTACTATTATCAGCACTGCAAATTCATTCATCATCCTAATTAGCCGGCCCACATATTTGTAATTCTTCTATATCAAGAGACTTCTGTACAATAACTAATTCTTATATTCTCTATTAATTCATCATTCAAGAATCAAAAGTGGTATTCATCATAAATGATATAAATTATATCATCTCTGTTTGTTTAAGTGTAAATAAGTAGCTGGCCCATATGTGGGAGCAGAATAAACCCGGATTCCATGGCTCTCTCTATCCACCTTCTTGGGACCATCAACAATATATAGTATATATATTATCTGTCATTGCTTTCCTACAACTGTTAATCCCACATACATTTCATTTGAAATGATCTACTTTATATCCCAATGATATTGTTTATACTGAGCAAGGGTTCGGGATCTGTTTTAATATTTGTTTAAGTTTAATTATATAATGTTAGAAACTTTATTTATTTATTTGTTAAGAGTAATAGAGAGGAAAGGATTAACCTCAAGGGTAAGCTCATTATGTGTATCCTAATGGTTACTGGTTGAGTCTCTTTAGAGCTAGTAATGAAGGTTTACTCGACTGTTAATTTTAAAACCTGTTGGATTAGTCGAAATATACACAATATTGATCGAACAATGATGTGACAAAAAAATTGAAAATGGGAAAACTATGTCATGAGGTCCCCATTACAATTTATATGAAAAATTAGTATCAATAAACTTGAAACCAAGATTAGATTCTCTGATTTCAAAAATATTGGATAAAAAGGGTAAAATATTTAATAAAGAGATTATAGCAAATCGCCGATAATATAGCCTGGGTTTGCGAGGTTATCACGCAGGTTTGTCGAAGTTTTATCGAATATTTTTCTTCTCTTTGGATCAATAGTTTTGCAATCAGAAAACCTGACTTAGTTCGGTCTTTGGAATCTAATTTTGATGGATATCTTTATAGTTATCCCCATTGAGAAAATCAATCAAGAAAGATATTTTGATGGCATCCTCCCTAATCCCTATTATGGCAGTGGTGGAGGAATATGTGATAGTGAACAGTATATCCAACTAGAAACTGTGGTCGAGAGATATTCCCCTCCTATGCAGATTCCAAAAGGCTCAAAACGAAACAAAAAAGGAAAAGTGGAGTTCAGACGATGGAAAGGACATAAAATAAAACCAGTAGTGGCAAAGTGGAAGAACCCCACTCAAAAAAGAAAAAAAAAGCAGTGTGCCACTGACAGAAGCTTCTTGGGGCTTTCTGGTGGGTGTATTTGGGAATTATATATGGATTATGGACACTTGTTCTTCTCCTCTCCACAATTGAATGATAGTGATGGCTTCCCTCATCCTTCACTTTCTCCTCTAATCTTCTTATCTCATCACCATTAGTTTCTTAATATCTCTCATAAATATTATTTTGGAAGGGACCAATTTCAGTGGAGTTATCTCAAAAACACTTAAATAATACCATGAAATTGGCCTTCTGGGTTTACTACTCCAACAAGGTGGTAATGGGTTTGGTATGGAAGTGATTTTTTTTTCTTTTATTTATTTAGTTTTCAAGGGAGTTTCAAGTGGATTTCATGGGTCCCTTGTATGTTCTCACATATGATGGTACTGAAATGGGGAGATGGGGTCCATGTCACATTGGAATATCTTCATTTTATATATTTTATTTTTTGTGGGTTCTTAACATCAAGCATATAGTACTGAAAGATAAGAAATTAGTGATCTCCATGTGCCCGGAAAATGTGAATAAATTGAAGGCAATTTGGAACATGTTTTAAAATTTTGAAGTATTTCATTTGCAGCTCATGTTAGTGACTGGCTAGGGACATCAAGGGGCATTGCCTGAGTCACTCCACCTTACTGCAAACTGTGTTTCAAGGATTCTTATTATGACTCTTATTTTTCAATGGTCATTAATTCGAGTCCTGGCATTAATTTAAGATTTAGCCGGTGTGATATGGACATCCAACACCCACATGTTATAAAAAAAATTTGAAAATTTGTTTATGTATTTAAGTAAAATATGTGACTTATATAGTATTAGAAGCTTCTTCTGAATCAAATTTTTTTTTATTTTGATGAAGTCAAAATGTTTTGTTTTTATTATAATTGGATTGACTCTAGGTAGGAGCATATTGATCTTTAGGAAGACAAATTCTAGATGAGCTCTAGCCTGTGTGTGGTAGAAAAGTATGATTTAATTTTTCTGATCATTCAGTTTCTTGGTTATAAAGGAATGATAGAATTTAGGCCAAAACAAGTGCATGCAAAGAAAAAGACAGCATTTTCCTGATCCCAAATCACTTCCCGATGAAGAAAGAGAACTAGAATAAGAATCAACCCTCTCAAAATCTTCACTCACTTTAAAGCTTTTTTATCTTATACAGAATCCATGAGAACATTTTGAACTTGACCATTGAATACAAACCCATTTCGTAAAATTCAAAGGCAAACCCAAATTTTCCTTAGAAAATTCAAAGGCAACAACCTAACACTGTGGGCCAGTTCCTCCGTGCCCTCTTGACCTCTGCTCTGAAACTGTAAAACAGGGCATTCAATTGCAATAACTATGAAAATACAGAACTTTTGGTGCTGGGTGAGTCAAACTTCATTATCATCTGGATCACGTGTTTTAGAAAAATACTTCTTAGAAAGCAACTGCATCAATTTTTTTTTCCATTGATAAGTAAGAAAGGCAGTAGGTGATAACTGATGAGCAAGAGCCTCGTTATAGACCAGAAACAACAATAAAATATGAAGCTCTGGCTTTTTCCAATGGCTGACAATTGTGTGATCAGCAGTCTCCTCACGAGATTGTCCTTGACCCCTTCAAAAGGCATGAGCCCTCCATCACAAATTTTTAGTGAACAGATATTTCTAGAAATGGTAATACATTTTTTTTTTTTACATTTTTCTGAATAATGATTGTGATAGTAAATGTCTTATATCCTTACTAACAAACAAATGTTCAGTCGCTTGTATCTTCTTCTTTTTCTTTTTTACGAAACTTATTAATTTCTTGACTAGCAAACAAATCTTTTGAAGCTTATAATAATGGAGCAGAGGTTTCTTGTTTTGATTTCCTTCTATGATTCATCATTTATTATCCCACTTTCAGCATTCAAGCCATTGTTTGAATCAGGTGGGCTCCGGAGAAGTGGGTCAAGAATGGTTGGGCTGCTGGGTTGAGTGTCTCACTTGGTGATTGTTTCGGTAGAATGTTTAATGGGCATATATTAGAATATTGATTAAGAGGCACATCCACTAGAAAAGTAGCTTTCAGTGGTCAGTGTTGAATGTTGAGGAATATCAGTTACTAGTGCTTGCTGGTTTACCGAGCATTTCCTTAACCGCATTTTTTCCCTCTTCAGAGAACCCAAATGTTGGAGTTGTAATTCCTTTCTCTGATTTTTTTTTTTTTTTCCTGAAATTTTTTTCCTTTTTTCCTTTTTGCCTTTTTCTTTTCTTTCTTTTTTCCTCTGAAAGAAACTAAAGGAAAGAGTGTCTTTTTCTTACCCAAAACACACCCGTATTATTCTAATCTACAGCTCCAGCTCCAACTCCAACCACCCTCCTCGTTTCAAATACCATTCTCTGTATCCGTTTGTGGTGTTTCGTGTCTGCTCTTCGTGTGTCTCCATTGGGTGGTACTTGAATTGCCCTCGCCACTCTCATAAAGCACTGTTTATTCCTTTTTGAGAATTTATTTAGCTTTTTCTTTTCCTTTTTTTGAATTTTTATTTAGTTTTTGAAAGTGGAGAGAGTGTGAATTCATCTGGTTCATCTTTGTTTCTCTAGCAACCTGATTGGACTATGGGGTTTTCATAGTTTTGGGGAAGCCCATCATGGATCTGGAACAGGTAAACCAAAACGGTCGAATCAAGGTGAGAAGGATGTCTCTGACTGTGGTGAAGAGGTTCTTTGGAATCTCCGTAGTTGTTTTTTTGTTTCTGTGGCTCATGTTGTTGTTCTGTTTTTGTTGCAGAGGGAATCATGGAGGACGGTGCTGACCCTGGCTTATCAGAGCTTGGGTGTTGTTTATGGAGATTTAAGCACTTCCCCTCTATATGTGTACAAAAGCACTTTTGCAGAGGATATTCATCATTCAGAGACAAATGAGGAGATTTTTGGGGTGTTGTCTTTTATATTCTGGACATTAACATTGATACCACTCCTCAAATATGTGTTTATTGTGCTCAGAGCTGATGATAATGGTGAAGGTGGGACTTTTGCTTTGTATTCATTGCTCTGCCGGCATGCTCGGGTTAACTCAATACCCAATTGCCAGCTTGCTGATGAGGAACTCTCCGAATACACGAAGGAAGGTGTCTTCCCTGATAAAAACTTCAGTTCAAGCCTGAAATTGACGTTGGAGAAGTATAGAGTGTTGCAGAGGGTATTGCTTGTTCTAGCTTTGATTGGGACTTGTATGGTTATTGGGGATGGAGTCCTCACACCAGCTATTTCCGGTATTGAATGTCATGTGTTTGTGGTTTTGTGTCCAAAGTTAGGAAGGTTGGGATGCTAATACAGTTTATGTTTTTTTTGTTGTGATCATTTCTGCAGTTTTTTCAGCAGTTTCCGGTTTGGAGCTTTCGATGTCAAAAGAGCATCACCTATGTAAGTTCTGATTCTATTATTCGCCAATATGTTATTCCACATCAACAATCATTTTAATGTCTGGAGAATAAGAATTCCTTGTGATGGAAGTGGATAACTATCAAGTAGATCATCTTGCTGAAAGGATTAATAATGTATTACCTCGGTGTCAAATGTAGTTGCCCTCTTAGGCCACCAAACGACCAGCCCTAAACTCCATCGCTTCGATAGATAGCAGAGCAGATGTTTTAAGTTGATAGGTGATCAAGATTCAAGAAAGCCTAGATCTGGTTCACTAAGGCTTAAAGCATGTGGGAGCTGAGTGATACAATTTTCTTTTATGGTGCGTGTCTTATGGTGATTGAAGCTCCGTAGAAAACTATTTAATCATCTTCATCTTATTTATGCTGTGAATCATAATTAGGTATCAATATCTTGACTTTATTATTAACTATTCAGAACCTGAATTTTATTTTTAAATAAACTTTTGGTAAAGATATTACAGTTAGTGGACAAAGAGAGGTTACCAAATTGTAATAGCAACATGCATTATTGTGGGTCCCTAAAAGTATAACAAAGACAAAACTTTCCTGCTTTAATCAAAGTCAAATCACTATCAAGCGAATAAAATAGCGATGGACTCCATGGTGTGGAAGGCCAAATTGGTGACAAGCAGTATATTTATAATATATCAAGAATGTAACAGGAGGTGGAGAATAGAATTTTAAATTCATAAATTATAAGATCAAATAGGTAAAAAGTTATGCTTTTTTATAAAGTTGGTTCTGTCATAATAAACTGAAGCAAAAAGTAGTTCAGTAGGGAACTAGATGTGAGGCAAAAATGCATATAATACTCTAGTTCAGTCATCATACTTATCTGATAAGTGGCAGTGATGAAGCATCGGCATTTTTAGAGGGATCAATTTAGGTAGAACCATGATAAGAGTTCCCTATGAGCTAAAAACAATCATGAATATGATGATATCAGCCATGCTTTGACCCACTTTTTATGACCAAATTGTGGTGGTGAATGAACTACTTGAACGAAGCCAGTGTTATCATTGTTTGATCTGTTGGTGAACATGAATTTGGTGGTCAAATGATCTCCTTTATGGTGTGCTACTGGAAATTTCTGATGATTTATCATTATATTTCATTTTCTAAGGCTCAACTTGTCACGTTCCCTTTTTCATTTGTTTCTATCATAAATGCAACTTACTTGCTAGTCACGATTTCCATGCTTTATTTTTATTTGGTTAATTTAATTTAATTTTTCCACTTGTGGGGCCCATCTGCAGCCCATTTTAAATTGCCATCCTTTGCTGCTAATGGAAAACATGTTCTCCACCAACCACTTTGTCATGGTTCAAAAAACCAAAAAAAAACTGAGTTCATGATATTTTGAGAGGCCATTTGATGATATTTTTCAACTATGACTTGGAGCAAACATACCCAGGAAGTTCAGGCTGTGACTTAGCTTATCCTAGTTTTGTGGAGTTGCCATTAGTTCTCCCTTTTCTACAATTGAACTACTGCTTTATTTACATTCTGAACAGCGGTATTGGATTAAGAATGAGGACTCTATAAACTATTTTATAGACTTGATAGTTTATTTGGAAGTAATTGAACTCTAGGATGCTTTGTCCTTATGTAAAAATTTACTTCCTAATTGTACAACACTTCTCTTCGATGGAACAGGTAGGATATGCATATACTGCATGTGGATCTTGCTTAGCTGTCTTTGATTATAATCTGTTCCTTTTTAGAGTATCATTTTCCTGTCTCTAGGTACCTAAGACATGCAATTTGGACTGTTGGTTGCTAACTATGAAGCGGGCATTTTAGCTAAGGGATGAGCTAATACTTGGAAATTATTGTCTTAGCTTATTATTTTTTTGTTGCTCCAGTCTTTGTTTTTCTATCTTTTGACTTATCTTCTTTCCCAAGGGAGGATAGATTTCCTCTTCTTTGTATCTTTTCCATTTCACTGCAAAATTTCTCTTGTTCGAAATAAAAAGGACAGTTTGTTTCAAGTCTCAATCAAATACAGCAATAGCTATATAAAGATGCATTTATTAGTGATTATTGAATAATTTACCTGTAAGTTCTACATTTCTACTATGATGTCCATATATTTAGTTGGAGAGAAGGCATGAATTGATTCAAGGAGTTGTGAACTTCAACTGAAGACTTAGTCCACTTTTCCAATCAGTTTAAACAAAATAATTAACAAGTCCACCTTTAACATTAACTTTGAGATGATTGTTTGATTAATTCTGTATTAATTTTGCATAAAATCCACTTTCAAAATATTAAAAGTTACTTTTCAAACGGTACTGATTTTCCTTTGCTTTTTAAATCTATGCAGATGTGCAAGTTCCACTTGCTTGTGTCATACTGGTATTTCTGTTTGCTCTCCAACATTATGGGACTCACAGGGTAGGCTTCCTGTTTGCGCCGATTGTCATAACATGGCTTTTATGCATCAGTGCGATTGGTTTGTACAACATCTTTCATTGGAATCCCAATGTTTATCAAGCTCTCTCCCCATACTACATGTACAAATTTTTGAAGAAGACACAAAGGGGAGGTTGGATGTCATTGGGTGGAATTCTCTTATGCATAACAGGTAGAAGAGATGTGCAAACTCTGTACACTTGCCATTTAAGCAATCAGCTCATTTCTAATTCAAACTTTTATGACATTTCAGGATCAGAAGCTATGTTTGCAGATCTTGGACACTTTTCGCAGTTGTCAATCAAGGTATTTATTTAAACTTGATTCAATGACTAAAGGAGACTTATGCCTCTATCAGTTTACACAGAATAGGATTATTGGATCAAACCTAAGTTTGCAGGCCTTTTTTCTTTGAAAAAAAATACTGCTATGCTATAAAATAAACCCTTTGTTTATTCTAAATATACGTAGATTTGAGTCAACAATTCACATCCTACAATGCTCATTAGACACCTGCATTTGTCAATATGATCTGTAACAAGGTCACCTCTCAAGTTATCTGTCAGTTTAACTTGATTGTTTTCACTCATCCATGAAATTCTGATTAGATATATTTATTATGTGATGGTTTCAAACTGCACAATTTTGGTTGTTAATTGCATCAAATTTTTAAATGCATTGTTGGGATGTGAGAAATTGGGGATGCATTCAGGCAAGATCCTAGGTAGCGAGTTTTTTCCTTAAAACTTTCTACACTTACTGCAGAAGTTGTAAAAATTCATCAACTAAGTAGTAGAAAATCTTTTATATCATTCCTTCACATTTCTGAGTTTATGCTCAATCAGATGATGGTCTTGCATTTTCTTAGAATACCCATCTCCCTAGGTGAGGAAAATAGTTGTCTAGTTCAATAGATACATAGATATGCATATTTTACCTATCCTTGCGTGGATAATTTTCATATTCCAGAAATGTCACCTATATTGGAATATGTTGGTAACAGTGTGTTAATAGGACTGTTAATTAAATTCTCGTTGTTTATTATGAATAGGCATACTTAATGAAGATAAGTAATGTTCAAAGGAGTACCTTCAATTTGAATAGGTCAATGTCTCCTCTAGAAGATGTCATCATGCCATTTATTATAAGCGCCCTTTTTTAAGTTTCCCAACTTACTGACTATTAATTCATACCGGAATGCTATATAAAAATCAAGTTGGGCAATGATGTCAACCCTGATTCACATTTCAGTCTAAAATCATTTGATCTTTCCTCTAGGGAAGAAAGAAAATTTAAAACAGAACTTTATTAATCTAAGGTTATATTCTTTGCAGATTGCTTTCACATTTGTGGTTTACCCCTCCTTGATCCTTGCATATATGGGACAAGCTGCTTATCTTTCCAAACATCATGTCGTTGAACATGACTACCATATTGGGTTCTATGTATCTGTGCCTGGTGAGGGGTTTTACTTTCTTTATGAGAACAGCTATCTTTAACTCAACATTAAGTTTGAGGATTTAGCTAATTATTGTTAATGTTTTTCTTGTGTTAGAGAAACTAAGATGGCCTGTTCTGGGAATAGCCATACTTGCAGCAGTAGTAGGAAGTCAAGCCATCATCACAGGGACCTTCTCGATCATCAAACAATGCTCTGCTTTGGGTTGTTTCCCAAGGGTCAAAATAGTCCACACCTCATCTAAAATACATGGCCAGATTTACATTCCAGAGATCAATTGGACCTTAATGTTGTTATGTTTGGCTGTCACTGTTGGTTTTAGAGACACAAAACGCTTGGGCAATGCATCAGGTACTATCCACTGTCGAGTTACTTTCTATTTTTTAAGTTGCTTCTTTGCCATTTCTTACAATTTCTTCTTTTCTTCTCGAACAGGTTTGGCAGTTATAACTGTAATGCTGGTAACCACCTGCCTAATGTCCCTAGTTATAGTCCTTTGCTGGCGCAAAAGTGTGATCCTAGCCATCTGCTTCATATTCTTTTTTGGCTCCATTGAAGCGCTCTACTTCTCGGCTTCTCTCATCAAGTTCCTTGAAGGGGCTTGGGTTCCTATCGCCCTCTCGTTCATCTTCCTGATAGTTATGTATGTTTGGCACTATGGCACACTCAAGAAATATGAATTCGATGTTCAAAACAAGGTATCTATTAACTGGCTGCTTAGCTTGGGTCCTACTCTAGGAATCGTTCGGGTGAGGGGCATTGGTCTCATACACACAGAGCTTGTATCTGGGATTCCTGCTATCTTCTCCCACTTTGTCACAAACCTCCCAGCTTTCCATCAAGTCTTGGTCTTCCTTTGCATCAAATCTGTTCCAGTGCCTCATGTGAGACCTGAGGAGAGGTTCCTTGTTGGAAGAGTTGGGCCAAAGGCATACAGACTCTACAGGTGCATAGCAAGATATGGTTATCGAGATATTCACAAGGATGACGTAGAGTTTGAGAAAGATCTTGTTTGTAGTATTGCAGAATTCATCCGATCAGAAGGGCCTGGATGTGATGCACCAGTCGTCCGAAGAGAAGAATTTGACATAGGAACTGAAGGAGAGGAAAGCAATGAAAGAATGACTGTTGTTGGAACTTCTTCAACACAATTAGATGGTATAATAAAAATGCGCGAAGAATCAGACTTTTCTGGTACAGTGGGAACTTCAGAGCTGAGGGAAATAAGGTCTCCAGACAGGCCTAGGAAGAGAGTGAGATTCGTTTTGCCAAATAGTCCACAGATTGATAGAGCTGCAAGGGATGAACTGCATGAACTGATGGAAGCAAGGGAGGCAGGGATGGCATTCATACTGGGACATGCATACGTGAGAGCGAAGAGGGGATCGAGTTTGATAAGGAGAATTGTAATTGATATCGGTTATGATTTCTTGAGGAGGAACTCTAGAGGGCCAAATTACGCGCTGAACATTCCTCATGCATCCACTCTTGAGGTGGGGATGATCTACCATGTTTGATTTTGATTATAGAGAATAGTAATGTATTCAATGATTCTCTGCATTGAGTCATTGTATATGATAGATTAAAAGCTTTTGTGTTTTTTATAAATATCATCATATAAGGTTCTAAGCAATTGGTCCAAGATTTGATATCTCTGGAAAATATTAAAGATTGGTGAAAAAAACTATTACTACTCCTGCACTGTCACCAGAACAGAGAATGCTTCCTCCGAATGCTTGCTTAGCCATTATGAGTAACAAGCAGATGAGTGAATGAAGAAGCATGTGATTTTATTGAAGAGTGTCATTCAATGACAATTTTCAAGTTCAATCTGTTTTTGAGATGCTCCTCCACTTTAGACAATTTTCTTAGAGAAGGGATGAGAGGAAGTAACTGCTTGCCATATTGGAGTTGGAGCAACCATCACCTAAGAGAGACCCTAGTTTTGAGCCTTAGGCGACTTTTGAACTTTTTATTTTTTATTTTTTTATAATCGTGGATGTCAAAGCCAGTTTGTACTTATCTTGACTAATATGTTCCGAAGTTAATGGTAGGTTAAAATCTTTAGTGGCCTTAAGGAGACTTGAACAAGTAACATGATAGGTATCCAAGTCTAATAGGAAAGCCCAACTCAAAAGACCGGGGTTTGATATAATACGAGAACTTTAAGCTTAGGCACCACTCCACAATTCTCATAACCAATGCGATTGTATCATTACCCACCCTGTAGGTCGTGACGTCCCGCGACGACTCTCACCCTGATAACATCTCGGATCCTCGGGGGCACGAGTCCGTATAGCTATTTATGATAGGTACCTAAGCCTAAAGGAGAGTCTAACTCCAAAGACCGGTTTAATCGGCGGGAGAGCCTCTCAAACTTAAGTACCACTCCACAATTTCTTATGAAGCCGATGTGGAATCGTATCATTGTCCACTCCTAAAGAACTCGGACGTTTGCGGACGCCTTTCACTTTGGATAACTTTCACTCCATACCCTCTCTAGGGGCACCATGTAGTCCTTTCTCAATACATACCAGCTCTTAATGAAAGCAGCATTGATAGGTACTCAAGCATAATAGGAGCGCTCAACTCAAAAGACCAATCTAATAGGTGGGAGAACCTTTTAGCTTAAATACCACTCCATAATTTCTTATGTAGCCCATATGGGATCGTATCATAACCCCGTCCCAATACGTTACACCAAATGAAAAACTTTTGAACTTTAATAGCTCAATGTGGGCTACATTACTTTGGAAGAATATATCCCCTTTCCTTTCTTTAAGATTGTTTAGAAGTGAAGTTAATGGCAATACTATATAAATGTGTAACCTTGACAAGGAAAGGGACAAATGTCATGCGGGCACAGTGCCCATGAAAAAAAAAGCAATTGATTTGAGAAAGATGGTCTCTACATCACCTTGCAGCAAAGAATGCCTGCAGAATCCAGTTTCCCTACCATTGGAGATAAGCTGGAGACAGAATTTGATTTTTCATGACTCTCACGGTTTTTTTTTTTTTTCCCAAGTGGGTTTTGGTGGAGATCTATCAAAAGGGTTGTTAAAATGAACAGAAGAAATACCAGGGCTACATGATTAAAATAATGCAAAAGAGATGTGGTGATGATGACAAGATTAGGGGAGCTACTGGTCTTCATGATGCTTGCTGCAGAACTTAATGCTTTAAAGAAACCAAATCAGTCAAAGAAAGAGAGAATTACACTAACTTTCACTTCATTTGGCCCAAGATACCTGCCAAAGAGCACATGATAGAGTAAGGAAAGAAACAAAAAGAAGCAATCAAGTAAAGCATTAAAGAGAAACATAAACAGAATTAGAATAAGTAAAAGGTTAGAGGGTTATTAAAAGAGATGAGTGAAGCCACTCACCTTTATGATTGGAAATAAATTGGCTCCATGTATCAATTCCCAACCAAAAACCCACTAGGCCAGAATTTGGAAAACTCTATTCAAAACTGCAAACTGCAGCTTCTTGGGTGTGCACTAGGATCTGGGTTTGCTTTGCCTCTAACAGTTATATCAAAATACTCTTAGGAACTATTTATTTTTGGCCAATAAGTACTCCTCTAATTCAGAATTCATTCTATGATATTTCATATGGGGAAAAAAATGAAGGAACATCAAGATGAGAGAAAATACAAAGAAAACAAAGAAGGTTTTTGGTTATGATTTTATGACTACCCTTTAATGCATTAATATTTTATTGTCATATGATCTGGCTGTGTGAGCGTATGTTGTCTCCTTACAAGATCATTCCATAAAGATAAGAAATTTAAAAAAATAATTTTTTTTTTTGGAGTCCAAAACAGAGGATATGATACCCCTCTTTACTGAGGCCCTCTCTTTTGACTTTACCTTGTTACATTGAACTTCCATCTTTACTGTTGAGCCATGATCACTGTTTCTTGCTTTGTCTCTTTCATTTTCCTCTCTCCCTCTCTAGATATGCCTCCCAAAAAGGGATGTGCTGATTAGCACGTAAAAAGAAGCCAAACATTGTTTGGTGAGTATTATACTTGAGAGTGTTTCTGACGATTCCGAGCTTGAATCTTCATGTTTGAGCACTTATGTTGTTTGGGTTTCTGTTGAAACGAAAACAATGAGGAGCAATTTGGTCGGTTTATTTCTCATTCTCGTGGTTGTTTTTGGTGGGTTCTCCTCAGTCTCAGCCTCCCTACCTGCTGCAAGTGAGTATTAAGCTCCAGAACCCTTATGTTTCCTTGGCATTTTTCTCGCATTTTCTCATCTCTCTGCTTCAAATGCTTGGTCTTTACGTCAACTTTCAACTCTGCCTAAATGTTCATATTCTATTTTTTGGCAGAAATTGTTGGTGGAATTGTGTCCAATGTGATCTCTGCTCTAGTGAAGAGGCTGTGGTCACTGAAGTCTACCACCAACACAGGTATACATCCTTTACTGATCTCACATTTTTCTCTGTCTCTCTTTTTCTTCCGGTTATCCATACCTGTAGGCTAGACATTGCTCTCTGCAATTTTGTGGTTAATGGGCTTGATGGGCTTTCGATTTTTCAGCAATTTCTAGCCGTTCCAAGCTGAATTTTGAGAGTGGATATACTGTGGAAACCGTGTTTGATGGTAGTAAGCTTGGGATTGAACCATACTCTCTAGAGGTATCACCAAGTGGAGAGCTTCTAGTTTTGGACTCTGAAAACAGTAACATTTACCAAATCTCATCCCCACTCTCTCGATGTAAGCTACCTTTTTCTATAATCTTTAGGAATTGTTCTTAATTGAATGTGTGTGTTTGAATTCTATATAATTGTCTAAGTTCGATATTCCCAGAAAGTCGTGATCATTAATTGGTTTTAGTAAGTATGCCTTGATACCCAATTAAAGTTTTATATCAAGATTTGTTGTCTTGTATTTTTTGGCCTTTTGCAAGGACTTGGCTTCATTCTTTGAGGATCCTTATTTTCCCGTTTTCTTATTAGTTGTTTCTTCTAAGATCGTTTACTCAATCCTGACTTTAAGTTTTGACAAACTTTTGAAAAATGAGTTCCTTATTTGCTTTTGTTTAGCAGAAGACTCCACTTTTAATAGTACATTAGACCTTTTAGTTTTGTTTCTGGAGAACTAATTCCATCTTTTCGTGATTTGCAATCTTTCACTTTTGTGACGTAGTTTCTTCATTGGCACACTAGATTTGTTCTTCTGTCCTTGTTTCTCTATCTATCTATGATACTTTATCTTTCTTATCTAAATGAAGATTCTTGTGCACTTTTCTATTGTGCAAACTCATGGTTGTATCCTCTAATATTTTGGGAATCTCTTTGAGCTTCTACAAGAAGCCACCCCCTTTTAAGTTTTTGTTTTTTTTTTTTCAAATTTATAAATTCATTGAAATTTTTTGGTGAGGCCTTTGATCACCAGCTGCATTTCATTACCATGGCTTCTATTCTATATGGTTCAGGCAAAAAGAAGGTTGAGCCGGATTATGGTTTTGACTATGGTTCTCTCTCCTTGGTTTCTTAGTTGTTTGGGTACATTCTACCTGTGTTGTATGTTAAAGTTGATTGATGAACTGCAGATAGCAGACCCAAGCTGGTTGCTGGCTCGCCTGATGGGTACTGCGGGCATGTGGATGGGAAGCTAAGAGAAGCAAGGATGAACCATCCGAAAGGACTTGCAATGGATGAGCGAGGAAATATTTACATTGCTGACACTATGAATATGGCTATCAGGAAGATCAGTGATGCGGGTAAACTTTAGGTGTTTAATGATTGCTACTATCTTCTCAATCAATGTGTTCGAAACTTTGAAAATGTGTAGCTCTAGTTTTTCAACTAGAAATCACCCTTTTTCATTGATTCAAATCCATAAACTTGACTTTTTGTTTCAGTTAGCCTGTCATTCCATGTATATGCTGCTGTCTATTTTAGTGTTGTAGATGAACTAAATCCACAAACTGGCATTGAACCCGAAGATCTTCTTTATGCAGGGGTTACAACTATTGCAGGAGGAAAGTGGGGGCGAGGAGGAGGCCATGTTGACGGTCCAAGTGAAGATGCCAAGTTCTCGGGTGATTTTGATGTGGTTTACGTTGGAAGTAGTTGCTCTCTTTTAGTTATTGACAGAGGAAACCAGGCGATTCGGGAGATCCAACTTCATTATGAAGATTGTGCCAACCAGTACAATGGTAGTTTTCATTTAGGTAAACTCAGACTGCAAACTTTGTCATTACCATCACTTCTTCATGGTTATGGAAATTTATGAGGTGATTCTATCTTATTGCTGTTGCAGGGATAGCAGTCCTTTTTGCCGCAGTTTTCTTTGGTTACATGCTGGCATTGCTGCAACGAAGAATGGCAGCAATATTTTCTTCCCCATATGTGAGTGATCCAGCATTTTTTTACTATTTGTTTTTGGATCTCCATTTAAGGATCAAATTTCTTGAACTATGGTGAATATAATGAATCTTGAAAATGAAATGATTAATTGTTCATTAAATGCTCAAATCATTGGGAATACCTCAAAGTCATTCATGTTAAGTTCTTAATGGTTGGTCCAAATCTGATATGAGATTTCCCTATCAATCCTAGTCACAGACTATTCCTGCTAATGGAAACTTTTATGAATCTAGTGTAAGTTCATACTCATGTGTAAGTGTTTGATATGTTGAATTCTACTAGGAGTGATTAGATTTCAAGAAGGGCTAGAGAGGGAATCTCGTATCACATAAGACTAATTGTAAACCTTGAATCAGATCAGTGGAAATCCTTGCATCTGGGCACAGCCCCGTGGACGTAAGCAGTTGCCGAACCACATAAAATATTGTGTGCGTTTTTACTTTATTGCATATATCTTATATTTGCTATGCACACACAGCGTCCCAATTTCAGGAACTGTATCCAAGAACACATGCTTATATCTGTCAGTTATAAACATCTTTCTTGTTCATACTTTCTAGAATTCAAGCACTCCTGTGAAGAAAGGCATGCCTCCAGAATCATATCAGGGGCCTCATAAATCAGTCAGGCCCCCGTTAATCCCAACTGAAGACGAATATGAGAAACCAGATGAAGGGTTCTTTGGTTCACTTGGGAGGCTTTTCCTCAACACAGGTTCAACTCTGGGTGAAATATTTGGGGGATTGTTCTCGGGTTCTCGAAAGAAGCCATCCCACCATCATCAAATCCAGCAGCAGCAGTATGTGCAACCAAATATGCACTCAAATGGGTGGCCTATGCAAGAGAGTTATGTGATTCCAGATGGAGATGAGCCACCATCAATAGATTCCAGAGCTCCCACACCCAAGAAAACTTACCCCTTCATGACTCCTCCAGAATTGGAGAAGGCCCAACATTTCAGGCAAAGCCGGGCTTTCTACAGCAGTGGTTGGGATGGGAATTATCAACAACTGCAACAAAAACAGATGCAGCAAAAGCAGCAGTACCAGCAATACCAGCAGCAGCATCAAAAGCATTACTCATCGAATCCGCACACCTTCTATGAGCAGAGCTGCGAGACGAAAAATGAGATTGTCTTTGGAGCAGTCCAGGAGCAGGATGGACGACGAGAAGCTGTAGTGATAAAGGCTGTTGACTATGCAGATCCTATTTACAATCATCACAACATTCGACCTCGTCTCAATTACAAGGGCTATTCCCATGGCTACTGATCTTGTATCCTTCCTAAAAGTATTATATATGGGAAACTGGTTGATGATATTTTTGAAATGGAAGTAGGGATTGTACTTTTGATGTTCCTCTTTTTTTTTTTTTTTTTGTAAGAAGGAATGTTAGTTCTCCCAAGTTTCCTTCAGTGAATGAATGTATTACAATCTGTATCATCTTTTTATCAAATGAATCAAATATTGGTCACTTTCCTTTTACTTAACATGAAAATTTGGAAAAATAAGTCTGACAATTCAAACTTATTAAACTTTGGATTATAATTCATTGACTCCCAAAAGATTCATGATGCTTCTTTTGCAGAAACTACAGTTTGGCTGCCAGACTCTGGCAGGTTGATCTCTTCAATCTTACCAATGAACCCAGCTCATTTATCTTATCAACTCATCTCTTAGCTCTGAAAAGTTCATACCAGAGCAAGAACTTGGCTAGCCGAGGACCATTGTATTATGCATTCTGAAGGTAAATTGGCTGTTGTGATCAGTGGCACAATCACCGAGGCAGGCGACCGGCTTCCCCACAATGAATCAAGATCACATGTATTCTGATGGGGACCAGATAAAATCACAGCATCAGTCCATTGAGTAAAAACAAGCGATGATGATGAAGACAAATGACTGAGCAGTTTTCTGTTTTTTCTTGCTGAATTCTAATAACTCAGTGCCTAATTTTCTGCAGAAATATACAACTGTATCTCTGTATTCATGGGAGCAACAGCAAGACTTTTATCTTACATGGAAAGGTAAAGGATTCCCATATGAATTCCTTAATCATCTGTAGAAACACTTTTCATTATTGAAATAACCTCAAACAAGGCCAGAAAAATGGAGGAAAATGCGTACAAGTAACTCAAATTTCAGAAAAATAATTGAAAAGTATCAGTAGACACACAACATCTGCAATAAATTTTCTGATCTTCATTTACCAGTAAATGAATAACAGAACAATGGATGATATGAATAACAGAACAATGGATGAACAAAAGAATAGTATACATTCACTGGTTTCTGTACTTTTTTTTTACAAGTAAATGTAGTTTTCTCCATGATTTTCTTCGTACAGAGAAAGCAAAGCTAAGAGTCCATTAATGGCGTGCGCCATTAACAGAGGAATGACCTTCCCCAGGGCTGGGGCCAGAGTTCTTGATACCCCAGAGGCCAAGAACTTCAACATACTGGTTAGCCCTCTCCATTAAGGTAGGAACTGACTTCACCATGGTGGTCTGGCCATGGATGGGGCGAGCTTGTATGCCGGAACAGAGCATGATGATGGTGATGAAGAAGAGACCTGAGAAGAGGGTCTTCGCCATGAATGAATGAAGAAAATGTAGAAGATGATTGTATTCTTTTCTATGGAGATAGATGGCTATGGGGTCTGTAATCTGTATATATTTATAGAAAAAAGTTGGTATCCATGTTTGACTTCAAATGAAGAAAAAAAACGCCTTGTTCAAACTAGTACTGTGGTTTCTTAACAAGGAAGGTGGCGAGAAACTCATGGTTGTTAAAGAATTGGTGTTTGGAGACTCGGAAAATGGAATTTTCCTCGGAATTTCTCTGTTTTCTGTTTCCCAAATCTTTGCATGTTGGCTAATATACTCAATCCGACGACCATATTTTTGGATTATTACTTAAATTGTTGGGAAAAAGTTGTACATTTGCCAGTAAACCTTTGAAAACATGTGAATGACTTTTTCTTGCGTGTATATGTGAATGAGTGATCAGTCAAGTTGGACGGTTGATATGCTGACTCGTCTCTTAGATTAAGATCAACAACCAAAAAAAAGTCAAATTCACCTAACAAATTCTCAAAGAAAATATTTATAAGAATTAAAATTTTGAACATAAGGAAGTGAAGCTTGACTAGAACAGTTCTTAAATGCCCTGTAATATTTGGAAAAAAAAAAAATTATTATAGAATAATGTAAAGTTGTTATTTAGCATAGACTATATTTTTTTAGATGACTTTTTTTTTTTCCTTATAAATTTGTAAAGAAATAAGACAGCTAGAATCTGTCGGCCTTGAAGTTCAAAGAGGTATGCATGTTCCACTTTGTTTGTACCCATAAAACTCTTTTTAAAATTTAGGGTTGTTGGAACTTAGAAGATGGATTTATTTTAATATTTACTATGATTTTTTTTAATTTTATTTTCCATTTTTTTCTACACGTTTGTAACGAACAAGGCTATTTTTTTAAGTAGAAATTTCAAACTTGTCTTTCTTTTGATCTATTATTATAAGCTCCTTAAACATGGAAAGCTTTTTCAAAATGAGGTGATTGGACAACCCTTTTTTCACATGTAAGAAAAGCGCACATCATATAGAAATTGAATTAGGGTTCATTTATTTTCTTGACAACCAATTAATCAATCATAGAATTTTAAATCAATTTGATATGTTTCATAATCAGCCATTCATTTCTAGACATTTAAGGTGGGTAGATCATTCTAGCCACTCATTTTCCTTAAGTAAGAGAGGTAATTTTTGTTTTTTTTTTTACCTGAAATCACCATTTACACCTCATATAAATTATTTTCTTTAAAATAAATATTATTCCATATAAATATAAGTTTTATCTTGTTTTTCATGATTATAGGTACTCTAGTCATTATCAAATTTATAGGCTTTTAGCCGATAATTTTCAATTAGGAGGGGAATGTTTATATAATTTTTAATCGAGTTTTTAGATTTGTTGTGAGTATCGTGACCTTTAGGCCTAGACCTACTACTCAATAGGCCCAACATCCGCACACAAGCCCACTGCCTGGCCCGCATCATGAAGCGGCCCAAGACAGTCTACCGTATTAAAACCATGCGGGCGGGAACTAACCAGATGGTAGAGTCCTAAACCCCATTTACAATCCTGAGTCCCCCAGCCGGCCATCCTACCGCATATGGGAAGTTTGTTATAGATAAATATATTAAGGAGGAAATCACACGCAAGATATTTATCCACAGATCTCCCAGTATTCAAATCTCATATGTCTCAAAAACATAAATCCTTAATAAGGGAGAATTAGTCATTGATAAGGAAATAGAGATTTTATCACCAAAATCACGAGATTATCTTCCCTATAATCAAGGAGAAATTCGAGTATAAAACAGAAAGACTCCACACGAGGGAAATGTATACAATTCCAACTGCGCGAACTCCCTTCTTCCTCTTTTCCATCCTTTTGCTGACTTAATCATCGGAGAAGCGCGCACACCGCCTCCCCCGACCGCCCCCCCCGCTCTCTTCTTTACGCTACATCGCTACCGTCGACGCCCCAAAGGTTAAACGATCCAAATAACAACAATTTGCGCCTTTTGTGGGAATTGAGCAAAGAAATCTGCGTCGGCTTGACTCGCGAAGCTTGGCTTATTAACTTTCTAAGTAACGCCGTCACGAGTAGCTACCGACGGTTCCCTTTCCACATTTGTTAAATCGACATGAATTTACAATGTCAGCGACTGATAATCCCCAATTCTTCGAAAAGGTAATTCGCTTCATTAAGCGTCGAACGCTGGAGAAAAACAAGAGGAGGCGAAAAGACGGATGGGGGTGCGAGGATTACATTTGAACATCTGCTGGCGCCAAATGTCGTTTGTAGGCTAAGTGGGCCAGATCTTGGCGAAAGAAGCGTGCGAGATATTAGTGTGGGCGCAACCGCTCGCGATAAAGGAAAGGAGTCCATCGTCCCTGATGATGTAGATACCCCGAAAGGCGATAGGTTGTCCTCGATGGCTCGCGAGCCTCGCCCGTAAAGAAGTAATAGAATTTGGGTCGCCTTAGGAACACTTGCATCGCCTGCGTTGTGCAGATGTGGCACGTTTAGTCGGGCGAGAAGCGGCGGGGTGGGACCGGTGACCGGCGCCGGACGGCGTGCGCGTGCCCGCGAGTGTAATGCCACCCATCTTGCCAGTATGCCAGCCTTGATGCAGGGACTCGCTCACACATCGCCTCTGACAGCTATTCGGATCAGAAGCTGACATGCTCTCCTCTCCTAGGCGACACATTCGCCATTCCTGAGCCACCATTGGTTGCCATACCCGACTTTCACTATGTCGTGACTCTTGACCACTTCACGATCACATGCTCCATTCTGATCTAGCGATGACTTTGAATGGTGGCCTTCTTCCATCTGAAGTTTTCCCGGAGCTAGTTTCGACCTTGCACTAGCTGGTTCATTAGCTCGCGAAGCTGATAATCGTTTAATGAACTTTGGTGGCGTTCATCCCATTTCCCTTTTATGCTTAGTGTCGAGGAAGAGGAATATTAGTTCCTTACAAACTATTTCGAAACATGAAGAAGAGTCCATATGGGACTTCACACGGAGGTTCGGGCAAGCCATCCAACAAATAGAATTTTATAACATGGATGTAGTCCTTCAGAACTTCGGGAGAAGCTTCGCGCCGTCAACTCCCTTCTTCCACTCGTTATTTCTAGACCCGCTAGCAACAATGGAAGAGTTATATAGGCGGGGCGACCAGATACTCGCGTTGAAGAAGGACATATCTAAGCGGCAACCGGGGAACTGACCGCGATCCTGAACAAGTAGGCTAAGAAAGATAACCCGGCGGGAATAGTCGTCCGCGTCGAGGAAGGTGAGCGAAGACAGCGACCTGAGCAGTCATAAAGGAGAGAGTCCCCCTAATTCACCCTCCTAAATATCTCGTACGAAAGGTTGTTGCCCCTCATTCTCAACCTACCAGATTTCAAATGGCCTACACCCATCCAGATGGATCATTCTCAGAGAAACAAATCCTTGCAATGCAATTATCATAGGGACCATGGACACAAAACCAACCAGTGTCGAAGTCTAAAGTTCCTAGTAGAAAAGCTTATCAAGGCAGGACACCTCAGAAGATACCTCAGGGAAGTAAATTAGGGGGTGGAGTCGGGCTGACCCACGTAAATTCTGACCAATCAGGTGGCCAGTCGGAACCCCAGACGAGCCGTAAAAGCGCTATATCTTTGGCGACGGTGATGGCCCGTTATCAATGAACGTCGGCGAAGAAACTTCGTCGGGCGCTACGATTAAGGCCGGGGTAATCTGTGCACGAAATCGGCCCGAGGAAGTGACCCAATATATGACCCCATATCCTTTCCTTCGGTTAATTCAAATAGGGTCAGTGTGCCTCACTATGATGCCCTGGTACTCACCCTTTGTATTAATGGTTTTGATGTGCATAGGGTGCTGGTGGATCCGGGCAGTGCGATGTATTTACTGCAACTTCCAACCTTCATACAAATGAAGCTTTCTTCTAACATGTTAAATTCAGTCGAGTGAATCCTCTCTGGTTTCAACGGAGCAGCTATAGCAACGTTAGGAGATGTCACACTTCCTATGAAAGTTGAGCCAATCACTCAACGGGTTTTATTCTCAATAGTCGAGGACTTGGGGCCTTACAATTTCATAGTAAGCCGGACCTGGCTGCACTCCATGAAGGTTATGCCTTCAACGTACCACCAATGGTAAGCTATCTAACAAACATTGGGCAGGTTGACCTTTTAAGTAGCCAGTTGGTTGCACGGCAGTGCTATCAACTGTCCATGCAGGAGCAAAGAGGGAAGTGGGATTCCAAATAGCCTCCCTTAGACGATCAGACCCACGCATAGCAATCACAGTATGTCGTCTAGATCAGGGTGGAAGAAAAGAACCCGACTGTGGATCCATTGGAAGAAGTGGAGTTTTACGGACCAGAGAAGTTCACTTACGTTAGCTCCCTTCTATCCAATGAAGAAAGGGAGCAGTTACAACTCACGTTGCTGCGCAATATATATGTATCGCTTGGAGACACTATGATATGGTTGAGATAAATCCGATGGTGGCTTCTCATAGTGTTGGAACATCCTCATTCGCGAGCCCGATAAAAGCCCGGTAGAGTTCCATCGGATCGACATCGAGATCATTCGGTCGTAGACAATCTTCTAGCGACGGGTTTATAAAGGGAGGTAAAGTACCCCGAATGGTTGGCCAATGTGGTGGTGGTATCGAAGAAAGGTGGTAAGTGGTGTGTATGTGTAAACTTCACCGACCTCAATGAAGCATGTCCCAAGGATAGCTTCCCATTGCCGTGTATATATCAAATTGTGGATGCAACAATCGGGCTTGGTATTCCTTCATTTCAGGACGCCTTCTCTGGATACCATCAGATTCCTATGCATCCGCCTGACATGGAGAAAACAACCTTCATTACACTACGGATTGTGCCTCTTTACACCAGCGTGTCTTAGATTGAACTAAGCGAGGCAACTTATCAAAGGATGGTGAACAAGATATTCTAACAGCGATAGGTAAATCTGTGGAGGTTTATATCGATGATATGCTCGTTAAAATCGAAAGGCATGATCACCTGAGGCATCTACGAGAAACCTTCAGGTACGATTTGCGAACCTGACATGAAACTTAACCCTTTGAAGTGTGTGTTGGGTGTCAGCTCGGGAAAATTCCTGGGTTTTATGGTAATGCAGATGGGGAGTAGAGTTAATCCATCCGACTCGAGGCCTGATGGATACCGGACTCTCGCCTCGAAGGGTACAACGATTGTTGGCGGTGGCGACCCTTGGGCGGTTCATATCTCGTTTCACAAATCGTTTGCAGTCGTTCTTTGCCACCTTAAAGGGAGCCTAGCAGGCCAACTAGAATCAAGAATGCGACCATGCACTTACAACAATCAAACAATATCTCACCGAACCACCAGTTCTTGCTAGCCCTGAAGCCAGTGACATGCTCTATCTTTACTTGGCAATCTCAGAAATCTCGGTGAGTGCAGCATTGTTCAAAGAAGATGAAAACTGGAAGCAGGGACCTATATTCTTCGTAAGCAAGTCCTGTCCGAGGCAGGAACCCGATATACCCGTCTCAGGCAGACGACACTGGCTCTCCGGGTAGCTGCTAAAAAACTTCGTCCCTACTTCCAAGCGCACCATATCATTGTACTTACCAACCTCCCTCTAAGAAGCACTATACACCAAGCCACTATGTCGGGCGGATGGCTGATAATTGATTGAGTTGAGTGAGTTCGGTATTTAATATAAACCTTGCCTGGCGTTAAAGGGGCAAATACTGGCCGACTTTTTAGCAGAAATTCCTCAATAAGAAACAAAATTAGATAGCTCCAGCTGGTGGACCCTGAATGTGGATGGCGCTTCACGACCAGGCAGGCCGGAATTTGGAATTGCAACTAAAGCCGTCGGAAATAGAGCGGGCCGTACGTTTGAATTTCCTTCCAATAACGGTGAATATGAAGCAATCATAGTCGGGATCGACCTTGCAATCTTTGTATACTCAGAAAAAATTCTCATAAGAAGCGACTCTCCGTTGGTGGTAGGGCAAGTAAATGGAGAATATGAAACAAGAGACCAACGTATGACCAAGTATGTAAGTCTGGTCAACCTACGACTGGGAAGCTTCATAGCTTGGTGATTGGAGCATGTCCTAAGAGATTCAAACGAAAAGGTAGACACTTTGGCAATTGTGGTCGCATCCTTACCAATAAAAGAAACGGTGCTCCTCCTCATCTACTACCATTAAGAGTGGTAATTACTACCGGCCAGATTAAACAAAATGAATGCGAAGCGTGTCCTTAGATGATAGTCCGCTATTTAGCTCGCGGGAGGCTGTGGGATAACGGGCGAGGCCCGAAGATCTGGGTCCCGACCGATTCTCCCTCATGAACAGTCAGCTATATAAACGGTCCCTGGACAGGCCCTACCTTAAGTGCCTTACTCACTAGCAAGGACAGTATGTATTGGTAGAACTCCATGATGGGGTATGCAGAAATCATCCAAGTGGCAGAACGTTGGCCCATAGATCTCATACCCGAAGCTACATTGGCGACCATGCGCGTGAATGCGGTCGCCTATGTCGAAGTGTAGGCGGTTGCCGGCCCGACGGGCCCCGTTTCAAGGTGTCGGCTGGAACCTAGCGACCATGCGAGCCACGTGGCGCCCCGGCTCGGCATCGGTGTCAGCGAGGTGTCATTATTATTATTATTTATTTTTATTTTTTATTTTTTCTTATAAAACATAAATTTTAAGGCATTCATTCGTATAATGTTAAACATTTAGCATGCTTATATTTTATGCTTGTGGTTACAAAATATATGCAAAGCTCCATATATAAGTGTTCGACATTTACAATATTTACATTGCTTATAAAATAAACAAAAATACATATACATTAGGCCAAAATGGTGCTTGCGATGGTTACTAGTGATGTGTTGACTTTGACTACGATGCAGTTATGTTGTCACATGGTTTCTGTGCATGCACCAGCGGATGAAGCAACCGTCTTCAGGCTTTATAGCTTGAGTGGGGTCTTCATTAGACGACCTAATAAGAATTATCTCACTATAGATACATACACATATACTTATGACAAATATATGTTTACATATACTTATCCATTTCTCATATCTATTTTCATAACATGTTTCATTTCTTATCATATTTAATATATTTTTTTAAGTATTAAATACTACTGACTTTCTTATTATTTAGCATAATATATCACATCATGTCCAGCATGGCGTCATATCTTACCATATCGTATAAATTATGCTCGTATAAATCTTATTTGTATATACTTGTCATTTCTTTTATGTTTCGTACTATAAACCTTGGAAGTGGATACGAGAAATAACTGTGTACTGAAGGTACTATCAGCATCTGAGACAATTGATCTCTGTTCTTATGACGAAGCGGGGCCGTTATAATGATCAAAACGGGATCTATGTCATTGACCCAAAAGAGGCCGCGATATCTATAAAGCGCTATCTTTGCGGCAAGCTGTATCCTATAGACATGTCTATCTATCCGAGCTACTTTCGGTCATGCATGACCCGATCGGTTTATTATATTTTAACGATCTTTGGTGTATTAGAAAAAGATATCTACAGATATGAATAATTCTTGATATCGTGTATGCTGAGATATTAATTATCAGTCATCTATTATAAACATTTAGCGGAACTTTTTCATATAACAAATTATACGTGTATTCTTTTTTGCTTTCATATATGATACATTTATATAACCTTTATACAATTTCAATTTCCATAGCGGTCTGCCTAAACAATTCGGCTTGACTCGATCCATTTCGAGCTATAATTTGGTAACATATGAGGGGTATTTAGAAAGTGATCTTAACTCAATATATCCTATATCTTAAGTTTTTTTATGGTTCGAATCTGTGTCATTTTTGGACTTTTAATTTAGGAGTGTAGTCTAAACATTAGAACTCTCTGAGCGATTTCAGAGCAGAATGGAATTGTGTCCTCTATTGAAAATTTCTAGGAACATTAGAGCATAATTTGATATACTTTCTTCATGAAATTTGTTCTCCCCGGATATACAGCTTATCTGAAATTTGAATTATCTCATTTAGATGAGTATAACTCGAGTTATGATTTAAACAAACGGAATTACTCCAATTCATGAGACTATTATAAGACAGATTTTAGGGACCTAATTGTTCCCTTACTTTGACGAATTTTCTGGGTCCAATGGGGTCCAAATTTAGATACACTTATTTCAGGAAGATTTGTTATCCCAGAAGTCTAATTTACCTAGAAATTTGAATCACTCAATTTGGATGAGTGAAACTTCGACTTATCTTTAAATACCCAGCCCCATTCCAAAACCAGCGTATAAGAAAGTGACTGAAAACAAAGCGCCGCGTGAATTTTAGGTATGTGGGGTCCCGGAATTGCATACACCTATTTCAAGAAGATTTGTTCTCCTAGAAGTCTAGTTTAGCCATAAATTTGAATAACTTAATTTGGAAGAGTGATGACTAAGTTATGGCAAAAAAAACGCAGTTTAAAAAAAAAAGCGAGCGTCTCTATAAAACCCGACATTTCTGCCACAAAAAAAATTTTCTCCATTGAGAATGACTTGTAATAAACAGCCAATTCGAGCAAGGATTCTACATAAAAAAAGGTATTTCAAACTTCCAAACAAGTATCCATACAAAATCCTAACAAGTTCCATACAAAATTCAATACACAAATTCAAACCAAAATTCCTTACATATCCATACCTTGATTTCTTCTTCTTCTCTTCTCTTCTCTTCTTCTTCTTCTTCTTCTTCTTCTTTTCTTCTCTTCTCTTCTCTTCTCTTCTCTTCTCTTTTGTCTCAACCGATTTACCCTAACAAAAGCAAAAAAATGAATTCATCTTAAAGCCATGTTTGGCTTTATCCAATTTTGCCTAATTTTTCCCCTTTTTGCATTTTGGTCCTTCATTTCATTTTATTCTCAATTTAACTTATCAAAATCCTACTTTGGCATACAATGTTTTCTTCTTATGTCATTTGGGTCCTTAATTGACAATTTACTAATTTACCCTTGACTTTTGTATTAATTTCTGGTTTTGCTTATTTTATTTTTAACATTATTTTATTCCAGAAAAATATACACTTACTTTTGTTATATCCTAAACATGTTATAAAACGATTAGAGCATAATTTGGGGTGTTACAACTCTCTCTCTCTCCCTCCCCCCCCTCACCTTAAAAAGAATTTCGTCCTCGAAATTCATACTTGAATCGAAGAGTTGCGGGTACTGCGCTCTCATAGTTGCTTATGGCCCAAGTAGCTTCTTCCATGTCATGGTGTTGCCAGAGCACTTTCACTAACTGTACTTGCTTATTCCGCAACTGCTTCACCTCTCGAGCCAGAATAGCTTTTGGCTTCTCATCATATGAAAATTTGTCTGTACTTGTACTTCTTGCACTGGTAGTATGTGTGACCCATCAGAACGGTATTTCCGAAGCATAGACTCATGGAACACATCATGAAACTTGGCTAACTCTGGAAGTGCCAGCGGAGTAAATAACAGTCGATTCTCAAAAGCCATATAGGCCAATGAACTGGACTCAAACTTCTTCCCCAAAATCAGCACTTTCCTCCATGGAGATACATTTGAGAACACCTTATCACCCACTTCATATTCAATGTCCTTCATTTTCAAATCGGCATATGACTTTTGTCGATCACTGACAGCCTTTAACCTTTTCTGAATAACCTGAACTTTTGCTTTTGTATCTTTTACCATGTCTAGACAATTCACTATATACTCATTCAATTATGTCCAACACATAGGAGTTCTACATCTCCGGCCATACAAAGCCTCATATGGTGTCATGTCAATGCTTGATTGATAACTGTTGTTATAGGAAAATTCTATCAATGGAATATACCTATCCCAACTTCCAGTGAATTCTATTACACATCCCTGAAACATATCTTGACATGGTCAACCTCTCGGATTGTCCATAATGCAATGGGTGGAATGTTTATGCGAAATTGTAGAGTTCCCGAGGCTGCGTAATTCCTTCTAGAATCTCGATGTAAATCGCGGATCTCTATCGAACCCTGATAAACAACTGACACACCATGTAATCGCACAATCTAAATACATATAACTTTCGGTTAGTCGATCCATAGAATAGTCCATCGCTAGGTATAAAATGGGCCTGAATTTGGCGAAACATCACAATCACCCAAAACGAGTCATGTTTTTGTTGCGTGAGAGGAAAACCCGACACAAAATCCATGGTAATGTTATCCTACTTCCATTGAGAATTGGAAGGATTCAACGAGGCTGCTGGAACCGTTGACGACTTGTTGACACGCCAAACATTTAGACACGTACTCTGTCACATCTCTTTTCATTCCTTTCCACCAATAATTCTGTTTCAAATCCTGGTACATCTTATTACCTCCAGGATGCATGGTAAATGTCGTATTATGAGCTTAAAATAGTAACTTTTTCTTTAGCTCTTTATTATCTGGCACACATAATCTGTTATGGAAATTCAAACTTCCAGTTTCTTTAACTGAAAATCAGTCTTATCACCATCTCTGACCATTTGTACCTTTTTCTGCATCTCTTCATTATTTTTCTGAGCATCTATAATCATTTGCTTTAAAACAAGCTGCGCTTTTAATTGAGCTAATATAGCTCCATCAGATACTATTCTCCACTCACTGCGTTGTATTAACAAAGCTACCATTGCCTTTCTACTTAAGGCATTTATACATAAACTTGGGGTAGCGGTAATCCTATTGTCTGATGATAATCTTTGAACAACTCCAACCACCTCCGTTGTCTCAAATTAAGCTCCTTATGCGTTAACAAATTGAGAATTTTATGATCTATATAAATTATGCATTTTTCACCATATAAGTAGTATCGCCATATCTTCAAAGCAAATACTACTACAGCCAATTCCAAATCATGTGTAGGATAATTTTGTTCATGTGAAAAACTCAACTATCGAATGCGCAAAGCCTACTTTTTCCATCTTAGTTAACACATCCCAAACCAATTTTGAAGCATCACTATCTGGTATACTCTTTGCACAGGTGAAATGCAGTCAATCTTTTGGTCACTTGACCAACATTTTCTTCAAATTTGCTTAAAACTATCTTGACATTTATGCATCCTCCAAACTTTACTCATTTCTGAGTAATTTAGTGAGTGCGAAGCTATAACCGAAGAATCCTTCATAAATCTTCTATAATATCCAGCTGAGCCAGAAACTTCTCACTTTAGTGACTTACTTGAGGCGGTTCCAAAATCTGCGACTTCAATCTTACTTCGAGGTCAACTCTTATACCCCTCGGCCGGACACAATAGCTTTAGGAATGAAACTTCTTTTAGCCAAAAAATCACACGTGCTAAACAGCATACAACTTTTCTCTCTAAGTCACGTAGAACTATTTTCAAATCTTTGCTCATGCTCCTGTCTATCTCTGGAATACACCAATATGATGATAAGACATGGCAAGTGATCTAAATAGTGTGAAACACCTTATTCATCAAATTCATGAATATTTGTCGATTGCATTAGTCAACCCAAATGGCATTACGAACTCATAATGGCCGTATGTCGGGTTACGAGCGTTGTCTTCAACACATCAACATCTTTCACTCTTAGCTGATAGTACCTTGATCGCAGGTCTATCTTTGAGAAGACACCCACTCCTTTTAACTGATCAAAGAGATCTTCAATTCTCGGCCATGGGTATTTGTTTTTCACTGTCACCTTATTGATTTGCCGATAATCAATACACATCCGTAGGGTGCCACCTTTATTTTTCACGAACAAAACAGGTGCACCTCAGGGAAACAATGGGTCGGATAAACCCTTTATCTGGAAGCTCTTGTAGTTGAATATTTAGCTCTTTCAATTCAATTGGAGCCATCACCACATGTGGTGCCCTAGAAAGTAGGAATTTGTTCCATTAAAATCTCAATAGATAAATCCACTTCTCTTACAAGTGGAATACCAGGTAACTCTTCGGGAAACACATCCAAAACATCTTTCATAACCATAATATTTTCCAATTCTATTTGACATCTTTTAGAGTCAAACACCAAAGCCAAAAAGGCCTCACATCCTTTTCTAAGCAATCGTCGGGCTTGCATAGCTGAAATCACATTGGACATTGGGCCAGACCGAACACCATGTATAATCACTTAAGACTGATCAAAACATCTAAGCGGCCCTCTTTGTCTTTTATCACAATCAATTATAGCCAGTGTTTAACAACCAATCATTCCCAAAAATCAGTAAATTCACGAAATGGTAAAGCAATCAAATTAGCAGAAAATTCCCTATCATGAATAATTATAGGGCAATTCTTATACACTCTATTCACATGACATTGTGCCCTAAAGGACTGGTTACATGCATATCATATGATAATTGCTCCACTGTTGTCATCTTATCGAACACATGCTCAATGCATACATATGAATGAGTAGATCCAAGGTCTATTAATGCATGCATTTCAATATCATAAAGAGAAATTATACTATCCTAGTGCATCCTAGTCACCACGAGCCTTCATAGCATATGCTCGTCTTTGGCGTTGAGCATAGAGACGATCTGTGTGTCTGACACTTGTGCCTCCTCGTCTACATCGCGGCTGGCCCCCTCGACCTCTACCTCTATCTAGAGTAGAAGGTGATGTCGTGGACCTCCCTCTGCCTAGAGGATTCCTATTGTCCACTTGACTCACTGAGACCGTTGCCATAAAATATTCGGTCTTCCATCTGACACTCTCCACAATCAACTGTCTGCAAACTCCCAAATGTCGTCGATGTCAATGAGGGCACTTTGGAGTTTCTCCTAGTCTATTGAAGCACCTCTGCAATACTAAGTACTCTTTTGTGTTCCTTGTCTTCTTCCCTTGCATTGCAAAACTATGTATAACTCGAGTTTGGGACTCTACGCTCTTTACCCAAGGAGGAAGAAGCTCCTCTAGGAAGCTTTCTCTTCTCAAATCTTTCTCTACTGCTTGCCTCAGATTTCTCCACTTTCATTACCGCTTGAACCAACTAATAGAAATTTACTTGTTGGAGTACGAATCCTGGGCGCGAGATATCTTTTTATGGACTCGTTAGTCCATCCCTCAAACCTACCTACATAAATGTCTCGGTGAGGGCCCGGTCAGTGCGTACTTGCTAAGATGGGCGATTCTTTCTCATATTCCACCAGCGATAAGTTCCTTTATGGTCGGGGCGCTTCCACTTGGTCTCCACATACATATCGAGACATATTTGGCCACGAACTCTGGGCGAAAAACTCATGGTATGGGATCACGGGAGCCTCGGACTCCTCGACACTAGCTACCATTCATAAGCGCGCCTTACAGTGAAGCGCACATATCACTCCTCTTTGATCGGGAGGCCATCTCACCTCCTCCACTATTCTTTGCGGCTTACGACCCGAATTGACTTTATCGAACTCTTCCATGTTTGACCATGGAATTCTCATTCGCCATCTTCTTACCATATCTATATGGGCTTTGAATTCTCCAAATCTCTCAACACAGACCATGTCTGAAATATCCTCAGCAAGGCTTCATTGGGCTCGGTTGGGGCATGACTCTCACTTTTAGCAGTTAGGATCGAGTGGGCAACCAGCGATCTCACAGGTTAACACTCTCCATTGCTTATGACTAAATTCGGACGATCCATCTATACAAAACACAAAGACATCCACATCAAGCCAACACATTACTAAACACATGTTTTTCTATCACATACTCTATTCCAGAGCCACCTAAACCTTGGCTCTAATACCACTAACCTATGAAGCCCCCAACTTGGCACATGGTGTCAACCGTTTAAGCTTATTCATTCATATAATGTTAAACATTTAACTTGTACTATATTTTGTAGCAGCAGATTACAAAATATGTACAAGCTCCTCTCATCGATGTTCCAACATTTACAATATTTACATTGCTTACAAAAGAAACAAAAATACATATACATTATACCCGAATGGTCTTCGGTGGTTACTGGTGATGTGTTGACTTTGATTGGCGATTGATTGTCACGTCTGTTCCACTCTTACACACGTACCTATACGGATGGAAACCATGGTATAGCTTATGACTTAGTGGGAATGAAAACTCTTCAGTGGACCTAATGAGGATAAATGACTATAGTGCATGCCATACGTATGACAAATATAACATTTACATATCTTATCCATTTCGCATATCTGTGCAACATGTTTATTTCTTATCATATTTCATATACTTTTCGTGTCAAATCACCTTGCAACTTTTCTTGTATTAGCACATAAATCTTATCGTAGCATGTGCGAGTGTTATGCTTCTCATATCATGTCATATATCATATACATCTCATTTGCGTATCTTGTCATTTGCTTTATGTTTCTTACTGCATAAACCTTAGAAGTGGATACGGAAAAAGAACTATATCTGCCCCAGAAGATCTTGTATCTTGTGCGAGGCAGTGATCTATATATGACCAAAATAAAGATTAGTTATAATGATGGCTTGAGATTTATGTCATCCCATTGTGAAGACTCAAAATCTCATAAGTATCTTTATTATTTGTATCCTATAGAGCATGCCTATCTATCCAACTATTCGATCATGCATGATTCATCCGGTTTATTATATTTTCTTAACAATCTTTCGAATTATTAGAAAAGATATCATATACATGAATAACTATTGAAGTAATAATATACACTTATGAATATTTCATTATAAAATAATCTCTTATAAACATTTAAATTTGTATTTTTCTGTAACAAAAATTATACGTGCATATTTCCTTGAGCTTTCATATAATAATACACATTTATATAACCTTTATACAATTTCAATTTCACTGTAATTACCTTAACAGTTCAAGGCATCTCCTGATCATTTCGACTACAAGTTTAGTGACTGTAAATGGAATTGTTAGAAAGTGATCTTCTAACAAATATACCTCTATATATTGAGTTTCTGTGGTTCCAAAAATCATGTCATTTGGACTTTTAATTTGGGAGATATGGTATAAACATTCCGAATTGCTCCTAGACAATTTCCAGGAACAAAATTTGGAATTGTGTCCTATATTTGAAAATTTTCTAGGAACATTAGAAATATAATTTGACCATACTTTCTTCATGAAAGTTGTTCTCCCAGATGTCTAGTTTGTAAAGAAATTTGAATCATCTCATTTAGATGAGTATAACTCAAGTTATAATTTAAACAACCGGAATTACTCAGATTGGAGGCTGATGCAGGCAGTTTCGAGGACCTAATTGTTCTCTTACTTTGGCCGAATTTTAAGGTCGATGGGGTCCAAATTTGGATACACTTATTTGGGGAGATTTGATATCTGAAGTCTAATTTATTTAAATTTGAATCGCTCCAAGTTGGATGAGTTAAACTCCAACTTATGGCCTAAATGCCAAAGCTGTTATGAAACCAGCTGTGTCCCTTTGGGGAGTGAAGGCGCAGGAGAACTTTAAGCTTTGTAGAATTTTCTGGGTATCTTTGAGGTCCAAATTTGCATACACCTATTTCAAGAAGATTTGTTCTCTGAGAGTCTCAGTTTATCCATAAATTTGAATCATAATTTAGATTAACGGCAGCCAGAGTTATCATCCAAAACAAAAACATGAGTTAAAAAAAAAACGGATGGCATCTTACTTAAGCATGACATTTACCTCTGAGTACTCCTCCATTGAGGACCACAGCAAACAAACAACCATTCAAACAAGGATTCTACACAAAAAGAGGTATTCCAAACCTCAAAACAAGTATCCATACAAAATCCTAACAAGTTCCATACAAAATTCCATACCCAAATTCCTTACATATCCATACCTTGATTTCTTCTTCTTCTTCTTCTTATATTCTTCTCTTCTTCTCTTCTCTTCTCTTCTCTTTTCTCTCAACCGATTTTCCCTAACAAAAGCAAAAAAAATGAATTCCTCTTAAAGCTATGTACGACTTTATCCAATTTTGCCTAATTTTTCTCCTTTTTGCATTTTGGTCCTTCATTTCATTTTATTCTCAATTTCACTTATCAAAGTCCTACTTTGGCATACAATCTTTTCTTCTTATATCATTTGGGTCCTTAATTGGCAATTTACCAATTTACCCTTGACTTTTGTATTAATTCCAGTTTTGTATTTGTGCCTTAAACATTATTTTATTCAGGAAAATATAAATTCTTTTTTTATTATACCTAAACATGTTATAAAGCATTTGAACAATTTACAGGGTATTACACCACTAGCCTTTACTCAGTGGGGAATGGACGCCGTAGAGGCCATTACCTACATCAGTTAAGAAGAAGCTATTACTAGTAGTGACAGGCTATTTCAGCAAATGGATAGAAGCCAAAGCCTTTTCATCATCAAAGAATAAGGAGTTGTTTAGTTTGTATGGAAGGCATTTATGTGCGGGTTCGAATACCCTTTGTCCCGATGTAGCAGACAATGGGCTGATTGATGATTCAGGTATGCATGGAGTACTGGCCAGATTGAAAATCAAAACTTGTGTGCTCAGACCACATGGTACCAGGCAAGCGACGAGACATAAACAAGACTCCTAATATCAGCTCTAAAAAAATGCCTACATTCAGCTAAAGAAAAGTGGGTAGGTGAACTACCAGGGGTTTTATAGGCCTACAGAACAACCCGGTTGAGGCCGTGAGGTATCTTGTTTGCTCATTGTATGGGATGGAAGCCATCATCCCATGAAATCGGAGGATACTCATAAATGCATGACAGAGATTCCTAAGAAAGCGATAATGGAAGGCCATGGCGGGCGACCTGGCTTGATGAACTCTAAGACGGTAGATGTGTATAACACATCATACCGGCGAGACTAGCAAACTTACTGTAGAAGCGTGTAAAAGCGCATTACGTTCCTAGTCGGAGAATTAGTCTTAAGAAGGGTCTTTGAAAACATGATCAACCTAGCATATGGGAAGTTCCAGCCCAATTGAGAAGGACCATACACGGTAGTACGAGTAGGGACAACCGAGTCTTATGCGTTAAGCGGTCGGATTGAATTTGTTATTGCCCCGGGATGGAGACACCATGCGCCTTAAAGTGTGCTCATTAGTGTTTCTTTGAGGATACTATCATCAATAAAGATTATATTTTAGACATTTCCTCTGAAAGCCTATAATTGCTTCTCTTCAAAAGCCCATATATGGTTGTTGTCCTGCTGGGATTTTTAAAAGTCCAAACATGGTTGTTGTACTACTGGCGTTTTTAAAAAAGTCTAGACATGGTTGTCGTCCTGCTAGCATTTAAAAAAAAAAAAAAAACCCAGATATGGTTGTTGTCCTGCTGACATTTTTAAAAATCTATACATGGTTGTTGTCCTACTGACATTTTTTAAAAAGTCCAGACATAGTTGTTGTTTTGTTGGCATTTTTAAAAGTCTAGACATGGTTGTTGTCCTGCTGGCTTTTTTAAAAAAGTTCAGACATGGTTGTTGTTCTGCTAGTATTTTTAAAAGCCTAGATATGGTTGTTGTCCTGTTGACATTTTTAAAAGTCCAGACATGGTTGTTGTCTTTCTGACACTTTTAAAATAAAAAGTCCAGATATGGTTGTTGTCTTGCTTGAATTTTTATCAAACATGACTCATGTTCTGTTGGCATCTTCATATTTCATTAAAAGGATTACAAAAATAATGTCACATGCACTAGTGGAAAAGCGAGCACCACAAAATCTCCCAAAATGACCAAACTAACACTTGGGAAAAAGTGTTATATTCTCTCCTGGCTGACACCTCCTGGGATCCTTAGGTAAACCGCTAGGATCCATCTCTGGCCTTGACCTTGGCAATTTGTTGGGGTGAAGGCACCTTGGGTTCCTGAACTACGGAGGAAGTGGGTCGATAGAGTTAGGCATGCCATCCAGAATCTCTGGCTAGTCTCTGCAGATGCTGTGTTTGAACACACAACATCCGTAGCCATAAGGAAAAATCTGCTCCAAGGCATTTTGGTAGTCTTCTCCATGACTGCCAATCTTGCGCTTGGGAATGAAGGGGAGGACACGCCATCTTTGGATGCCTCAAATACAGTAAAGCGACGTTCGTTTCGATCGCTCATGAGGCAATCTCGACCTCTAACTTTGAGCTGTCTTCCTCGCCGGTTGCCCAGAGGCATCCCCAGGGACCTGCCAGTCATCCTCTACCCTTGCCTTGGCATCACCTGCTGTTGTGACTGCCAAACGAGCCACCTTAGCCTCCTGCTTGGCCTCCTCCCTTTCTTTCTTCGCCCGTTTAATATTTCCACTTGGCTTTAGCCTCTGCTCCCCGTGCTTGACCTAGTTTCGCTTTGACGAAGAAGAGTCAGGCACGATGCTTGGAAACGGTAGGCCCGGGCGTAAAGCGAAGTAATTTCTCGACGTCATCTAGCCGGGATTGGAACTCCCTGTCCTAACGAGCCATATTTTGGATAGCCGTCACGACCTGTAAAAGATAAGTTAGAAGAAAATTACTACACAAATCTAATAATAAGTACTTTGAAATCAGCATTCCCATTTCGATTCGATCGGTGAAAGTCATGATTCACGGATGAGCATCATCTTGACCCGCCGCGGAAGAAGCCTCCCTCATCCACCGTAGTAGACGGGAGCGGGATGGTATCTTTGCTACTACTAGGCCACCATAATCTTCGAAAATAATTTGGATAAATTAGCACGTATGCGCTAGCCGGAGACTCCCGCACCATTTGAAGGGGCTCAGTGATAGATGATTTCTAAAATGCCTCATGTATCGGGGGCCACCATGCAGGTCGGAGGATGGATCCTCTCCTGGCCGGAACATCGTGCCCGACCCGGTCGAGGCGGCCTTTTCCTACTAGGCTCGGTATCTTGATTTGGGCCGGAACATCGAGGCGGCTACCCACGATGGGCATTCTCTGTTACGTCGATGTTGGAGGCCCCCTAGCTAGGATCCCTATCAGGAGATGCATCGACCTCATTAGGGCTGCTTCAAAATTTGGTGATCATTGGGGGAGTTCGTCGGGAGTCCAGCGAGGTATTGCCCGGTCATGGCCTCTTCATGCGGAAAGGTCGCCTCGATCAGTTTCCCACAGTTGGGGTAGTCTCACGGTCGACCCCCCAGCTTACGCATCCATACGACAAACCTGACTGCAAGGCTAGACATTTCCTCCTCCTCGACATGCTCACTGGCAATTATGCCCGTCTAGTCCACGAAGTCTTCTAACCCGGCGCCGGATGCCTTCGTTTGTCGAGCCCTCATCCTATTTTCTTTCTTCTTCTTTGCCGACCGGGGGGCAGGCTTTGGACTTTGAGGCTAGGTGACTGGTGGAGCCTCACTGGGTCCGCCCCAGTCAGCCCCAAAACGATCCTTCCTAAGCGAGAAACGCAGGAAGAGCTGCAAGTTCAACCCAAAGGTCGGCAAGAGCAGTGTTTTCTCCCTTAATAAGCTTTGAGGGCAACGAGCGAGGAACGACGGAGATAATGTAAGGGAAGGGGCTGGTGCCCAACTCTCGTAAGTTCTCCGCAGTCAACAAAAGTTCATGATTGCACTTTGCCTTTGTTATCTACGACAATCATCTAATGTTCTCCAGGCTAGCCTTCTCAATTCAGTTGACTAGTCAGCCTCACCTATGCTTACCTAGACAACATCAGGAAAATGGAGGTATGTCAGTACACGGTCCACCTAGCAGAACATGAGTTGCAACCAAACTAAGACAAACCTAGGAACACGGGCGATTCACATCAAGGAAGCCCGAGGCCGGTGTCTCGTACCCACGAATTTCTTGAGGACTTAGCCCCGCGCCGCCTCCGTCTTGGGAGAATGGGAGCCGTTTACAAATTATGATCGTGGACTATGGGCCGACATAGATAGTGACCCCCGTTCAGAATTGATGTATAGATGAAAACAATCTCTGCAGTAAAACATCAAACATGAAAGTTGAGCTACTTTGCAACCCATTCAAATCAAAGCGTTTGGATGAATAAAGTGCTGGGTGACATGTAGAGGTGTTTCACCATGACGAAACAAAGGGCGGGGGTCGAAATTTGCGAACTACTCGGGTGAAGTAGGCGGCGTTATCCGGCTACTCTATCAGTTGAGAAAGTGATTACGTCCAACAATTCCAGCTAATCGATCAAGGACTCGGCGGAGGACCTTAACTCCTGCTGAACATAGAAGCGACAAAGTGCCTTGCGATTAGGGGACTCTCGGTAGGCCCCACTCTATTTTGACCTGGGTGGTGGAAGTCTCCTCTTGACCTCTCGTCATTCTACAAGCAAACAAAGAAAGGGGATCAACTAGAGGATCTCCTAGCAAAACGATAGCAGGACTAAAACCCTAGACTAAGGAGCTTTTCAAAACCAATTAGGACCTCGGGCTAGTACATCCCGAAACCACAAATGTGCAGTTGATCCTAGGAACCCTACCCGACAAGCGAAGAACACGCATTCGAGGCAAGACCAAAACAAAACCACCACTGTGACGCCCCTATCCCGGGGGTCCCGTTGACCACCGTCAACCTGCGGAATACATGTGAATATCGATTTAACTTTCGATATCACGCATTTGTCTCGTATATGGAACCCATTCAGTATAATTTTCTTACAAATAACGATTTGTAATAATATTTTACAAGAGTTTGATGTACAACTCTTTTACACTTTATATGCCAAATTATATTAAAAATAGATTGTTCTAATATATTTTACAAAAATAATTCTTAAGGCCACAACCCGACCTTCTTCGTACTCACAGACTCAAAGGAGCGCCGTCTTCTGGGTGTACGAAGGGTCAGGGTGGGCAAAGCCCGATGATGATAATCTCCTGCACGGGTTACTCCCACGCTAAGTGCACACATGCAATGGTCACACCACACATTTAAGTAAAACATGCAAGTTCCTACCAGATGTCATATGTCATGGATGAGAAAAGTAGCCACCCATTCCCATGTCTCGAGCCCTCATGACTCCCTCACACTTGCCTAAGCCATGTAGCAAGAAAAATAGTCATTTTTCAAAACAAAGCTTTGTTGTTCTTGAAAATATCTTCTACAAATATCGGTAAAAATATGAGGCTACTCAGAGGCGAATGTGTTGGAGAACCTTGAAAGCTTGATCATGGTCATAAATCCGAAATGATCACATTGGACGTCTCGGCCCGTTCTCGGAAATTCATCTGTGAAATTCCTTCCCATGAGCTATGTTCGATTTTGAGAAAACTCGTGTCATGCAGCTTTATTACTCTGGAGTTCCCAGTGCATATGAAATGCAATATGTCATTTCACCATAATTCATGTTATTAATATATTATGCATGCACATATATCGCGGAGTTTATACACAATCAACATGTTATTCATTAACACATAGCAATAACATAAATTAATACACAGGCTAATACACAAACCATCAGATCCATCTTGGGGCTAGCCACGGCCTTGTCGCACCTGACAACACACGATTTTCATGTTATTGAAACAAGCCACACACACAAATAAGGTCACCATCTTGACCCATCCAGCGAAGATCCACGGCCCCATCACAATCATGAGCCCAGTTTGGTTCCAATCATCCATCGACATCAATGACCAGTAAAACCTAGAAACTTTTAGTTTCGGTTCAAATGACGCACAGTCTTGGGCGTGGCGAAGCCTGATTATAGATATCCTCTATCCTTGATCCCAATTTTTGGAACTAAACCATATAGCCTCTCCACGGCCTCCCCACTAGACAACCACAATACCCAAATACGATTATCCTACAACATGCCATGCAATGAGTAGCATAGTATATCCAAACTATACTGCATCAACACAACTAAGCAAACTGAATGCTTGGTACAAAACACAAAATTCAGAACGTTGTGATCACCCACTATCCCCCACAGGAACATGGATGGAATCTTGACTTAATGGGCTTTCCATAGAGTCCAAAAACACTGAATGGTTCGAGCCAGAAGAAGTTATGACCTTCAGTTGGAGGTCATGCGAGTTCATGTATCTCGCCCACGAATGACCTACCTTACTTGCCGGACGGCCATTCCGGCGACTCAGACACCACTTCCCTCGAGTGGTCAGCTGGAAAAGTTGACTCAATGGTCTTTCCATGAAATCCAAAAGAACTGCCGAATCGGGTTTGAATACGAAGAAGTTATGACATTCCAGTTGGAAGTCACATGACTAAATCTCACTGGGCAGCCTACCTTATACCGGTTGACCATTCCGACGGCTTTCAGACCTACTTGGCCTCCAAATTGGTCTGGCTGAAATTTGACTCAATGACCTCTGGGCGAAGTCCAAGAATACCCGAACCTGGTTCGACGAAGAAGTTATGACCTTCCGCCAAGGTCATGTGACTAAACTGCCTCACCCGGCAATTTACTTATTTGCCCGTGATGGCCATCGGCCAGTCAAAGATCCACTGCCCTTCAAAGTGGTCCATGGAAATTTGACTCCAATGGGCTTTCCATGAAGTCCAAGTAAACACTCGACCTGAGTTCTGACGCAAGAAGTTATGACATTCAAGTTGGAGGTTGCAGATCCTAGCTTCGAACCGAACTCACCCTGGGAACCTGATCGCATCCCACCGTAGATCTACCGGGTGCACCAATAAAGCGCACTCCGTACTAGTGGTGCACCAAACATAACCCAAATTAACAAAAATTCTTCCACTTAGATCGTTTAGGATTAAACTAGACTATAACTTTACATAAATCCGACCGAGAAATTCAAAGTTCTAACATCAAGTTCATCGACGTATATCATTTATCAAGGACTCACTACCAAATTCCATTATTTCCTACCCAAAATCGCTCTAAAGTCTGCCAATGTGTGCTACCTCAACGGGCGCTTCATGGTTCAAAATACGACCAAACATTCTCTTGGGGCAAAACAATCCACCACACAAACCCTGCGATGTAAAGTAACCAAAGTAGTATAAGACCTATCTCTCAAGCCATTGAAACTCCCTAACTCCGATCTCTATGAGAAACCTCACGCGCAGTGATTAACTTCTTCTCTGCTTCCGCTTGAAACCGCCATCTGACACGCCGGAAATTTATATAGCTAAGTCTCTCTCTAAAACTCTTTTTTTTTCAAATATGGCTACTTTTCTCCTCTCTCTCCCAACCGGTCGAAGAGGTTGCTGGTATGTCCTTTCACTCGCCACTTCGTCCAATTATAAAGCTGGCTCGATTACCCTATCACCTTATCCATTTACCTCTGATTTCCCTCCATGTCGTCATACATGTCCACGTGGGCTCCACACTCAGCTCAAGTTGACCGAGATTCAGCACCTCACACGTGGCACACCGCGAGCTACTCAAAATGAGCCAAGTGTCCCCACTACCCCTGTTGCCTCGAAAAACGTGCACCCGACCGCCTCGAAATTCGATGAAATTGACAAGGCAATGATTTCACGGTGATCGATTCCAATCAAGGGAACTGGGCCATTATCCGAGATCTAGAAAAATTCTATTTACCGAAATTACGATTTTGCCATTTTATGAAAATTAGATTTTTCTCGTGCTTCACAACCACAAATAAAACACCAGAGGCAAGTGACTGAAGCGGCAAAGGAAAACCTACTCAGAGATCGAAAATGGTCGGAAATCTTCAATGGCTCATTTGCCAAAATATTTAGGAGTGTTACAAATACTCAAAGAATTTTTAGGCGAAAGGTTTCTGAGCAATGGTAAAGAAATTAACATCTGGATCCCTATCCCTATATAGGGCAAGGCACGGACAGGCGCATTAAATGCGTCGACAGATCAGCCATAGTATCGGGAGACGTGCTCCTCTCCCCCCACGCTTGGTATTCACAATACGTTTCATCTTTCAAGGCATCTAAAACACGCATGAGCTCACTGATTGTAAGCACCCTACTCTTTGGATCTATCAACCACCAAGCCCATAGTTCTATAAGCCTAGGTCCACCTAGCTACTGGGCCCCTCGATTTGCCTTTCAAAACGGCCCGAGCCCGTTAGCCGTGCAAAACCCATCCACAAAACCAATAGAGGCTTCTCAAAGCTAATTTCAAGTCAGTTGCTCCCCTAACCGACATACGTAGAAAAAGTGAAAGATAGAAAGTTTGGTGCACAAGTATGCCAAAAACCAAATCTCATTAAAAATGAGCCAATAGGCATTAGTGGTTACACAAAACAAAAACAAATACATCCAAGCAACCATACCAGACTGATTGCCAAAAAAAAAAAGTCGAAGAAAAAGAAGAGTCTGAAATATTATGATTGAAGACTTCCCTCCTCTCAGCCATACACCTTATCGGGCCGTAACCTGTAGGGAAGCCAAGACATGGGGGCACCTAGCCTTAGTGGAAGAACTTCAAGAGGGGAACTGCACAACTGTGCCTCCCATCTAGGACCCATGGTCGGCCCACTGCCCCAGCGAAGAACCCAGAGGGGTACTGCATAATCCAAGCTCCCATCCAGACATCTAGCAGTCCAATACGTATGTCGGTTCAAACACACAATAAACATAGGTGACAAATAGCTGTAGAGACTTCTGAAAGCCTCCCTCCATAACTTCTCCACCTTCCCCGACCTACATACGCGAGTGAGGAAAGAAATCACAATAGGGGAAAAAAAGCTCTGTGTAACGGAAGAGAAATCCATTGGAAACTTCATAGACTTCATAGATTCACCCTCATATATATAGGGGTGGAACTTCAAAAGGCGTATTGAATGCATCATCGGAACATCACGCACCACAAACGCATTGGGACATATGCGCATTAATAATCTCCAATTCTCTATACTTAGGGTCTTGAAACACAATATTTTTCCCTGACTGAGCATAATCTTCCGCTGGAAAGGGCCATTGCAAGCATCGCGACCTTGTGCTTGTGACTAGTCTACTTATCAAAGCCTAGCGCCCGCTGCAATCACTCGCCTGGTCACATCATGGTGAAGTTCTTAGACGACCAATCGATAAAACCACGCGAACTAAACTGCATTTAGAGTCTCTAAACCCCATTCTGGGGATCCCGAGTCCTCTAGTTGACCATCCTACCGCATATAGGAAGTTTGTTATGGATAAATATATTAAGGAGGAAATTACGTATAGGATATTTATCCACGAATCTCCCAGTATCCAAATCTCATACATCTCAAAAACATAAATCTTTAATAAGGGAGAATTAGTTCTTGATCAGAAAAGAGAGATTTTATCACAAAAATCACGAGATTATCTTCCCTATAATCAAAGAGAAATTCGAGTATAAAACATAAAGAATCTCCACGGCGAAATGTGACGTAATTCCAAATACGAACTCCTCCTTCCTCTTCTCCATCATTCACGACTTAATCATCGAAGAAAGGCCCAAACACATCATCTCTGCACTTTTCAGAGGCTATTATCGCACGCTTAACGCCTTGAGCTGACACAATCCAGATCAACATTTATATGGGAAATAATTAACTACATGATCGCAGTATAATTAACCTTTAATTTATTATTTGTGGGATTAAAGTAATTTACTTGTCCAAATCTTTAGTCTAATTAAAAAGGAGGAATTACTTTAATAGAATGCTTGTACGCCAAAACAAGTGCTGGATTCTCTATTATCTTAGGTCTTAGAATGCCTGGGCTGAACAGTGGATCTTGTATTGCTCTGTGAATAGATACCGTGCCCCCACTATTTGATGGGGACCAATCACGGTGCAAAACGTGGCTCCATGAGGGAGTATTATGTCAATTCATTGACAAACACTGTGACGTGGCACTATCACAACCAATCATCAAAAAAGTTGCACTAAACATGACTTGCAGTGGATGTGGATCCCCACTGCGCGCCTTTCCACTTCTGGACCGTTAAAAGCCGTTTTAATGACCGCAGAGAAGGCAGAGAAACGGATCCACCGGCATTGACAGGTGGACAACCGCTGCTAAAACAGTACTTTCGTCTAAAAGCAATTATCCACTGCAAACAGCCTCATAAAACTCATAGCTTCGGTCCAATCATTACCTTCCACGTCGATATCATTAAATAATTTTTATGACGTGGCTCCCAGCCATTGGTGGAGCGGCGTGCCCATTGCTTAATTAGCTGTTATCGCCTCAGTTATGTCCTGTCATGAACACCTGGCAACAGGCGTTCTCGGGTAACGGTTATAATTAACAGTTTTCGAATTTAGAGATGTGGGGCGAGAGCAGGGAATTTGGGGGTTTTCTGGATATCATCTTCTCTCTTCGAAACCCTAATTTCGAAGAAGATGATGGCTCCAGGAAACCCTGAAACCCAAGAAAGCGAATCGGAGATGGCGGATTTGGATTTGGCGTTCGCAAAAAGGGGCTGTTGTTTCTGGATGCCGTGTTTAGGCTCCGATCGGCCGTCCCGGGGTGGGTCGATGTGGTGGGAGCGGGTAGGAGGCCTGACGGAGAAGGAAGATGGGTGGTGGAGAGGAAGGTTGAATGCGCTGAAAAAGGTCCGGGAGTGGACGGAGATCCACGCCGGTCCAAGATGGAAGACCTTCATCCGGCGATTCCGGAGGAACCGCGGCGCTGGCCGGCAGGGGAAATTCAATTACGATCCGTTGAGTTACGCCATGAACTTCGACGAAGGGCCGAGTCAATTCGGTCATTCCGATGAAGACCACGTCTACCCGGATTTCTCCCACCGGTACGCATCAGTTCCGTCGTCGGCGAAGTCGTCGATGGATCTCGGCGAGGATAGGCCATCTTTCACGTGATTTTGGCACATGATGAGAGAGAGAGAGAGAGAGAGAGAGAGAGAGAGAGAGAGAGACGAAGTAACCAGTCATATGTAAACACTTGGCGCGCATCCGGAGCATCGTGAATTGTATCAGTAAGCAGTCAGTTGACTTTTTGGACGGTGTCGATCGCCTGGCCGATCCGCTTCCGATTTCTTTTCCACCATTTAATAAAAAATTGTTTAATAATCCCATTTCCCATTGTTAAAAAAGATTAGATCGTCTACGGGGATGCCCAGGGCCTATATCATAGGGAAGCAAATGGTTTTGTATTAAATAAGTTAGTTCTTCAGACTCCAGTCACTCCACGCCAGCAAATTCAGACCTTTTCCAAAAGTCGATGGCACCTCAACAACTGAATCCACGTAATCACATAGCTGAATCACTCTTATTTGTTAAGTCTGAAAAGAAAATAAATAATTGCTAATGGGTTCTATCAAATGGGCTAACTTCCAAAAGCCAGATCAATAATATCATGTCACCTAAATACTTTATTTTAAATCTAGTAGTTTATATAAGTTTAGTAGCTTAACTTCCACGTAATGACTTTTTTTTTGCTTTTCCAAGCAAAAGCAATTGGCTGATATTGCGTGGTGCCTTGAGGCATGAGGATGTAAATGGTGTACAAATTTAAAGGAGGATGGCTATCTGTCGAGTTTTTTTAAGACATTTTAAGTGTAAAAAAGAAAAAATATTCTTCAAATAAAAAAGTTTAAAAATATTCATAACTCCAATATAATTTCTGCTATGTTGATTTAAAAATTTATCTTCAAAAGACATTTTTTTTTATAAATGTCTCTTGAAAAGACATTTTTTTATATTGAAAAACATTTTCTCTAATTTAAAATTTTTTGAAAATAAACTAAAAATATATCTTGAAGATATACATTTATAATTTTGAAAATTTTGAATATACATTAAAAGTCTATTGAAATGACATCTTCAAAAAATTTGAAAAATTAAAAATGTCTTTATAAATTATTAAAATGTTATACTAAAAGTGTTTCGAAAAAGACATTTTCTAAACATTCAAAAACCTGAAAATATCTCTTAAAAAGACTTTCTAAATACCCACTTATTTCAATGCGAAGAAAACTATACTATACTTAAAAAAATTAGTTTTCAAACCACACTTTTTCAAGATTTCTTTTAATTTTTTTATTATTTTTCGGAAACATCCTATATCTTTCGACCCACTTTCTTTTCTCTCATTTTTTTCTCTCATCCAATCATGACCCCTTTTTTCTTCCTGGTGGCCCTATCTCATCCTCACCCACACCCCCAATTTTCTGTGTCCTTATCCTTGTTTTCTTGGTGTATTTGAGTTCTCATGGCTTCTTGATTGACTTTTGTACTGTTGGTTGCTGGTAGTAGCCACATGAACCGACCTCTTCCTCTAACCACTCAATTGCTGACACCACTATAGGTGTATGATCCTCCGCCTCGACTAATTCCATAAAGTCCTAATCCTGCATCTAAACTAATCCATGTAAGCCTCAAATTACCTTTCGAAAGACATTTCTGAATGGCTGTCGCCACTGTAGGCGATAATTCGTACCGACTAACTTCAATGTCCTACCCCGCACCTCTCGATTAATCCTATGTACTCAAATTACCTTGTATATTTTCACGGCCACCACCACTGCACGCATGACCAGAGCCGATTAATCCCATGTTCCCCTAATTCGCACCCCAAACTATCCTATGAAACTGAAAGCCACTCGCATTTTGATGGTCACCACCACTATAGGTGTATGGTCCACCACCACTAGAGATGTATTTACCAGACTGACTAATCCCACAAAAGCCTCGATTCCGCACCTTAACTAGTGTTGACCTTTCGGGCAATGCTTTCTGATCCCTAAAAGACTTAAACGCACTGGCTAGGATAGCAAATCCAAAAACATAACAATTGAGGTACCACTCAGGTGGTTAGCCCATGATAATCTCTTTTTTCTCTCCTCTCTATCAAGCTGTGTCACATACATCCGCCACAAACTGTTCTTCTTGGGCTATGACTGTACTTTAAAGGAAGCTTGAAGTCACCATTCCCCACCATTTCTCGAGCGTGGAAGGCGGGGCCTCTTCCAATTTATTATACAGTGATTTGACCCACGCGCTTCAAGGTTGATAGAAAAAAACAAGGGTTAAAAGAAACCGAGTTGTCTTTTCGGGAAACTTCACATTAATCAAAGTAGTTGGTAGCCAGACTGTAGAGCCCACTTCAATGCTTGTAGTTTGATGCAATTCCAAATCTGTAACTGGCTGTCAACCGCGTGGGGTTCCATCTCTGTAATAGAGTTCAGGATAACTCGGTTGATTCGGTTTTGGGTTCACTTACTTTTTTCCATGATCACATATTCAAGTTTTCTTAGGACTCTGTATTTACTTCAAGACTTTATGAGATTAAAGACCCATGATTATAAAAAAAATAAACGAGAGTGCTTTATAAAGCCATGGCGGAAAGCAAGATAACAAACATGGGAAATACAATAAGAGCGAAAGATCTCAGATGCCAAAGGTGGATTTTTTTTAAGTTTTTTTTCTTTTGGGTATCCAATGAGAAGGTGGAAGATGATGACCAGGAGGGTTTGGACAAGGGTGAGAAGTTCTACAAGGAGGCCACATGGGGTAGATGTAAAAAATGAGACCCCATGCCATGGCCGGCCATCATGAATCAAAGGTCTCATCTCCAAAACTAAAGATTCTGTCGCAGTGCTTTCATGGATCCCACCCACCACTGCCCCAACCCAAAAAGCTTGTGCTCAAATTTATCCCAAAAGGTTTATAAAAAAAAAACAAAGGAAAAATTGAACTAAAGCCTCAAACGACAATAAAGGGAAAAGAAATTGGCCCCCTCTGATCTGGAGTCGGTGTTCAGACAAACAAACCCTGGAAAAAAGGGTAAAAAGAGAGGGAAAGAAAGAGCATCTCCATGCATTTGAACGTTGGACCAATCAATGGAAATGAATTATCATAGAATGGTCACAAATCAACTTTTAGAATTGTTGGGAAGAAAATGAGCTGAGTTTAAACATGGTTGATCCTCCAAATTAACAGTTTTGGACTATAAATGCAATGATTTGAGGGGAGATGAAGCTGTTCAGGGGGGAAAAAATGTTCATCATAAGTGCTTGTCTGCCAACAAATCCTTGCTTTAAAATGGTCTTATTACACAACAGTTGGAATCTCATAAAGAAAAACTTTTTCTTTTTGGTATTTGATACTTTATAGCAGAAGAAGAACAAAAGACTAAAGATTACATCCTATAACTGACAGATACTCTATCATCCCTCTCCACAGGATAGACCGTCCTTCAATGGCTACATTTCCACCATTCCTCTTCAGATCTTTCCAACAAGACATGGTTCAACAACTGTTGGGAGTGGTGAAAGGGGTATAATTGACAGAACGAAAAGAAGGTAAACAAAATACACTCTCATATGAGCATCTTGTTCTAAAAGAGATAGGAGTCAAGGCAATTCTAATTCAACACTTCAGGAAAAAGAGATCAATATATAAGTTTCAGGTTTTGGGGTTTTGATCAAAGGTACGAGTACAATGGTAATATTACCGTAAGAGATTAATCATATTCTTGAATTAGCATCCCAAAAATTGTAGGAAGAAAGGCAAACAGTAAGACTAAAAAACAAGCTGTGATCAATTGGATTAACTATGAATCATGAGAGCAGAACCAAAATACCTTTCACATCTCTTGTTTTCTTCCCATCCATGGCAGGTCCACATTAAGGGAAGGCAAACCGGTCTGAGTATTGTCTGAGGAGCTTGGAAATTTACCCTTCTTTGACCAGAGCCAGATTTTGGAAACAGAATAGCTATCACCTTTAGTCACAAAACTATTCCTTGTTCCTTCTGTGTCCTCATGAGTTGAAGGATTTGCATTATTTTCTATCCCTTTTGCAATCTTCACATCTGGATGTTGCTGGTCATGCTTCGGGGCAACCCGCAAATTCGAATCACCAACAACATATTGAAACGAACCCATGGAGTAACATCTTCTTGCATCTAAATTACTGCTGCTGGTCTCTCCTCCTGCTGTTTCCCCTGACCCGTTAGTCAGCTTTCTGAATTTACCAAGTCTGACAGGGAAAACCCCCTTTTCTCCTCCAACTTCTTCAATTTCCACTGTCTTTGGACCAGGAGTGAACCCATTTTCTCCATGGCCAGGAAAACCATCTTCTTCCCTCAAATCCTCGAAATCAAACATGGGGTTTTCCATTGAGAAGCCAGGGGCAAACAGGGTCCCTCTACAGAGAGGGCATGTGGAATTTGACAGGAGCCAAGTATCTATACAACCGATATGAAATGCATGGCTGCAAACAGGAAGCAATCTCAGCTTGTCCTTCTCAGTGAATTCACAAAGACAAACAGCACAGTCAAATGGTTCTTTCAGACCCACTATCTCTTCGTACAAGAACACGGGGAGAGCGTCTATAAAGGCTTGATCCAGACCAGAATCATGAAGATGAAAGAGCTGCTGCAGCTGCCTTTGAAGGGCATCAGATTCAGAAATTTCAGGGTATCTATTAGATTGTGAGGATGAGGAAGAAGAAGGATGCCTTATGAGAAATCTAACAAGCAAGTGGAGAAGGCCAGAGATGAAGAACAGAACAGCTACAATCACTATAATGAAAAGAACAGCAGGACTAATTCTAGTACCAGATGATGATGATGGAGCTGAAGGCGCTGTTGATCCTCTATGAAAAGCAGGACTATATGGAGATGAAGATGACGGAATCAGAGGCGGTGGTGGGTAGGTCACAAATCCATCTCTCTCCTTGATTTGATGCTGAATCCAAGACATCTTCAAATGGGTATGCCCAAAAAACCATCTATGCTCTCTTTCTAACATTGAACAGACCATCTGGGAACACTCAAAAACCATAACTTTTCCCTCATAGATCAACCCAACTCATCTTCTCATCACTAAAGCTAGCACAAACAGTTCCTTCTTTCCCTAAATATAGAATCACAAAACCACAATCCCCCAACCTTTTTCCTCAGATTTGACAGAAAACAAGGGTGGTTATGGTTCAGTAGGTTGTATGGTTCTGCAAGTACCATTTTTTTATGCTTCCAGATGAAACCCAACTCACTGATTGTTCAATAACAAGAGAATATGACATGACAAGTGTTAAGGTGAGAACCACCTACCTTGAATCTGAAGAGTCCACCATTAATATGGACTTAAAAAGCTCTTGCAAATGGATGCTCTTTGCAGCATGAGAAACCCTAAGCCCCAGGCTTTTTTGAGGTGATTTCCCGTCTTACATTTCAAACGTGAATAGGAGAGTGAAATGCGGTTCCTCACTTTCTCTCACTAGACCAACCTTCTTTCTCTCTCTCTACTCTACTCTACTCTACTCTGGTAGAAACCTTAGAACATAGAAGGCTGGCTGTGACAGTAGTTTCCCAAAGGAAGCCAAAAAGAACTGAAGTGGGCCCACGCGCCAATCAAAGCGTTTGGGTAAAATAGTCAACGGAACCGCTTCCAAAGTGGGCCTGGGCTTTCCCTCTTGTGGGCTTTCCGAGCAATGATCCCCTGCATTAGGGTGCAGATCAAGACCCTTGATGCCTCATTTTTCACACCTTAATCAAGGGTTGAAAATATTCGTCACTTTGTCAAACGCTAGATCCATGGCACCCTAATCAAGCCCATCACACTTGGGTCATCCTCATTCAAAAGATCAAACGGTCTCAAATCAATCCCACTCATGAATCAAACCCTGATTAGTCCATACAAGAAATGCACACAAACATCTCCCTAATCCCTTCCATTTATCTTAACCTTTTTTCTTGAATTGTCTCTTGCATTCACTTTCAAGTATTTATTACATTCACTCACATTTCTTGAGTGATTTTGGATTATGATATTACTTTTAATTGTGGGTGTCTTTCAAGATTGAAACATGTGAATGCCTCTTTATCTTAAGGCCAAAGGCAATTAGGTGAAGTTTTTGGATGACCATCACATGTTGGTTGAATTGTTTGAGAGAAAAAAAAATATATATATATATATATATATATATATATGGAAGCGACATGGGCATTAGGTAATGTGGAGTAATCTAATACTCATCCACCATTTTATAAGGGGGGATGGTGTCTCATCTTCATCATCATGATTTGTCATTATTTTGGTAAGCTTGGTGGGACAACTCGCTTAAGAAATTACTAATTAGAAGTCTGATTTTTCTTTCTTTAATCGATGCTAAGAATATCCAAAAAAAGGGCTTTGGTTTTAGCATGTGTAAAATAAAACAGAGTAGGAAAGGAAAAGAAATCAGTGCATTTTATGCATTTTGGATTTTGATAGATTTTTTCTTCCTTTTTCAAAAAATTTTCCATACCAAAAGTTATGCATCACAACGAAAAAAGAAGTAATTTTTGGTTGATTTTTTTATTTGTAATGTCAGAGACTGATTTCCTCCTTTTTAAAGATCTATCTGACAACCCAATTGACCCAGTGTCCCTCCAGGAGCTGGATGACATGGGATGCCCTATCAAACAAAACAACTGAGAAGTGAGGGAAGAGGACAATTGTTGAGTTATGTCTCAAAGTAACTTGTTTTTTGAAAATTTTAGCTCATCCTTTGTTAAATTTGACTTCCTCGTACGACGGAAGAATACCACGTACGAGAGACTCTTATTTTAATATGAAAATAATAATTGTTAAATTATAATTACGATTTTATTTTTGAATTAAAGCCATCGTTATGGGTATCATGGTCTTCAAATTCATTACTTAATGGGTTTAAGGGCTGTTTAGCCTATGTTATAAAACGATCCAAGCTCATTTACCATATCAAAGCTAGGAGACGCTATCTAGACGGGGGAATTCTAAAAAAAATCAGGATGTCTTTTCATGGATCATTTTAGGACACCGTCTGTAATTTTAACTCTTCTATTCTACCATCCTGTCAAGATATAATGCGAAAGCTCATTACTGACAAGATACGAAGACTGAAATACGAAAATATATTTATCGGATTTCCCAAGTTTTCAAATCTCTATACTTTGCATTGTCTGACACGAATTTAGATTTTATTCCTAAGATTAAGATATTTTCTTTCCAAAAATCAAGGAGAGATTCGTGAACCACTTTCTATAAATTAGAAAGATCACCCACGAGGTAAAAAAAAAAAAAAAGCAATTCCAAGTACTTTCTTCATCTTCTTCATCTACGACTTAATTATCTATAGAGACCGCCCACCGCTTATCGATCACCAGAAGTCTTATATCAGACATCGATGCCTGCAGGTTCAAATAATCAAGGTAACACCGGCGCCTGCCTCGCGGAATCGAACGTAAAGTCTCGCTTCCATGTGCTACAAGGGCTTCGGCCTACCACCGCCTGGGCAGCTTTACTCATCTGCACTCGCGATTCCCTTCCACATCTAATTCATTCGGTAAGTACCGCATCGCAACTAACTGCTTAACTAATAGCCGATGACCAATTCCTCTATCAAGGCACAAGTGGAAAGGAAACAAGGAGCAATCACGCGCATTTGCTGAGCCGTAAGGCCACGCCGAACACTTGTAACGGGAGAATAACCAATTACGGGCCCAAATTGAGAAAAGTCGCGATCTTGGAAAAGATGTACAAGATAACGATCGAGCTGCGCTTCTAACTGCCCGCAATAAAGGGAAGGAGCCCGTTGTTCCTGACAATGTTGATACCCCAAAGAGACGACGAGCCGTCCCCTCGAGCAAACTCCCCCATCTTGAGTCTCAAATACCAAGAATGCCTGGGAGGGGCAAGGTCAAGTCAGGCATTAAGAGGCTTCCCACATCACCCCGCTTTAACGATGCTGTTAGTGGCGCGTCCCACAGGGTAAGGAGAGGGACAAGCAGGAGGCAAAACTAGCCAGTTCAGGGCCTTGACAATGCGTTAGTATTACCTATAGGTATGATGCTTACGTGATTTGCCCTACGTGCATGATGCCACAAATTTCGCTTCAGACATCCTACCAAAAGTGTAAATAACATTCTACATACGTGTCACGCCCGATTCCCTGGCCCGACCTGATCATGGATCCTCGAACCGGCTTTGAGGTGCGAAACCATATATCCGGACTTTACCCGCTTTTTTTTCTCAGTCGAACTTATACCGTTGGCATACAAACAATTTTGTAATAACCAAAAATCATTTACATATACAAAGGAACTACCACCGAGCTGGATGGCCCATTAAAATCTATACACATATGCTAAGTCCCATTTACTTATACAAACACTTATACATATATATGTCTAATACAAAACATCGAGATCGCTTAAAAACAAGAAGCCGGTGAGCACCTATCTCTGAGACTTAATCTGCATCATTGTGTGGAAACGCCCCATTTTCTTATCTCCTTTTCGCATCTACACGGATTGAATACTTGTGCTGTTTTTACGCTTTAGTGGGAACATATATAGACAAGAATCTAATTAATAACAATAATCATTGCCACAATATTTTTACATTTACTTTTCTCTTACGATATAACTGCCTATTCTTATGTGACTTCTAACTCATATCATATTATACATGTAGATTTTATCCTTTTCAGATTCCATATCATTATCTTGTTCGTATTAATTCCTTGTGTCATGTCTTTTACAAGTTTAAATTCATATCTTTTACATGTATGGCATGTCAGATCATATTCAAAACAAACTTATACATTTACAATGGCAAATCGGAACATATCAAAGTCATATCAAATACATATAGGGTCAATTTAGACTAATACCAATACATATTAGACTCATATCATTATCACGGCTGAAGCCATTAATCAAATCCCTTTAGCAATTACATTTCATGATCCGGGACGCCTGTTTAATTCTTTTAGTTATCGTTTTATTAAATTTTCATTTTCAAAAGTAGAACACATTCGAATCCCCCGACTGACTTCCAATATGACCAAGCCGGGTTCTAAGCATTCGACATTTTCAATCAAAATATTTTTGTTTGGTTTTATTAAATTTTTGTTTTCAAAAGCTGGCTGACCAATCCTCGACTAATCTTATCAACATCCAAGTCGGAGCTCCTATTACTCGGGACGCTTTCAATTATTATCTCAAACATTTTTGTTTAGACACCTCATTTACTTTTTAATTATGCGGAAGCACTTCATTTTGGCAATCCCATAAGCATTTACAAATTCAAAAGACCCATAACATTTACATTTAACAAAATACATTTACAAAATAATGTCTTTATACAATATCTGTGTACTGTAAAAGATACCTAAACAAATACAATTTTTAATGTCATTTTTCACTTTTCTGGCTTAGATTTCACATATACTATAGAAGTCGACATTCACGATGCATTCAGCCAAGAACCCACCCCGCTTTGTCATTCAGTAGCAATGTGATTTCACATTTAATATCACCGTCTCACATATGGCTATAGAGTCGACATTCACCATAAGATTCACTGGTGAATCATGTCCTGCTTTGTCATTCAAGAGTAAATGATTTCGTGATTGATATTACCGTCTCACATGTACTATAGAAGTCGACATTCACGCATGTATTCGCTTGGTGAATCTCGTCCCGTTTGTCATTCAAGAGTACGTGATTTCGCATTGATATTACCGTCTCACATGTGGTTATAGAAGCTCCATATCTACTATTAGATTCACTAGAGTAACCCGTCCCCGTTTGTCATTCAAGAAAGAATGCGGATTTCGCATTGGGCATACTGCCTCAATATGCCATGTAAGCTTCCACATTCAATGACATATCTTGGGTCGACCTGTCATGTTTGTCATTCAAGAGCAATGTGATTTCGCATTCAATATTTAATACATTTCATGATCAATTCGCCAGAACTTTAATTGCTGCCTGGCCATTCAATGATACATTTCAAATCAATTTACTTTTATGCAGTAATTTCATTATAGTTCAAATACATGCACACATGCATATGTGTGACAAACATTTCGAATAACAATAATTCAAATCAATATATATATACTTATAAGAGGTCTTACAACAGCATTCATAACCGATCATAATAACATTCTGCCTTCATAGATTTCATTATTATTTTTCTCAAGTTATATATGATAATAATCATATATGTCTTAACCACATTATGTATTCCAAGACATATTGCCCTTCATATTCTTGTATTCATGTTTTAGTTCGTTTTCATTTTCCATATCACATTCATGTTTCATGAACACATTTATACATGTTGCATTTTCATATTTTCCTTTGTTTCATGCCTATTACACATGGCACTTCATATACTTGTAAGGTATGATGTCTATGAAATCAAACCTCATTCATGTATTCTTATTCCTTTATGAGTCTACTTTATTTAGAAATTGGAATCATTCCAATCGGATCATTCAAACTAAAGTTATGGCATTTTCATGCCAAACTAGTCAATTTACCAATATTACACTTGGGACAGTTTGTAATACTCATTTTCCAGTATCTTGACTCCATTTACACTTGTTCTTGTACTCAAAGTTAAGGTGCTAAGGGTTCTTCTCCAATTGAATCACTCCAAATCGAACACCGAAACTCGAGAAGTTATGTCCTAAACAACGCGGACTACTCATGTTCAAAACAGAACCAGAATTTTGGCTTGAACATGACCCCACTTTGAGTGAATTTTTGGGCCACATAGAATCAGAATTTGAAGGTACCTATCTCTGAATGTTTGGTTCTCCTTGAAGTCTAGTTTAATTAACCACTTGAATCACTCAAATCGGATAAGAATTATGTTATGGCTAAAACAATTTAAACTGGCCAAAATAGAGCAGGTGTACCTGACAGTCCGACCAGACCGCACAAGTCTGGTTCCCGAGGCCCCAGACCGGCACAGTTCAAGGTGTACTGGTACAAATCACCGAAAAATGCCCATAATGTGTGTTTTTCTCCTATTTTTCAATATGTTGATACCCAAATCAACCCAATACTCCATAAACACGTCAAAATCACTCCGAATTCATCTTGTAATCTCTTTTTTACTCAAATTATCTTTCAATACACCTCTTATGAACTCTATTGAACTCAAACATGCTTTCTATTCATCTCTTATACAAGGCCTTCAGTTTTACTCAACCCACTCAGAAATCTAGGTTCTTATCAAAACCTAGAACAAGAACAAACATGTCTCGCTTTACATAACACTTAGAACCCCAAAAACACATGTAATGGGACCCTAGATCTTCTCATAACAAAACCCTAGAAAAACAAAGGGATTTATGATGATTTCCATACAAGAACTCATTTTAGGGTTAGGTTTCTCATAACCCACAACCCACAAACATGTATCCATACAATTCTATACAAAGTTCCATACCAAAAATCATAGAATCCATACCTTTTTTATCTTAGCTTCACTTCCTTCTTCTCTTCTTTCTTTCTCTTTCTTCCTCTCTTCTCTCTCTTTTCCTCTTCCTCTCTCTCTACAGGTTTGGTCTCTCAAAATTGAGACACCAATTGATATTATCCTCTTTTGAGTTAAGGCTGTTCGCCTTCTCAAATAAAACCCATTTTTTGGTTTTAACTTTTCATTTTTTGCATTTAGGTCCTTAGGGTTCTTCTTTCGTAATCAACTTACGCCATATTCTAATTTAGCCCAAATCTTTCCTCAAATCTACACTGCATATAATCTTATGCTTTTATGCCTTTTATGTCCTCAAGTGGTAAATTGCACAGCTACCTGCTCACATTCATTTCGAAGTTCCCTGCTTCCGAATTTCATTTAGCTTATAATATACCCTAAACAAGTCCGAAATCCGCAGTAAGAGACAAAAGTTATATGTCAAGATGCAGCCCTCTTAATTCAACCCGATGACATACTTTCGCCCTAAGGCAACATATCCTGACTATGAGCCGCCGAGCTTGTCATGCAGCCTTTCGCCACACTCGACAGTTCTACTAACCCTACGATCACATTACCCACACAATCAAGATGATCCTAAATGTCAGAATGACCGCCATTTGTAAGGTATTCTCGATCAGCTTACAGTGTGGGGTCAAGAAGCAATTTAGCCCATAAGCCAGCCGCAGAACTCAATAAACTCGCTCCATGAACCAGGCGTGATTCAGACACGGTATCTTTGTTCAAGTCAAGGACAAAAGAGGAAATACTACTCCTTGCAAACTATTCTCAAGTCGGGAAGAAAAGCCCATTCGAGACTTCACAAGGAGGTTCGGCAAGCTCCAAGAAGAGATAGAGTCGATAACATGGATGCACCAAAACTTAGAGAAGCTAGCTATATATCACTCCTTTCTTCCAAACTTCACTATCTTTGTAATTCCACCACACAATGGAAGAATTATACATGCGGGATGATAGGTACTAAATGCTGGGGGACAATATCCATGCAGTGACCCAGATAGTCATGATTACAAACCAGCCGACCAAGGGAAATAAGACGCCGAGGAAGAAATCGTCCAGTCCAAGGAAGGTCAGAGAAAAGACCGAAAGCGATCCCGTGATCAATCACAGAAAAAGAAAGAGCTCCTGCACTACTCCTCAACGCCTCGTATGAAAGCATGCCCATCATTCACTTAAGAGTTTAAATGGCCAACGTTGATCTAAATGAATCCCTCCTAAAAAAACAAATCTTTACGATGCGATTATCATAGAGATCATGGGCATGAGACCGACAAATGCCAAAGCCTGAAGTTTTTGGTGGAAAAGCTAATCAAAGCGGGACACCTCTGGAGATACATAAAGGAAATTGGCCAAGGGGTGGAATTAGGGCAAGCCCCTTACAGAGTTGAAGCCTGCGCGGCAGTTCCATCAAAATCTAAACCATCCATTAACTATATACTGGGTGGACCGTCTGACGACAAGTATTAGTCGAAGCGCCAACAGAAGAAGCTCTTGAGACCACCACATTTAAGGCAAAAATAAATGTTATCCATGTGGAAGGCAGACATGAAGAAACCAAGCTAATAGATGGCCCCATATCCTTTCCTCCTGTCAACCCGAACAAGGTTATTGTGCCCCACTATGATGCACTGGTACTCACCCTCTGTATTACGGTTTTGATGTGCACAGGGTATTGGTAAATCCTAGCAGCGCGGTAGACTTGTTGCAACTACCCGCCTTTAAGTAGATGATGCTTTCCTTAGGTGTGGTGAACTCAGCTGGGCGAATCCTCCTTGGTTGTCTTTGTAACTCCCAGGAGATGTCGTCTTTCTTTAGTAAAAAAGATTAGACGGTCACTCGGCGGGTTACGTGTCGATCATCGAAGACTTAGGACCTTCTGACTCCATAATCGGGCTAGCACAGTACACTCGATGAAGTTATCCTTTGACCACCGCAGTATCGACTATTTACATTAACGTCGAATAGTTGACTTTAAGTAATTAGGCGGTAAGCACGGCGGTGTTGTAGTTATCTATCCGGAAACGAAAGGGGAGAAGGACAGTCAGAAAATCCTCCTCGAAGTCGAACCTGGCAGTAGCAATCACGATTCGTAGCTCAAATCGAGGTAGAAGAAGGATCGTGGCCCGTGGATCCCCCAGAAAAGTAACATTGGGTAGTAGGAAGAGTTTACTTATCGGCTCTCTCTTGTCGATGAAAGGAAGCGGGTTCCCGACTCATGTTATTGAATAATATAGATGTATTCGCTTGGAGCCACTCGAATATGATTGGGATTAACCCGACGGTGGCCTTTCACGAACTAAATATTATCCTTGCGGCCAGACTAGTAAGATAGAAAGTGAGGTGTTTCCACTCATATCATCATCAGATTATTGGCCAGTAAACCCGACTTCGAGGCGAGTTTCATCAGTGAAGTACCCCGAATGGCTAGCTAACGTGGTTATGGTTCCAAAATAAGGAGGTAAGTGGCGAGTATGTGTGGGCTACACCAGCTTGATGAAGCATGCCCAGATAGCTTCCCCTTACCCGTATAGACCCAGGTGTGATGTAGCGACTGACACAGAATACTATCGTTTTTGGGCGCTTTCCAGTATCATCAAATTCCATGCACACTGCGGCGGAGAAAACGACTTTCCATCACACTTTGGGGTTATACCCTTTATGATGTGATGCCTTTTGGCTTAAAGAATGCTGAGGCAACTTATCAAAGATTGGTGACTAAGATATTCCGACCATTGTTGGGCAACACAATAGAGGCCTATATCGACAACATGCTCATAAAATCCAAAGAACACATCGACCACGCCAAGTATCTATAAGAGGCCTTTGAGTTATTGCGAAGGTATGACATGAAACTCAACCCTTTGAAATGTGTGTTCGAAGTTAGTTCGGTCAAGTTTTTAGGCTTTATGGTGACGGGAGGGAGGGATAGAGGCCCGATCCGGTCGACTCGAAACTCTGTGGACTCTGGGATCATACCTCCAGAAAGGAGTCACGACGATTGGCGATACTTGACTCTGGGCGGTTCATCCCCAGATTTCTCGTCGATTAAAACCATTTTTATCACTCTGGGGCAGGCTGCATTTAGAATGAATGCAACCCGAGCCTTTGCGATCAAGCGATATCTTCTGAGCCGCTAATTCATGCGGCTAAGGCGACGATACCACTCACCTTTACTTTGGGGTGTGGAGGCCTCGAGTAAGTGCGACTTTGTTCAAAGAAGATGAAAACCAAGCGGGGGCCGTATTCTTTGTTCTCGAATCTTTGCTCACGAAGTAAACACGGTATGCGGGTGGCGAGCGACTGACCTGTTTTTCAGGTGTGGTGAAGCTTTGCCCTACTTCCGGGCACACCTATCGTCATGCTAACTGATCTCCCCTTGTGAGTAACATACACAAGCTTGACCTGTAATAGAAGGATTGCACGATGGCGATGAACTAAGTAATTCGGTATTCGATATAAACCTTGACATTAAAGAGCGAATCTTGGCGAGATCTTTGTGAGAACTACTGACCGGATATGGACCCGGATAACGCAGGCGGTGGATCCTTTAATGTGGAACGGCGCTTCTCCTGGAATAGGAGTTGAAGTCGACTTGCAACTTAGAGCCTGAAATGGGGAAATGATAGAAAAAGCCATACGGCTAGACTTCCCCGTGTCTAATAATGAGACTGAATACGAAGCAATTCTAGCCGGAGTTAACCTCGTAAAGTTTGTATCATCAGGAAAAACTCATCATACGTAGTGACTCTCAACTAGTAGTGGGACAGGTGAACGAAGAATACGAAAAACGAGACTAACGCATGATCAAGTATGCAAGTATAGTCAAGCAACAACTAGGGAGTTTCGCAGCTTGGAAGCTTGAACACATCCTAAGAGACTCGAATGAAAAGGCAGACGTTTTAGCAGTAGTGGCCGCATCCATCCCAATAAAAGAAACAGTGTTCCTTCCTATCTACTACCAGATGACGTCGTCTATACAATCGACCGGGTGAGTTAGATAGATGAAGCATCCCCTTCTTGGCTAACCCCCTATAATGCATTATTTGAGCTTGGGAGAGCTACCAGATAATAGAGTTGAAGCCCACAAGATTCAAGTCTAGGTGGTTAGGTTTTCCCTTATAAATGGGAAATTATATAAGCAGTTTCTGGACGGGCCATATCTTAAGTGTCTCACCCCTCAGTAAGGATAGTATATACTAGTAAAACTCCATGAATGGATATGTGGAAACCATCCAAGCGGCAAAACTTTAGTTCACAAGGCCCATGCGAGAAGGGTTGTGTTGTGACCATAAGAAGGATGCAATTGCCTATGTAAGAAAGTGTGATCCTTTACTTGACGATAAAGCCCCATCTCGGGGACTCGCATTTGCGATGCCTAACTACCATCACTGAGCCCACGGCGCCTTTGCCGATGGGGAATTGATATGGTTAGACCACTACCTCATACTGGCCGGAAAAAGCTACTTGTTGGTTGCCCACGGAGCTACTTTAGCAAATGGATAGAGGATGAGGCCTTCGCCTCCATCAAAGGAAACAGGCGATCATCCTAATTTTTATGGAAAATCAGCCCATCTTATCGGTTGAATACCTCATTCGATTGTGCTGATGGGCAGCAGTTTGATAGAAAAGTATACGAAATTTACGCCATGAGTTGAAAATCATAAACTTGTACTCAACCGCGGTACCGCAGGCGATAGTGAGAAGCATCTAACAAAACTCTCTTAACGGTTTTGAAAAAGCGTCTACATTCGGCTAAGGGAAAGTGGGTAGAAGAGCTACCCAAAGTTCTTTGGGCCTACAGAACAACCAGTCGGAAGTCGACTAGTATATCACCATTCACCCTTACCTATAGGATGGAGGCAATTATTCCTATGGAGATTGGTATACCCACACTTCGAACTGAAATCCCTGAAAAAGCTAATGTTAAAGCCATCACTGAACTTAGATATAATAAGCGAGCTTATGAAAAGTATAAATCATACATATAGCATCGTGCAACAAAAATGAAAACACATATACTTGAGGGCGTGAAAAGTCGCGTGCATTCCAAGCTAGAGACTTAGTCTTGAGAAGGGTCTTTGAAAACACAGCTGACCTAGTGTTTGTCTGTGAAAATATAGACTAAACCACTCAATTTAATATACTTATCTGGGGAGCCTTAGATTTTTCTTGCATCATCGAGTTGAATGAGAGTTGTTTGAAAATGAATAAAACTAATTTTATGTTAGAATTAATAATGGGTTTTTGATGCATGACACTGCCAAATGCCCACCGGAGTGTCTATTAGTAAAAATTGGATGTAAGTCCAGATATCATTCACGAGTTGTGAAAATGTTGGGATCGACTACCTAACTTTCCGAAGATCCATAGCTATTTGAACCTCCTTATAATAGGTTGAAAAGTAATTTAAAAGACAAGATAATCTATGTACATTCATCTAATTAAAATAAAATTTGGAATTGAGCCCAACAAAATAAATGAATTGAATCGGATCTGCTTCAAGTAGACACTTAGATGAAATTGTTGTGGAACAGTCAATTTCTGCATTTTAATTCATTGATTCTTTCTATCACGATTTTGGATGCGGATTTGCCGAAAGATACTTTAATAATGCGACTTGGATTTCTCCATTATTCACTAATTAAAGTCCCTTCTTCTTTCACGACAGTTAATTAGTTACTTGTATTTAAAACACTCTTTATAAAGATATGAGTATTTTCTTTTTTAGCCGCCGTACACATTTCTTAAGGCTACTGAGATTTCTTGCATCGAGTTTATGGTCATTGAAAAACCACACCAAAATGGTTGTTGACTCATCCTTTAGATCTAATGGATTTTCCTTCTCCTTGATTAGATCTGATATTCTGAGGTGAGATATATATGAATTAAGGTGAAATCTCGATGAGTTAAATTGATGATAATTCCTTGACCTGTTAGAGTGAATTGGAAATCTATCGAAATGAACTCTGAGCTCCTTCGTTCTTGATGATAGTTTAACGCCTGCAGGTTAAATGTTAGAGGCTCACCGAGGGGATACTCGTCTGTGTCACTCGGGCTTCTAAATCGGAAGCGGGAAGCAATCCTTGAGATGGTATTCGATTTTCTTATTAGAACCGACTCAATTCCTGAACTTATTGATCAAATAAATCAAAATCGATTTCGAAATTTCTTCCAATTAAAGCGAGGAAAATCACGTAACTAACGACGGGTCCATTCGATAGAGTTGTGCTTCTCGATTCTGAGAATCACCGATCAACGATGAGTATTGATTAAGAACATCAATTTAATAAACATGATTCCCCTTTGGAAGAAACGGAATTTAAAAAAATTGTCTCGAACTTCCATTAGTTACAGCGTAATTGGAAGAAATGAAAAATTAAATCCGACTACATTAGCAGTTGTGGTTCAAATCGAAAAAGAAAAGAAAAGAAAATTACATTCTAAAATATCTGGTGAGTCTTCTCGTGTCACAGGATAATGAGTTTGAAAAATAGAGTTGCTTTACTAAAGCGTATGCGCATATTTATAGCTTTTCGAAATTGGGCACGATTCGAGGCTCGAGTGGATCTCCACTAAAATAAATGGCCTAGCTCTGTTTAGGTGTGACCTTTGAGCGGTGTCGTGACATGGAATCTTGGTCTAATCCCGTCCAGTCGCCGTGACCTCGGGAAGCCCAGGTCGCCGCGTTCTTTCACTTTTTTAACTATTTATTGAAATTTGGGCTTGATGTTTTATGTTGCGACTTGTTTCTTTAGTTGCATTTGATTAGTGGTCGCGACATGAATTCTTTATTGTGACCATGTTGGTCTATCAACGGTGAGAACTCACGGTTGCGACCTCCTTTTCTTGTTCAGGGAATTGGTGCCAGCGACTGATTATGCCGTGACTAACTCTTCCTGCCGTTCTTTGCGTTACGTATACATGACCTCGATTGATATCCACGACATCATTTTACATTTGTCGGCCTCTTTAATTCTTGATGTAGCTTCTCTTTCGAGGTTGCGACATCATTCGGTTGTCTTGAGCCTTGGCGGGTAGCGACTTCCAGATTGCTGAATACGCTTATTTTCTTGTTGCGAGGTGGGCATTAGGTCGCGGCAGTAGTTTCCTTAATCGCTGCGAGTTCACATGCGACCGCCGAAAATTATTATCGCGACCATTTCTTCTTCTGTGATTCGCGACCTCATTTCGGTCTCAGCGGTTTCCATTGATTTCTATTTATAATTATGACTGTTGTTCTTCCTGGCACGAAATATCGCGACCTCAGCATATCGCGACATCATTTCCGTTACCCGGCTATATTTGATCTTTGTTGCGACCCGTTTCGACCTTAATAAATTATGTGTTGCGACGCCGATTCGTAGCCGGCGACTGTTGTCTTGCTTTCGCATTACGTGTAGCGACCTCGAAAGCATGTCCGCGACCTGCATTTCTTTTGTCGACCATTGTTGATTCTTGGTCACAACTCCCCTTTTCATGTTATGACTTAAAATTGTTTGTTGTTCATTGTCTTGTCGTGACATGGGATTTAGGTCGCGACCTAATGTTTTCTTTTCCTTGCTGAAATCTATGTCGCAACTTTAAAAGCATGTCGCGACATCATTTCTCCCCATCCTATCGCAACCTCATTTTTTACTCATAATATTTTCCCATCGATTGACTCTTTTAAGTGTGACACAGAAAGTGTGTCATGGCGAGTAGTGGCCCTTAACACTATGTTTTATCGCGGTAAACCGACTTAGTCGCAACATGTTTTAAGCTGTTCAGCTCATTTTTTATGTCACGACATTAATTCTTGATGTGACACCGATTCAGGTAATCACCGGCTTACATTTTTTGTCATGACATCGATTATGCATTACTACCCGACAATGTCTTAACTACGTGTCGCGACCTCGAAGCGATTAATCGGGGCGTGATGCGGTGGCTCTGCCTATATCTTGTCGGTTGCCCAAATGTAATTACGCCAGCATAAATGCTTGAGTCGCGACAGCGTTGCGTCTCGACTTATATTTTTGTCGTAACCTTAAATTGCACGGTAGAACGCGGCTGATGTCAACGTTCATAGTGACCACCGCGTGGTGTCGCTGACGTAAATCCCTTCCTTGAAGCCGCACTTGCATCTACCGACAACTTCTCTTTTGTCTGACTGACTTTTCATTCAGTATAATATGACTTCTGGTCGTGACCTTGATTCTCTATCACGACCTCACCTTGCACCTTAGCCATTGAATTGCTGCGCCGATCCTTGCTAGAATTTTTGTTTATGCTATAAATTTCTGCACAATATAAATTTGGTAAATAATACATATTTCTGCATAAAACAAGCAATTACATTGTAATAAAAATTAGAAAAATGGACTAAAAATTCAATGAGTTTTTGACTCATCACCTAGTAGTTGGCAAACTCTAACCAAATTGGGAGGGGCCATATGTGTTTGTAAGAGTGGGGCCAGCCGGGTCGTACACATTAAATAAACTAGACGGGGCACCTATGCCTAGAATGTGGAATGCTATGCACGTTAAAAGGTATTATCAATAAAACTTTCTTTAAGGGGGTCATCAATAAAATTTCCTTTAAAATATTAACTCAATTCTTGGAATACTGCAATCAAGTGTTCTTTAAGAAATGAGTATTTCACTTGATCTTTGAATAACCCTTATTTGAGACGGATGTGGCTTTAAGCTGTTGCTTTCAAAGACCCAGTGTGGCTCTAAACATGCTAACACTTTCAAAAGACCAGGCTAGCTCTAGCACATTGGCACATCTAAACAAACGTCTCTTAGCCTGTGTGGCTAAAGCTAAAACTAAAATAGTGCCTTACTGTTGACCCATGTCTGAAGCCTACCGACTTCTAGCTCTTATAAAGCCCTAACAGGAAATCCACCTAAAGCAATATCTTAGTTAAGGTCGTGAATAGGATGTGAAAAGAAACAGAGTTCATTGCATGAGTAAAAAAAAGAAAATCATATTATTTCATTCATCGTTGATGAGGCGTGATAATTACATGAAAGTTTAGATATATTATGGCAGACGGGGCCTATCTGAAACTTCATAAAAGAAGGGAGAAAAGGAAGGGACAAAAGTTAGCTCGATCAGGTAGAGACATATCAGTTTCTTTCACCGCTGCTCACGATCCACCCCAGCAATTTGTTGTGGCCTCGGTGGGCGCTGGTAGGGGCACACAGGGTTTTATGAAGAGACTGGGTGGGAGCGGAGTGGGAGGAGTCGGGCATCCCATATGGAACCTCTGGCTAGTATATGATGAGTTTAAAACTCATCTATGTTTTGAGTTCATTTCACATGCTATTTATAGCATTTTATATCCATATTCATGTAAAACTCATAACATTTCCTCTAAACTTGGTTTTGTAGGATTCTTGATGAAAAGCAAGTGATTTGACAATAAATAAGCAATATATTTCCAAAATGAGAGTCAACAAAGTGTCTCACGGCTCGTCACTAGGAAGATGGATTTTTCTATACCATATGGAACATCAAGTGGTTCAAATTCAACCATGGTTGCATTCTACATTCAAAGAGCTTTCCAACGGCACCTCACACACTCAAATATGAGCTAAAATGAAGAAGTTATGGCTCCAACAAGTTGGAGAAGAAAATAAGTAGCTGAGCATAAATAAATGTCGCGACAAACCCAGAAAATGTCATGACAAAAGGCATTAAGCCTTACCAGAAAGCCCAAAAAATTGTTGTTTTGGACTGTTTTCAAGCCCATTTCACCCTAGGACCATTTTATAGATTTTTAGGGCAAGAAAGGAGGTGGGAGAACACCTCTCATGAGGGTTTTCTCTCTCTAAAACCTTCCCATTTTCCAGTTTAGCTTAGGGTTTTGATTTTTAGTAGATCTTAGAGTAGTTTTAGAGCATATTTTTATTTGTATTGAAGAGATTTCGGTGTTGTACTTAGAGATCTAGATTTCATTCTTGTTGAGACGAAAGATTGAGCTTTAATCACGATTCTCTCGATCCTTATCTATGCCAGTTTCTTTCTTCATTTTTCTGCTTGTTGCTTGATTAGTGATGATTGGAATCCAGTAATGGAACATTAAACACCCTTTAGGGGTGGGGATTAATTATTGAACATTAATATTTTCAGATTTATAGTTTATTTTGTGGGTTTGAAAATTAAATTTATATAATCGGTATTGTTCTTGTAATGAATTGTTCTAAGTATTAGTAGATTATACCCAAAAAAAGTTGTATATGTGTTCTGATTTCTATGAGGCCTTTGAGTGACACAGAGAAGACCATACCTGAGAGTAAAGAGCAGTAACTTGGAGGTATGATAAACTGATATTTTTAGAACTAATACACTCTAAATATCATTGTGGTGAATCATAGATGTTATTAACCTCTGACTTCAAGGTTCTCTTCTGAGTGGCAGTAGAAGTGTGTTCCCGAGGCATGAGGACTAACTAATGATTTATTAGTTTAATGTTTAGAGGTCTCATCTCAATTTGGTAGAATAATCTTGATCCCATGTTAACAAAATTCTAATCAAGGAGAGGGAGTATTCTATTTGAAATGTAAAATGAGGTACCAATTGTATTAGAGAAGGCTTATGTTACCCTGTCTATGGGGGTAAGTTGTCTCCAGTCCTAAGAAATGGTTGTGAAGTACTGGTTTAGGAAAAACAATCAAATCTTAACGAGGATCAAATCCTAAAAGTAGCTATTTAGACTCATTGACCTGGTTTAGGAATATGGTTATCTAAATAGTGAAAGGTATAGTGTCATGAGGTATTCGAGGCTATACTAGCACTTGGACAAATCCCGACAGTGACCACAAATGTTATGCTTTAAAGGAAATGCAAATTGATTGTTAAACGGTTATTCCCATCCCTAGTGCCTATCTTCATACATTTTAGACTTTAGTAGTTGTTTGCTTTATAGATTTTAGAATTAGATGATTAGTTTTAAATAAGTTTTTACTTTAGTTAAATTGATTTTAATTCTCATCATATTTGGTCACCAAGATAGTGAAGAGCCCTTGTACTAAGAGTGTTTAAGTTCCAATTAGAGAGAACCTCCAATCCTCGTGTGTACGATATTAGAACACATTGAGTCCACTTTATTACTTGTATAACCCGTGCACTTGCGGAAAGAGGTTGAGTGTTGGTAATACTTTTCATTTAAGTTTTTTGAGTATATTTACTTTTTTAAAATCAGTTTTTGAGTATTCATTCACTTCCTTTGGCCATATTTTCATATATATACATTTTTGGTCATCAACAAGTTTTTGACGTCGTTATTGGGGATTGGCGCGGTTCACTTCCTCTCATTAGAAGTTGACATTTTGAAGAACGGGTGACTTGCTAATTTAGGCAATTTTTATTTTTAGTTGTGATTTGTTTCTTACCAATTTTTTTACTATTAGTATTTTTGTACTTTATTTTCTTTTGTTTTTCTTCTTATTTGTAGGTAACATGAAGGGAATAATTCAGACGAGATAGACTTGCCTCCATAGAAGCCAGAAAGCAGGCTTACTTGTTTATCATTTGAACGAAAGAATTCCTGACATTTCTACTCGGCAAAGTGTTTGTTGGTTGTGGTTTTTGGTATCAAGACGATCTTGTTTATGAGAACCCGAGTTGTATGCCAATTTACCCCTCAACATATGCCTTATCAAGGGAGTTCAAACCCCACATTTCAGGAGGAAGAAGAGTTGTCTCTTGTTAAGGAGTAGATTTTTACCTACATGGATGAGAACAAGAAGATGATTAGTCTTTATGAGAAAAAATTTCCAAATTTAGATGCTTTATGGGTAAACACTAGTGCTAGATTGAAAAAAATAGAAGCTCAAATGGGACACTTAGTCTAAGCATTCAAGGAACAATTTTCTAGGACCTCTCCTAGTAATACTTCAACAAATCCCAATGAATGCATGGATACTCCTTTGAGCAATGTGCAAGAACTTCCTATCATGAAATCTATGGAAGAATTGAAAATGAGCTGGAAATTAAGAACAATGCACTCCTAAACAACTTAGACAATGAAGAGCCCATAGTGGATGAACTGAAAGTTGAAGAAGAAAGTCAAGTAATGGCTATTGAAAACATCTTGGTGAATTGACAAATTTACCTTCCCATGGATTATGTGAATTGGGGCATTGAAGGGGATCTACAAAATTCTCATATATTAAGAAGACCACTTCCTTCCTCAAGCCAAGCATGGATTGACATCAATAAGGGGGAGCTTACCTTGCTTGTGGGTGAGGAGAAAGCAAAGTTCAATCTCAACCAACCATTACCTTTGACGAAGCAAGAAAGAACCATGTGCATAAAGATTTGTAGCTTGCTTCCATCAAAGGGCACATGTTTGAAGAGTCCCCTTTAATCATAGATGTGCTTGCATTTGCATCACATAAAGGGGACTGTTTTGAAGAAACTATGGCTGAACCACTAGCCACAATTAAAGGGGATAATGAGTTTCTTTTCCCCATTCAAACTATGGAAGAAATCATCATTGAGCTGAATGATTATGAAGAGAAAGTGTTGTCCAAGATGGATGATTGGTCAAATGGAAGCACTAGTACTTTTCCAATGAGTCTACTGGACTCTAAAAATAAAGCAACTTCTTGGGAGGCAACCCAAGCTAAGTAATAAGGATTCTATTCGCTCACTTTTCTTTTTCCTTTTTTAAAAAAAATATTTTTAGTTATTTTATTTGTTTATGCTTTTTTTTTTTTTAATTCTGGGTTGAAAATCCCAGTGGTGTTTTAACTTGTTTGTGTAGCACCCCTTTTTCAGTCTGACCTGATTGGTGGGTCCGAACTGGATTCGGGATGCTCTGATACCACTAAAGTGTAGCGACCCTCGAGCTTGGCCAGACCCGGTTGGCGAATCCGAACCGAAACCCGGGGACGCCCTATCAAAGCCATTAATCAAATCCATTTATAAAATACATTTAATTAATATAAGCGTTTTTGTTCTCAAATCTTTGCGAGTAGATTTCAATTTAGAGCGAAACGTAAACATTACAAATTCAATGCGATTCCTTTACAAAATATGCGTTTAACCAAAATGGCATTTATCTGGTTTACAACATAATATCAAAATCGTATTCGGCTATAGGTACAAAAATAATTTCGAGTTGAACTCCTTTTGTTTTACAAAAAATAATGTCATGCTGAAAATGGTGAGGATCATGTAGTGGGCATACTCCATGAACTTTCTAAATGACTCTGAGCTCCTCGACCTTGGAATTAAGAACTTTCAATCATTTATGCGATAGCGATACTACGCGTGATAAAATATGCGGCTAAGCATTTTTATGCTTAGTGGTTCTATACAGTTCTCTATTCCATTTCAGTTCAATACGAATCATGCATTTATCAAAATAATGCCTTTATACAATGTCTATGTATAATGTAAAAGATACTTATACAAATACACTTTTTAATATCACTTTTCGCATTTCGGTTTGCGATTTCACATATGACTATAGAGTCAACATTCATGACAAATTCAGTTTGTGAATACTATCCTGTTTGTCGTTCAGTAGTAATGTGATTTCACATTCAATATTACAATCTCACATTGGACTATAGAAATTAACATTCACGACGGATTCAGTTGGTGAATCCCGCCCTGTTTGTCATTCAATAGTAATGTGATTTCACATTGAACAAATACGGTTACCTTCATGACAAATTTAGTTGGTGAATCCCGTCATGTTGGTAATTCAATAATATATTTCAAATCAATTTACTCACATGCAGTAAATTCACTTATAGTTCAAATACACGCGCACATGCAGATATTTGACAAACATTTCAAATACTAATAATTCAAATCAATATATATATATATATATATATACCTCATATATATATATATATATTTCGCAAATAGAACTTGAAATGGGGTGGTCACGAACAGAGACTAATTTATTGATCCCTTGTCTCTTTCTATACAGTCTGGAGTCGGGTTGTCGTCTTCACACTTTTTAATAAAATGCAATTCCCCACTCTTAGTGATTGAGCAATTAATGTGCTTTAGAAAACTATGGGGTGGCGGAGTGCGATGCGTTTTCTCTCTCATATACTCTTATATGAACCCCTATTAAACCTTTATTAGGGTCCACTAGAAGCAATCGGCGTCTGAATCTGAGACTTAATAGTCTGAGGGTACAAAAGCGGGGTTCTTTGGAAGCTCAAATACCAATACGATCCTTCTCGGTGAATGGTCTAGGGGTGCTGACTTTTGGTACCAGTACCAATTCCTACGTACTATGGGTGCGCTACCCACTTTTTGAATGCGGAGTACCAGTGTCTTTGGTTCTGCCCGTAAAATGGCGATTTTTGCCATTCTCACCGGCTAAAACTCAAATAACTCATCGAGCTCATGTATATCATAATCCGCATGGAATCCTAAACCACTCGATAATGAGTTAGAACTTCAATAAAAACCTCTTTCCCAAGTTAGGGCTTTTCCCAATCAAAATCACAAAAAGGAAAGTTAGGGTTTTGTTTTCTTATAACCTCTTTAAATCTTTACTTCTAAGTTGTGATCACAAGGCAAGAAAATGGGAAGAAACCCAGCAGACTTGATCTTCTTAATACAGCTCTTCTCCCATTTTCTCCTCTCTTTCTCTCCCAAAAAGGGGATTTGCTCAAAATGAGCTTCCTAGACCAAAATTTGGTCTTTATACCCCATTTAAGTGTAAGGCCATGTTTGGCCTACACATAAATTTCATTTCTCATTTTTCTCATTTTTGGTCTTCATTTCACTTTCATTTATCATTTAATTCACTTTAGCATTTAAGCTTATTCTATTCTTGACCCTTAGGTCCTCATTTTACCAATTCCAAATTTGCCCTTTTTACACTTGGGTTTATTTCCAGGTTCAATCAATTTCTCATTTTAGCATATAAGATTTAATCATGTGCTCACATATTCATTTCACATTTCACAATTTATTAGTTTTCCAGGAAAAACCCAAGTTCTGCTCAATTCATACTCGGAATATATAATAAAATTATTATAAAAATTCTAGGGTATTTTTTGGGTGTTACAGTTTGTTAGTGTTTTCATAATAAAGTAGGTTTGAAGCTCAACATGTTGTCATGACTAGTTTGTAAGAGCAAATGCAAGGAGTTGGAAAGTGGTTGATGTACTTATAGTGCTTGAAGTGTGAAAATGATGGAGTTGAGATATTAAGAAAATTTGAAGTTTTTTAGATGAAATGAACCAAATTGAACTTAAATATAAAGTTGGAAGGTTCATGATCATGCTTGAGGAGAATTGAAGACAAGAGGACTTGCCTTGGAGGATGATTGGTACATATTAGTTTAAGAGGTGAGTTTAAGCATCAATGAAAGCATTAAGGGTTGTTATTGGAGGAATTTTGAGAGAATATATAAGCATGAAGAACTTATGAAGGATAGCAAGTAATATGGGCAAGAGACAAAGCAAGAAGAACCTAAGTCGAAATCATCTGCCCGGACATCGATGGACATTCTTATTTTACATGTTGTGAGGCTGAAGGTTCACCTCAGCCCATGAGCACATTCTACATTGAAAGAGCTTTCCAACGAGTCCTTACAAGTCCAATTCCGAGCTTAAATAAAGGAGATATGAGTATAACAAGGGTCTTAAGCAAATTGCTGATATGACCCGGAAGCCACGATCCACGCAGCAGAAGGCTCTCCAAACTCCCTTAAACCCATTTTCTTCTTCCTACTTTACACTCTATCCGGCCCACACTCATTCCTCAACCTTTGCAACTTCTAAGCACTTTCAAATTAAATACTCCATCGCTCAAATCCTCAATCACATCTCTCCCAATCATCTCCATCATCTCCAAGCTTCAAAACCCATCACAAACCCACGAATTTACCATTCTTGAACCCTAACTTTCCATCCATCATTCCAAGCATCAAAGAGGAGTACAATGGAAAAAAAATTTGAGCTTTGTTGTTTGTTTTTGGGTTCTTTGTGGATCATTATTGATTGTAAAGTGATTTGTGTATATTGAATGAGGTTTTAAAGAATCAAAACTCACTCATTTGAGGTGAAGGAAGTTGGTGCACACCAAATGTTTATGAAAATGCCACAACCACTTTCATGGCTCCAAAGAAGTAAAAGAGTATATCAAGGGGTAGTATACCTTGTCAAAGTCTAAAAATCCTCAAGGTTCCTATTCAAAGTGGCGAGGACTAAGTAGGTTCACTTTTCCCAACTCTCTATTGCCTTTACTTTATTGCTTGCCCCCCCATTAGCCGTTTTGCTCCTTTGCTGGGCATTTAGACAATGTTCATCCCAAAGTTTGGGGATGTTTATTTTGGTTGGTTTACCATGTCACACACCATATGTTGCACACGATAACTTTGAGGATGAAATTTTCGAATGGTTTTATGGACAATGACTTTGTTTGATGTTTTCCAACTTACATCTTAGTTTTGGTTTATTTTGTTAATTAGAGTTTTTGTCTACACATACACTCAAATAAATTGCACATACAATTTTGATATACTTGGGACATATTCAGATAATTGCTTGTTGAGTAAACATGTTGAAAGATTTATTGAGCACTCATGTTGTATGATCCCTTTATCCTACCCATGCACCCAATTTTGATTTAAGAGTGTAAATAAGTAGCCTATATTGTGAAAAAACCATAAAAAAAATTAAAAAAAAAAAAGTTTTGCAAACCTAAAAAAATTAAATTAAATTAAATTAAAAAAATAAAATAAAAATAAAATATATCTTTGAGTTAATTGAGTTTTGCTTGGGGTGGTTGTGATGTCAATGAGGACCATAAATGAACCCTTGAGATATGGACAATATTAGTGATAATAGGACTTAAAGCTTAATGTGTTATCTCTCTAATAGGCTATTTAGTCATTGGTTTCTCAAATCTATGCACATGGTCACTAAATACCCTTGAAAAGCAATATTTGCTTGGGTTAGAGAAGGTTTATGAGAATCCATTTATCTTTGATCTCCATAGGTTTTAGAACTTGTTCTATTATCGCTTTAGGCGAAATCCTAAGCAACACAACAATTGAGAAATAATATAGGCCATCCTTGAAAAGTTTGTGTCTTTCAAGCTAACCATATTAATATGCATATGCATATTCCTCTAGCATCAAAATGTTGAGCCTTAAAGGACCAAAATTCAGTTCATAAGAACCAAGTTTGAAGCTAACAACCTTCCTATACATCTCTATCCCTCAATAAAAATAAAAAAACAAACTTACCTATAACATGAGAACTTGAACATAATTGAAAAATGTGGTGAGGAGCAAGTATGGGGGAGTTATTTTTCCATAGGAAAAATAACTTCAAATTGGTTGAATTAAGTTAAGTTGAAAATCAAAAGAGATTGGTGAAAAGGAAGAAGGAAAAGAAAAGGAAAAAGAAAAACATAAAAATATCAAGAAGAAAAGAAACAAAAACAGAATAAAAAGTCAAGGAGGAGTGAGTCTAGCCTTGTAGCCTTCCTTCCCTAGAGTAAGTAAAAAGCCCAGGGGTGTTTCGTACTTGTGCCACAAGGCCAAGCGGGTCTTGGAGCTCTTCGATCTAAAGTTAGGGTTGGTAGAAAGCTTAAGGGGGTTTAGACATTGCACAACTCTAATAACCTTGTCTTGAAAAGAAAAAAGAACTTCTTGGTGTTTGTTGAAAGAATGTAGAATTTGTGTATAGTTGAAATGTAACGCCCTAAAAATACCCTAACGGTTTCAGAACATGTTTAGGGTATAAAATAAAGTAAATGAAATTTTTCTGAAATTTAAATCCTAAGAACAAAAAAAATATACAACCCGGAAAATTTACAAGAAGCCAAATAAATTTAGTAAAAGTGTCAAATAGGGACCCAAGGGTCCTAAATGAGGAGTGTAGTGTTAAAAATATGAATGAAATGAAAATGAATATGAAATGAAGCTTTAAAATGAGAATAATGAGAAATTGGAATTAGTGTGTAGGCCAAACAAGGCTTTATGAAGGATTTTGACTTAAGACCAAATTTAGTCTTGTAAAAGGGCATAACTCTCATTTGTGCATTTTGGGTTTGAAAGAGAAAAGAGAACCGCAGTTGAGAGAAGAAGGAGAAGCCATTGTTGGTGATTTCTTCTCTCTATGTAAACACAAGAGATGAAGTGATCGAAGGGGAAAGAAAGAAAAGAGAAGAAGAGCTTAAAGGTAAGAAAAACTAAACCCTAACCTCTTTTTCTTGTGTTTGAATTTGGGGAAAAACCATAACCTTATTATGTAAAGGTGATTTTGATTGGTTGTAGATCAATTTTGGGGTTGTGTAGGATTGAGTTTTGAAGTGTATTATTGATGGGTATTGGTTTGGATTGGTTTTGAGGAATGTTTGTAAAAGGGAAATGTTGGGTTTTCAAAGGAAATTTTTTCAAAATTTTGTCAAAACCCCTATTCTTGTTTTGGCTATAGATTAAGTTATAATCATCCAAATGAAGTGATTTTAATTGGTAAAGAACCATAAGAGATAGAGCTACAAATGTATATAAGGTACCAAGAGCACATTGTACCACTAAGGCTCCCGAATATGGGCTTAAAGGGGGGGTTCGGGTAGCTCACGGGTATGTCCTGTTTTGGGTGTAGTTGTGGTGTTTTGGCCATAAAATGAGTTTCACTCATTCAATTTGAGTGATTCAAAATTCTGGGTAAACTATGCTTCTAGGGAAATAATTTACTTAAAGGAAGTGTATGCAAATTGTAACCCCAATGTTCCCAGAAATCTGTCAAAGTGGAGCTATGTGCAGATTCTGTTTTGCAAATTATAGTAGTATAGATGTAAAATGCAATAACTTGAGTTTTGGTGATCCAAATTGGATGATTCCAATTGGAGAAAAAACCTTAGAACCATAGATTCAAATGAGTGAAGGAACCATTACTAATTTATGGAGTTAAGACCCCAGAAATTGAGAATAACAGTAGGTGATCCAGTGAGCTAACCAATTTGGCATTAAAATGTCGTAACTTGAGTTTGAGACTGTTTTGGCTAAGTGTGTTTTGGAATTTATGAGAATAGATTGTTGGGATGATTAAAGGTCTTGGGAGAATATATAGTCTTGAAATATTAACTTTTCTGACAAACGGAAATTTATTTGATTTTTAAAAATGTTTTGTTACAAGGCGCCGAGTGGACGGAGTTAGGGTTTTTGGGATGTTAAAAAGTTAAATTGGACCAATTGGATTATAATCTGATTTGGGTGCTTGGGGGTTGGTTAGACTGGTCTAAGCTAATCAAATCAATGTTTGAAGTTAATTTTGGACAACATTAGGATTGGTTTGGTGAGACGTTTTAAAGGTACTGTTGTCTAAAAAAAAACAGCATGTTTTGCCCTATTTGTGTTATGTGGTTGAGGGCCTTAGAGAAGAAATTTTAAATTGAAAATTTTCAGAGATGTCATTGGATATATAAAGGACTAAACTGGAGAGTTTCATAATTTTTGAAGACCGTCTGGATAATTTTGGGTAATAAAGTCCAAAGAGTATAAAATTGGAAAATAACGGTCCTTACATGTGGTGTTAGTGTCTATTTGAGGTTTTTGACTTAATCTTCCTTTGGGGATGGTTTAATTGATCAAGATTACTGTGGGAAAGGGATTAAAAGGCATGGAGAAATTTTAGTTTTTTGGTTATGTGATGGATTAAAGTTGGGAAACTAACAACCATACCGGGCTTGTATCTTGCCCTTATTTGCTAATGAAATTAAGAATACAATATTAAGCTTCGAAAATCAACCCTAACCAAAATCACTAGTACGCACGAATAATGTCGTTCTTTAATTGTATTGGAATAAGGGCTGATGATGAAGAAAACCCAATAGGTGAGATTCGAGTTGGAATCAAAGTCGCAGCTTTTGGTTTGTTCTACACATTTTCTCTCTCATTATTTAGAATCTCTATCTCAAAATGTTTGAACGAATATTGGATGTTTTAAATTGATTTGATGCGAAATAAATTGTGAGGAAATAGAATTGAAGGATTGATTTAAAGTTAGAAATTTGAGAAATTGATTGATTCTTGAAATGAATGACATGAAAAGCTGCATGAGTATTTAAAATGGTTGTTTGTATAAAAATACATACCTCTTGTATTTTCTATAAATGGTTGAATGCCGCTTGAATCTTCAGCATTAAATTCGGAGTTAAGGATATGATGAGTATATCTCGCAAAGAGTCGAATAAGCGATCTGATTGTGTCATGCGTCCCAGTAGCCCGAGGATAATATCGGTAGTGTACATAGCGGGTACATATTTTTATAAAACCATGTTTACAGGCACAAACCCGGTGGAGCAGTGCGGGTGATTGTTATCTTCTGTCTTGGCAGAAAGAATAGGTTAAGTGGGTAGAGGCTAAATGCAAAATGATAATGTGTCACGCGGATTCAGTCGACCGAATAGGCGGATCCAGAGCTAGGGTCCCAGGCGCAAGACTATATCACTGGGACTCTTTCTGTAATTTTTTTTTGTTTAATTTGAGCTTTGTCTTTTGTGGGTATACAAACCCAATTTCTGTAATAACAAAAATCATTTTATATACTGAAAGAACTACCGCAAAGTGGTGTCCATCAAAATCTATACATATCTTTGAGTCCCATTGACATATACAAAAGCGTACTTTACATTTCGTCGAGTATGAAACCTCGTGATGAACCTACTTACCAATCTTTGGCGGTTGTATGAGGAAGTTCTCAGACGTCTTCTCCTGTACCTACAGTTAAAAACAGTGCTACGCTTAGTGGGAAGCGTATCTTATAACTTATCTTTGGTACACATGCATTTATGCGAATCGTAATAAACATATATGAGTAACAAATATCGAATCTTAGTGAATTCATAACACATTTACATTCATAGTATCCTTCCAACAAGTATCGCACGTTGGTCTGCCGTATCACGGTCTTGAACTTATACTTATAGCAAACTTATACTTACTTAGATCTTACACTTATGGCAGACTTATTCTTATTCCGATCTCTCGTAGGACACATATTTATACTTATCTCCCGTAGGACACATACTTATATAGATTCCTCGTATACGGTACTGAACTTATACATATACTTAGACGGAGGTACTTATTCACATACTCATACTTCTATCTATCTTATACTTGTTCAAGTCTCTCCACCGGGACACATGTTTTGTCTTAGTATGCATCGCATCTTACGGAGCATATCTTAATTTCTGGATCCTTATACTTGTCTTACGGAACTTATACTTGTATTACAGAGCATATACTCATCTTAAGGATCTTATACTTGTG